>CM042143.1:3876495-3981495 GCA_023376005.1 Doryteuthis pealeii | reverse complement strand
CGGATCATGTATGTCGGATCTTGTCAGCTCTGATGGATGATTAATATGTAAAACTTTCAACTGTAATTGTCTGCTAACACCATCAAATATCAATGTGTATCTGTGCCACAGATATGAGGATAGATAGATAGATAGATATGAACAAACCAAGATAGATATAAAAAAAACAATATATCTGTGAGAGTGAGAGAAATATACAGATAGAGATTGATAAATTACCCCAAAACAGTCTGAGATAGATATAAACACCCTAAGACTAAGATAGTAAGGCAAAAGTCTTGATAGATATAAACACACACACACACACACACACACACACATTTATATATACTAGCAAATATATGCACCCTTCGGGTGCAAGTATTTAAGTTTTAATGTAATAAAATATTGTATTAAATTAGAAAGGCTAATGAAACTAAATGGGAAATGCAGATAAAAAAAGATTTGAAACAGAGGGAGTATAATCGAAAGATAGAACAACTGAAACTTACTCTTCCATCATTCTTGTCTTTCATTGTTATTTTTTCTAATTTAAGTATTTAGTTAAAAGAGTAAGTAAATAATAAAATTACAGTTATTTTTTCTTGTTTATGGATTTCATTTAAGATTCATTGAAGAGATTGTTGCTTATATTCATTAAAATAAAACCAAACAGTTAGAAATCAATAATACTAAGCACATTAAAATCACATTTTTAATATCAATATGCAAATTAGCCTTTCCGTTCAAACTGTAAACCGCTATTTTGTTGTATATATAAATATAATTGCATGTTGTTTGTATGTAGATATGGTCAACAGTAATAATAATGTAAAACAATTTTATTAATAATTGAGGTTTAGATAAAAAATAAAATCATTGAGAATGCAATGTCAATAACTAAGGGAATTGTAACTTGAATAGTAATATAGTTTCGGTTACAGACAGAAAAACAGACAATCTCCATTATAATAAGATATATATGAGAGAGAGAGAGGGGGGAGGGAATGAAAGTGGGGAATTAAGAGAGAGTGAGTGATGGAAAGAGAGAGGGGAAATGGAGTAAGAGAGGGAAAGATGGAATGAAGTATGAGAGGACACAGATAGACAGTGATAGAGGGACAGTTGATATAAATATGAACAGTCTGGGATAGAGAGATAGATACATATATATGAATAAACGTAGATAGATATGAAATATACAATACACACACACATATATTTTTTTATTTGAAAATATTTTTCAGATAAAGCATTTTAGCATCTGCTATAAATCACCCTGCAGGTAATTTAATAAAAAAATTAATCTACAGAATATTTTGTTTTTTCATATTTTCAGTTTTAGATATCATCAGATTTATTTCCATTTATATATATATATATATATATATATATAATAGAATAAAAGTCGACGGGGCGGCCTAAAGTCGGTATCAGCCAGTCAGCAAGGGAGTCTATCCCCTTTTCAATAGCGCTAGACCAAGGAGATTGTTTTTTAGCATCTGAGGTGGAGCGCCACACCTACCATCAGCTCCTTACTTTACCGCACAAATCCCTGTGCTACTCATACGCTGAGTTGGCGGGGACCGGTATCGAACTAGGAACTTTGTGGTTTCTAGCCGAACGCTCTACCGACTGAGCTAACCCGGCCCCATATGAGAGTACGTAAATGAACAATGTGTTTATTTGATATGGCTTTTAGCTGACAATTATTTTGGGATATGTGCTTAATTGAAGTCATACCTAATTTTGAAAATTAATTAGTTAATAATTAATGAATTTAGGCGGGCATATATGTTCAAATGTAAGGCTAAACAAATTGAGAAAATTTTGATTTGTTTAGCCTTACATTTGAACATTCATGCCGCCTAAATTCATTAATTATTAACTAATTAATTTTCAAAATTAGGTATGACTTCAATTAAGCATATATCCCCCCCCAAAAAAAAAAATATATATATATATATACAGGCAGGCATAGAAACAGATGAACAGCTTGAGATTGAAGATTGGGATGGTTGACTTTATGACATGAAGTAACTTTCTTTTTCAAACAATTATATAATTTCAAGTTACTTTTCATATCTTCTTATTATAATGGAGATTGTGTGTTTTTCTGTCTGTAACCAAAACTATATTCCTACTCAAGTCACAATTCTCTTAGTTATTGACATCACATTCTCCATGATTTTATTTTTATCTAAACCTCAATTATTAATAAAATTGTCTTACATTATTAATACTGTTAACTATGTCTACATACTAACAACATGCAATTATATTTATATATACAACAAAATAGTGCTTTACAGTGTGAACGGAAGGCTAATTTTGCATATTAATATTAAAAAATCGAATTTAATAAATATGTGCTTAGTATTATTGATTTCTAACTGTTTGGTTTTATTTTAATGAATATAAGCAAAAATCTCTTCAATGAATCTTGAATGAAATCCATTAACAAGATAAATAACTGTCATTTTATTCTTCACTGCCTCTTATAACTAAATACTTAAATTAGAAAAAATAACAATGAAAGACGAGAGTGATGGAAGAGTAAGTTTCAGTTGTTCCATTTTTTTATATACTCCCTCTGTTTCAAATCTTTTATTATACTCAAATCTTTTTATCTGTATTCTTATTTAGTTTCATTAGCCTTTCTAATTTAATACAATATTTTATTACATTAAAACTTAAATACTTGCACCTGGAGGGTGCATATATTTGCTAGTAATTATAATCATTTGTTTGTACACAGTTATATAGTTTCAAGTCTAATACTAATAATTATAAACAACTGTTTCAAATATTCCAATCTAATACTAATGATTTCTGAAAAGATCTATTTGACCCATAGATGGGATCTTTATAGGTACTACCACTCTGAGTCAGAGTGGAACTGGGAGTAATGGCAGCAATGGGGTATTCCACACTCTACATAGTTACAGAACTGGAGCTTCACCACCAGATGAGTTTTGTGTCATACTCAGGACACCCCTTTTTTTTTTGTTGAGTCTTACGCGACTGTAGAGGATACAGTCAGCATATTCTAAGCCCCACTGACTGGTGACAGGAAGCAAAAACATACTAATAGTAAAGTACTTCATAAGAAGCTTACAATAAAATCTATTAAATTGTGCCAACTATGTAATACTAATTATAAATTAACCAATTCATTCCCCAGTTAATAGTTACAGCTAATTTAAAACTGCTACCCCCACATCATGCCTGAAAAATATTTTCCACATTTCGATCTAACTGAAGGGATTTGCTATTTTATTGGTCAATTATTTGTCATTCCTTTTGTAGCATTTACAATTCTTTTAAACAGTATTTCAAAAATCTTTTTTAATAAAAACTATGTCCACAAAAATTGAAGATGACTTCAGGTCAAACTGGTTCAGAAAAAGGTACTGATATGTTGAATTAAAATTTACTCAAAAGTAAAATATATTGAAAATTACAACTATGGTATTTTTTAAAAATATCATGAACTGATAGTAATTATAAGTTTTGCAATTTAATTAGAGATAATAGCTTGTGTGTGTGTGTATATATATATATCAACAACATACATATAACTTAACAACAAATCCAATTCCCCAACATATATAAACAAAAAAACAATTAAACACACACATACACATATTCAGTTAACCAATCCTCAACAATCCAATTTTCTAGACCAACACCTGTGGTACCACCATCCACCATTCTGACACTCCCCATCTAGTGAGAAGAAAACCCACTAATCACCCCCAACCACCCCTCCCCCTACTGACGACCTTCTGTTTCAGCATTTTGAGAATGTCCATCATTGAAGCAAGTGCTATAGCCAAGTCCTGAAGATGGTCTAACAGACCGAAACGTTGCATCGTCAACAATAAACATCCTGTTTCCATAACATCCCGTGTTTGTCTACCTTTCTCTACACACACACACACACACACACACATATATATATAAGTTAGGGTAGTATGAACATGAAGTTAACAGTGCTTAGTAACTGACAGTTGCCTATGTGATTATTTAAACCAAGTCTTGGTTTGAGTTAGTTTTAATAATTGCATATGTGAGAAAATGTCAGTAGCCAAGCTCTGTTAACTCCATATCCATGCTACCCTAAATTAGATATAAATGCTCTATCCATGATATTGAGCACTGCTTACTTAAAAATATAGCACCCATATATATTATCCTACAACATCTTTAATGTTTGAGTCTTAGTCACACATGAAACTATTAGTTACAGAAGCCAAAAGGATAAGGAGTTAATATATCAGCTTTTATATCCATACATATATATATATATATCTTATTATAATGGAGATTGTGTGCTTTTCTGTCTGTAACCGAAACTATATTACTACTCATATCACTATTCCCTTAGTTATTAACATCACATTTTCCATGATTTTATTTTTATTTAAACCTCAATTATTAATAAAAATTGTTTTACATTATTATTACTGTTAACCATGTCTACATACTGACAACATGCAATTATATTTATATATAAAACTAAATAGTGGTTTACAGTGTGAACGGAAAGGCTAATTTGCATATTGATATTAAAAATGTGATTTTATTAAATATGTGCTTAGTATTATTGATTTCTAACTGTTTGATTTTATTTTAATAAATATAATCAAAAATCTCTTCAATGAATCTTAAATGAAATCCATTAACAAGAAAAAAACTCATTTTATTCTTTACTTCCTCTTTTAACTAAATACTTAAATTAGAAAAAATAACAATGAAAGACGAGAGTGATGGAAAAAGTAAGTTTCAGTTGTTCTATTTATTATACTCCCTCTGTTTCAAATCTTTTTATCTGCATTCTTATTTAGTTTCATTAGCCTTTCTAATTTAATATAATATTTTATTACATTAAACTTAAATACTTGCACCCGGAGGGTGCATATATTTGCTAGTATATATAATGATTGTTTAAAACGTTTGGGCCCCACCAGATATTTTATGATTTCTCTTTTCTTTTTTTACATAGAGATTTGTTGCACACCTCTCACATTCATATGGGCCTCACTCATACATAAATTTAAAAAATAAATCTAAATTTTATTTTCTAGTATTATAAGAAGTAGCTCTTTTCTCTGTAAATCATAAAACTTTTTGAATGACACACACACACACATATATATATATATATATATATCATCGATTCGAGTTCAATTCCTAGACGAAGCTGTTGGCATTTCACATAGTGCTAATACCCTTGAGAAAGGTATGAATCCATATATTCTCCCTCCAGCTATGGGTTAAATAGTAGGGCAGACTGGGCCGTTCAGCTTTGGTATGTAACCAGTCTAGGAGAGGGATAACTCTGAATTCAAAATTCCTGAGGTCAGTCGTTGATTGGGTTTGTGGCAACCTTTGATGCACCAATTATTTCCTATCGACTGTGCCAAAAAGTGTGGATGGTCTAACACAAGCCTTCACCACTATTAGCAAATCCCTGTGTGGGAGTTCATTGTGTGTATGAACCCTCATACTACGAAAAACGATGGGAGAGTCCATATATATATATATATAAACAATGGTTATTCAAAACGTTTGGGCCTCACCAGATATTTTGTGATTTCTCTTTTCTTTTTTTACATAGAGATTTGTTGCACACCTCTCACATTCATATGGGCCTCACTCATACATAGATTAAAAAATAAATCTAAATTTTATTTTCTTGTATTATAAGAAGTGGCTCTTTTCTCAGTAAATCATAGAACTTTTTGATTGACACACACACATATATATATATATATATTTAAATTATATTATATTGATCTACCACTATACTAAGATAGATGTGTTTAGTATAAAGTATTTGTTTCATGTACAAAGAAGCCAGATTTGCTCGAGGACAAAATATTATTTTCATATCTGTGCAGGTTCCCCTCAGCTTATTTTGTCTACTTTCAACAGAGTGCAGAACTGGTTGCTTGTAGGAAAGGAACACTTTTCCTCATCTCCTCAGTAACCACTTTCCGAATGATGGAACATTGCCAATTTCTTCTTCTTCTTCTTCTATGGAAGATGTTCACACAAGCGATATTCATTGGTGTCACCTATTTAAGAGTTTCCAGTAAAAAGTTTGTTTTGTTGTATCTTGTGAGCACCCATTCTTTCTGAATCTTTCCCACACTAGACACATATTCAATTTCAGCATTGTGGATCAAACACCAAAAAGGTTCACCCGCCCACATTCAGCCTTAACTTCTAACTTCAAAATGCACATGGGGCATAAAAATTATTGTCATAAAAAAAGGATTCAAAAACCCGAGTTCAAATCCTGGAAGCAGTTGTTTGCATTTTGCATCAGGCAAATACCTTTGGGAAAGGTGTGAATCCAACTATTCGTCCTCCAAATATGGGTAAATAACCATGATTTGGTAACTGTTCTAGGAGAAGGAAACTCCTGAATTCAAACCAGCTTTACTCTGCTTAAAAATTGACATTGTGTTGTATCCTCCTTGTGGCAGAGGGGTTAGGTAAATACATATAATCTTGACCTTATAAGTTCAGGGTTAATAAGTGCCTTAGTTTGGATTTCAGCTTTTTTGCCTTTATAAAACTCTTTCATTAAATCCTAATTTTACATTTATTATTTTGTAAACAGTTTCCTATTGGTTGTTTTTTTTCAAACTCAATTTTTTAAAAACAATTTTATAATACTCATTCATTGATGTATTTAACCCTTAAATAGGATCCTAAAAGGTACTACCACTCCAGGACAGGGTGGTCCTGGGAATAATGACAATAAAAGGATACTCTACATGCCCCAGAGTTCCAGAATTGGAACTTTACCATTAGATGCAGTTTAACATCATACCCAGCACAGTAAGACCCTCAGCCACCGTCTTGAAGCAAATGTATGATAAAAACGGTTGGGGGTCTGCCTGAATTAGATAATATGAGGACCATTCAATTGATAAGGTGATTTTTTTCTAAGGATTTGGCGATAAGAATTACTCTTTAAAGTTCCACCTTTTTCAAGGGAATCAATAGTGATGGCTCCTTACATATCCAAAAAGACTGTCAGCATGGCCGCTGCACTCATAACTTTTTCTTTACCAGTCTGTGTATTTCCACTCCATGGACTGTATTTTCAACTTATGCCCATAGTGACAAAACCATGGTTTTCCCATTTGCAAACATTTTTTGAGTTAAACATTTTTCTCCAACGACATCACGCATTCTTCTGTAAATTTCTCATGGTTTGTATATCTCAGCCACGAAAAATCTTGAGTGTTTTGTTTGATTCACTACTGAAGAATAATTAAAGTTCCAATTACCGTCGAACTGGGAAGACAAGGCAACAAACGGTTGTAACTGAAATACAAACCCGAATGTCACAAAGTCTACTGCAGAATGACAGGATATATATAAGACTCCACAATGTCATTCAAATCAAGCAGCCAATCAGAACTCAAGGAATCAAATGACCCAAATCACCCAAATTCATGAATGGGTCATTCTTGATTTCTATATATACCAACTGTCTTGGACACTGCTTAGGTTGTACTTAGTTAGCTGCTGTTATTCAAACCAACAGTAGACTTACTGACTTCAATAACTACCACTTTGAATAGCTCCAAAACAAAAACAAAAAAACATTTACAAGATTAAAATAATTTTTGCTATCAAACAATTCTACTTATTCATTGAATAACCATCACGGATTAGCTCAGTCTGTAGAGCGTTCGGCTAGAAACCACAAGGTTCCTAGTTTGATACCCACCCTCGCCAACTCAGCGTATGAGTAGCACAGGGATCTGTGCTGTAAAGTAAGGAGCTGATGGTAGGTGTGGCACTCCATCTCAGATGCCAAATCACTCACCAATTCTATTCTTTCTATCTTTTGAGTTACCTCAGATGCTCAAAACAATCTCCTTGGTCTAGCGCTATTGAAAAGGGGATAGACTCCCTCGCTGACTGGCTGATACAGACTTTAGGCCGCCCTAACGACTTTACTTTTTTTTTATTATAGTATAAACATATAATCATACATGTATACATTTATTTTTTCATTGACATATTTTATGCAGATATATTTATAGGTAAACATCTATACTTATATATTTACATAAACCTACAGATATAGATAAGCAGGAATGTGTACACAGATCATAAAAAATATTTATTTTTAAATGTGTATATTCTTTCCTTTGAAATGTAAAGGTTCAACCCCCAAAATTCATGATTTTCTATGCATCTTATTTTTTTGGCTCTTTAAAAATTTTCTATGAAATAAAAAATGTTTTAAAATTCAAATGACCCTATGCATAAATTTGAATATTTTTTTTCTTACTATCAAAAATGCTGTGACAACAGGTCCAATATATATATATATGAGTGAGAAACCTTTGATATAGGTCATAAAAGCATTTACAAATCATTTAATTCATCTGTTTAGTAATTCAAGTTGAAATAAAAGCAAGTTAATTCTACCCAGAATGATTTTTTTTTTAATGGCATATCAACCTCAATTGGTCATTTAATGCTGACTACGTTTTTGAAATGAATTGGTGATAATTTTTAATTTTCTAAAGTTTTTTTTTTTTTGACATTTTCTTTTGTGAATGAAACTTTTAGATGTTTTTGTTAACATATATTTTTGTGTTTTCATTTTTTTGGAAGATTTTTAGATTTTGTTGTAGATGTGTGCTTCTTTTATGTATCCAAGTAGTTTTTCTGGGTTTATTTGGTAGAATATCTGTCTTAGATTTGTTGTTTGGTAGTATCTTTTTCGTATTTGTTTTAGGTTGTTACATTCTGTTAAAATGTGTTTGATTGTGTAGGGTTTTTGGCATGGTATGCAATATGGGGCTGCTTCTTTTTTGAGAAGGTATGAATGTCTACCCAGAATGAATCTTATGAAACACAGTTTAGTGGTTATAAGCATGGATTTTTATTTCTATTTTTCTCAGGCTCAACAGCATATTATTGACCAATTTTTTTAATGGCATGTCAATCCCTCTAGGTTATTCTATGCCTTGTTTGAGGAATTGCATTCACTGTATATCTATATTCACATTTTTTGTGTAGTTGCTTCTGAAGAGGCATTTTTTGCTCATCAAGTATTCTTATCTAATATAAATAATTTGTACACAGTTCTATGTTTTCAAGTATTCTTAGCTAATCTGACTTTGCAGTCTAGTACTACATCATGGTAACTACCCTCCCTCAGATAGAAATAATCACCATAAACGAGAAAAAATATAAAATTGTAACACCTCTGAAACAAAAAATAAAATTGCATTAATATATATAAAGCCAAAAGTTACTTTAAGACAGCTACATATTTTTATTTTTGGTTACAATGCAGTAGAGTTTGGTAATAAATAATTTGTAATAATATCTATTTTGATTGTAGAATTTTCGACTAGAAATGATAAAATCTTGCTATCTTTAAAAGAAAATTGAATAATTAACAGGATAAATAATTAGCAGGATGATTAAATGATAAAGGTGTACTTAATTATCAGTGATACTGAGACAGATATAAATCAGCTAAATTAAAAAATTCATGTAATTTCTTCGTATTTACAGGGTTAAACAGAAGTAGTATGGCAGTCAAATAATAACATTATAGCAAATAGAGGTTTATTACTTCTTCCCCACATTACTCCCGGGTCTACTCAGACCCATAGTGGTAGTACCTGTTAGGGTCCCATCTATGGGTCAAATAGATTTGTTTGCAAATTATTTTTATTAAATAGCAATCCTAGATATCATAACTGTGAGCAACAAAAAAAAAATAAAAAGCTACACAAAAAATTTAGATGTAAACACAATGAAAACATTTCTCTAACCTCTAGGCATAAAATAACCCCAGATGAGTTGACATGTCATTAAGATAAATAAATAAATCCAGTTGCCTGTGACTAAACTTAAATTACATTTTTAGTTGAAAACTCTGAACCTTTTTTCCCCAACATCAGAGGGTTGGTCTATAAAAGCCCTTCTAAGAAAAAATGAAATTAAAGGAAAATTATATGAACAAAATATGAAAATATTAACAGAAATAGCCACAATATTCGATTATTAATCAAATATTGATTATCTACAAGTATTTTTTTTTGTTCTAGATTATCTTCATCACCAATGAGCTTCTTGCTTGATAAGCATTCAATTAGACGCTGCTGCTGCTGCTGCTGCTGCTGAAACTTTTTGGACCAAATTCACTTTTAGTCAATACATAATTTTCTTTCACTCGGCTGAAATCATTTCTTCTATTTTTGTAGCAACCATGAAATTTTTTTTCTCTCCAGGTATTGTTCTATGCAAAGCTTTGATCTGCAGTTGGGATAAATTTATAAGCACCACAAAAAAAATCTAACAATGAGAATTGGCTGATACAATAAAAGCCAATTCCAGCAACGCATCAGAATCTGACACGTGACAATAATGAATTTTCATTCTTCGTCTTGAAAGACGTTCATTTAATCAGTTATCAGCTGTTTTATTTAATATTGAGTTAATAAGAAACTAGTAGTACTTGACTTGAATATGCTAAAACTGACTTGTTTTTTAGGAAGTCATCAGTTAGTAAAGCCTGTTATATATCATGTCGTTCAGTTTAATACCATATGGGAGACAAAATGTTTTAAAGTTATGTGCTGTTTATTCATAAAATCACAACAAACAAAACAGATTTGCATATCTATTTTGATTATATAACTTATAAATACTAGCAAGTATATGCACCCTCCGGGTGCAAGTATTTAAGTTTTGATATAATAAAATATATTAAATTAGAAAGGCTAATGAAACTGACTAAGAATGCAGATAAAAAGATCTGCAACAGAGGGGGTATAATCGAAAAATAGAACAACTTTGAAACTAACTATTCCATCATTTTCCATTACTTCCCTCTTTCATTGGTAAATTTTCCTAATTTAACTATTTAGTTAAAAGAGGAAGTAAAGGATACAATTACAGTTATTTCTTCTTGTAAATAAATTTCTTTTAAGATTTATCCACGAGATTTTTGTTTATATTTCTTAAGATAAAACCAAACAATTAGAAATCAATAATACCAAGCACATATTTATTAAAATAAAATTTTAAATATCAATATGCAAATTAGCCTTCTCGTTCAAACTGTAAACCGCTATTTTGTTGTATATATAAATACAATTGCATGTTATTAGTACGTAGATATGGTCAACAGTATTAATAATGTAATACAATTTTTATTAATAACTGAAGGTTTAAAAGAATGAAATCATGGAGAATTTGACGTAAATAATTAAGGGAATTGTGACTTGAGTAGTAATATAGTTTCGATTACAGACAGAAAAACACACAATCTCCATTATAATAAGATTTGAACAATTTAATGTATTACATGTAGATCTATGTTTTAAGTTTCTTGTTGGTGGGTCTTAACATATGCTAACTATATCCTCTAGAGAAAGTTGAACAGGCACCCTGAGTGAATTTCCACTAATCTGTGAAAGAGAAACTCCAGTTCTATAAATCTGGGGTGTATGGAATACCCCTTCATTGCAATTACTCCCAGGTCCACTCTGACCCAGAAAAAAGTAGTATATATTTACTCAACCCTTCCACTATGGGCAGAATATGACAAAAGGTCAATTTTTAGCAGAGTAACATTGATTTGGATTTAGTTTTCCTTCTCTTTGACTGGTTGCATAACCAAGGCAAAAACCCAATCTGCCCTACTATTTGCCCATGGCTAGGCATAGAACAAATAGATTCATGCCTTTCTCCATGGCATTAGCACAAAGGGAAACGCAAACAGCCTCATCAAGAAATTTAAATTTCTGGTTTGGATCAATAGTCATCATATAAATCAAATCCAGTTAGAGTTAAGTTGAAATTAAAAAGCTGGGAATTCAGACAAATGTTTGCCAACAAGAAAAGCATGCAAGTCCATACCAGTTTCATTATATTATTTTTTACTTAAGTCAGTCAAAAGTTTTGCAATAATTGTGCCTCACTTGACCAAAACTTAAAAGGCATGTATTATACACAAGAACTATATAATCAACTTTTTTCCTGGCCATATACCTAACCATATTCGGTATGACCAAAAGTAAGATATCTATAATCCAAAGAAATATGTTTTATGCTGTTACAGACAAATATCCACTGGAATGTGTGTTTGTTTATAATATTATTTCTTCTTATGTGAGATTATTTTTGGCACAAGCTTTTTTGCATGTTTTGTAACCATGTCCATGTGTTTGCTTTAAAATGTGTAGCGAGAGAAGAGACCTACCTCGTGCAACACGGTGTGACAGAGAGAGTGGCGGGTGTGAAGACATGCCATATTATCGAAGGAAGTGGGCTAGGCTTTGCCTGATGTGTAGGACTGACCTAGAGTCGAACCTGCGTCCTTCAGAGTGCGAAAGGGCTGTGGACGAGCAGTGCAAGGTAACCCGGATATAAATAGTCGCGCTGTGAGGATTGGCGCGTACTTGCAGTGCTGACGAGTGTCACATGGACAATTCTGAGTGAGGAGCCTGGATGTGGTGAAATTGATGTATATTTAAGAACCTGCTCTCCCATACCACGGAGAACAACAGTGTTAGCATTTTGTTGTCGAGACGAGCAGGATAGAGAAATACATTTGGATATTGTTGGTGAGATGAGGTTGATACAGTTGGGAGAGTGTTTAGACTGAAGACTGTTGATTGGAAGAACATTGCATCAGATTTTACTGTGACCCCCCCCCCAGATTACTGTCATTCCTGATTAGAATGTGTAAATTTTGTATTTTAACACTTAATTTAGAATATATAAATTCTTATTTTTAATCAATAGGAAGCAAGAAAAAGTTGAACAAATGCTAAATTTACATGAAATTCAGCTGATACAAATTCTAAAAGTCAGTTCATATCATTGAATAAATTAACTAGAAATAAGTACACAATACATATATATATATATAATGTAGTCGACGATTAAAATCCACAGAGTACAGCCCTGTCAACTGGAGCTTTAGAATATACCATCTTCACCTTTGAAGAGGCATAAGATCTCCTCAATGGGACAACCGGTTTGCCATAAATGGTGACCCTTGATGCTTCAGAACGGAATCCTGGTGGCTGAGCATTCAATGACACGGAACCACACTACTTTGGCCCTTACTTATTAGACGGGCAGTCAGAGAGGCCTCTTTCCATCAATCGGCTGGTCACACCTGTGCCAGTCTCATTACTGCCAGTTTCATGTACTTAAGATATTACAATCATCACTTTGTATATAAGCTTCTTACTCAATTGAAGGTGCCGTCAATGATGCATGGGTCTTTCAACACTGTACTCCCCTCGCAAAGCTGGTCTTAGTTTGAAACGCTAGAAGACATTTGCTGTGATTGATTTTGGATGAAAAAGGTGGGGTCCAGGTCAGGGTTAGGGTACATGATACATGAATCTTTTAATATCTGAAGAACTGGTTGATTTTAATTGGTTCTTTAATTGACATGTGACTTAGTTTCTACAATACCATTGGAGCCACTGGAATAATCCACCCAAAAAACAATTCCAAATCTCTATTTGAAATAAAAACATATCTATGATGATTATCAAATATATATTTTAGGAACATATATGGCCTATCTGCACCTTATATTATTACTTTCACTTTATGTTAATAAGATGTGGTCAAGTAAAAAGTAAAACCTCTTTAGCCTCAAGGTCACTGCCACAATGGTCAGTATTCTATTAGATCAAAACAATGTTTGTGACAAGTGAAATGTCAAAGCTCCTCTTTGGGGAATATACATTTCTCTGAGGCCATACTAAGGGTCAACAAAACTGACCATGTATGTAATGATTGGACATAGCATTGTATATTGAAATTGATCAGAATATAAGATGAGGATTCCAGACAAGTTCATTTCCATTCATTCTGTCTCATTCAATAGTGACAGCATTTCTAATTATAAATAGTTCTGCTTCCTGCAATTTTTTTTTGAGTTTCAAATATATCTTATCTATATAACATATGAGGATAGACATTGTATCTTTTTCTCTATCAAACAATTAAAACACAAAAGATAAAAAGAATAGAATTGGCGAGTGATTTGGCATCTAAGTTGGAGCACCACACCTACCATCAGCTCCTTACGTTACCGCACAGATCCATGTGCTACTCATACGCTGAGTTGACGAGGACCGGAATCGAAATAGAAACCATGTGGTTTCTAGCCGAACACTCTACCGACTGAGCTAACCCGGTCCTATGTAATGAAACTGCAAATCATCTTTTCTGGCTTAAATAGCTCTTGATTTTTGTTTCGTTTTGTGGAAATTCCACTTTTCAATGTAATAAAATATTATATTTAATTAGAAAGACTAAGGAAACTAAATAAGAACAAATATAAAAATATTACACTTATTTCAATATTATTTTAATTGATATATATATATATATATATATATATATATATGGGTTTGGAGGTTGATTTAGAAGGCTATCACAACGCAGGTGTAAAGAAAAAAAATAATAATACGGTAACAATGGTGTTGTGTGTTAACCTGTATTTTATTCTTGAATTTTTTTAGATAAAATCTCTTTTGAAAAAGATCACTGGAACTGAAGTAGTCTAGTTATGGCATTTCTATTTAAAAATAGAAATTATTTTTATATAGAAAAAGACTAGACTACTTCAGTTCCAGTGATCTTTTGAAAAAGAGATATTATGTCGAAAATTCAAGAATAAAATACAGGTTAACACACAACACCATTGTTACTGTATTATTTTTTTTTCTTTACACCTGCATTGTGATAGCCTTCTAAATCAACCTCCAAACCCATATATACACAATGCTTCAAGCAAATTATAAAACTCTCTTATATATATTAATTATATATATTTTGATACATGCTAGTTTGCAGCACATATTACATGATCAAAGCAGTTAAGAGCTACTGTGATTGGTAGTAGCATGGTAGTTAGTGCACTGGTATGTTGTGCATTGCTTCACTCTGTGTGTGATTTAAAAGCTGTTCAGATGATGAAATTATGCTTTATGACTTTTAACTGGGCCATAATGCTGTGGAAGCAGCCAAAAACATTTGTTTTGGTAGATTGTTTGTTTGGTTTGGTTTTGTTTTATGGCATATCAACCTCAATGGGTCATTTAATGCCGACTAATTTTTGAAATAAATTCATTCTTAATGGATAATCAATTTTGTTTATAATCTCATTTTTCTATTTAGTACCTGTTAGGGTCCCATAGATGGGACCCTAACAGGTACTACCACTCCGGGTCAGAGTGGACCTGGGAGCAATGGTGATGAAGGGGTGCTCCACATTCCCAAACCTCCAAAACTGGAACCTCACCATCAGATAGAGTTTAATGTCATTCCCAGGATATGTAGACCCTCAGTCACTGCCTTCTAGCACCCATATGATAAAAAGGGGTTGGGGTTTGCCATAAGGGCTATAGGGTTGAGGCAATCATAAAGGTGCTAGGGCTTGACGTGACCAGCCAATTGATTGGAGGGGGCTTCTCGCACCACCCGTCTAGCCTAAGTAAGGACTAAAGTGGAGTATTGCAAGTCATGGACTGCTCAACCACCTGGGTTCTATCCTTAAGCATCACCCACGGCCAACAGGTGGAGCCTTACCCCTCTGCAGAGGTGCAGTTGGTGCATTCTAATGTCCCAGCCAACAGGGCTGTGTTTTGGTAGAAGGTGAAGGCATAGTCAATCACAATACATTAACTAGATGGTTCAAGAAATGTTGCTTGGAGTGGAAAAACCTCTATAATCAGGCAAGGTCAGGTAAATGTGGATTCTGGGTCCATGCTCCAAGTCATAGAGACGAATCTGGTGAGTAACACTCAGAGAGTATCAGGTGAGCTCAACATCTCACAGTCCATTGTGGGTAATCACATTTAAAACCTTGGCAAAAGCATTTAAATTGTGCCTCATGTTACCAAAATATTGTAAAACTTTTGAATCACACTCATATCTTATGCATATAACTTATAAGTATAGATATCTTCTTTTGCCATATTTCTCAATCGAAACACACGAGATGGAGAGTCCCCATTGCATATTGGCTATAAGTAAGTTCAAATTCCATGTTCACTTTTTGAGAAAGCTATAAACTCATTTATCATCCCAGCTACTGTTCTTTTTCAAAGATTGCTTTGGCATAAAATAACCCAGGAAGTTGATATGCCATTAAACAAAGAAACTGAAACTGTTAAAACACAAGTGAGAAAAGATAATTGGTACATAATTATTATTTGAAAAAAGAAAAACAAGAAAATAAAGTTGATATTTCAATGCTTATTTACATCATCTTCAAAAGATTGATGGATGATGAGAAAAAAGAGACATTTTATTTCTTAATTTTGAAATATTGATTAGCTTCGTGTATATATTTATTCGATCCCGACAACTCTGTCATAAGATGAATAAACTATTAAAAAAAATATCCCAATGTATAAACTGATTGCTGAACTAAATGATCTATATGCAGGAGCAAAGGTAATCACAGACAAACTTGCAATTTCAAAATGGAACATCAAATAGAAAAAGAGAAACAAAAGCTAGATGGGAAATGAGACTAGAAAAACAAATAAAGAAATTAAAGAGAATCTTAAGATAAAATTATTTACATTGAAAAGCCGAGTTGAAGCTTTTACTTTAAAATTTTTAAATACTCAATTTAAAAAAATATTAGAAGCTTGGTGCTTGAATTTTTAGTGGAAACTTGTTAAAGCAGTGTGAAGAAAATATGCATAAAATTTTAGCTTTCATAAATTTTGATGTACATTCATCTTGAACATCTTGCAAGAAATGTTCGCACACACATACATACATATATATATATATAACAAACATAAAATAAATTTCACACATACACATAATATACATATAAACACCTGTAAGATGTACATACTTATATGTAGCTATAGATACACATGCATATATATATATATATATATATATATATAATTTAAAAAAAAATCTTTACATACATATATGTATTATATGTGTGTGTATGTTTGTATGTAATATAGCATATAACTGTATAAATAGTTACTCGTGTACCAGATAAGCATTTTGTAAGCAAAGTTCAAACACACATGCATATATATATATTATATATATATATATAATATATATATATATATATATATATATATAATATACATACACACACATACACACACATACACACATACACACATACACACATACACACACACACACACACACACACACACACACATATATATAATATATATATATATATATATATATATATATTATATATATATGAATATAGTTTAAATTGAAACATATGTATGTATGTCTGAATGCAATACATATAGTACGAAACAGCATAAATAGTTACTTTTGTATCAGATAGATATATATAAAAGAGCCATGTATATAATATTTGTATTGTTCCTCTAAATGACAAAAAAATATTTTCTCATGCCAGGCACGAACCTGATCTATAGACATTTTTGATTAGTGCAATACGCTTGTCCTTTTTTCTTATCTATCAGTTTATTATTTCCTTTCTTTCTTTACCATTTTATTTCTAATAAGTTTCACTTCTGAGCAAGGAATGAACTTTTTCATGACCTCAGAATTATGTCTTCTTTCTTGAAAGTATTATTTCCAAAGGTCATCCCTTCAGTCTAGAAGACACCTGCAAATGGCCAGTCATCGTAAGAAAATCACACAATTATTTTAGGGGGATCAGTGGGAGTTACAAATTATTGCTTATGGCAATATTCGATATCTTGGAAATGAAATAAAAAATATTTAAATTGCAATTATCTATTTTTCCTTTTTCAGGAAGTAAAAGATAACATTTTTTTTAAATATTAAAAAAGAAAAACCCAACCTACTTTGGCAGGCATATGTAAAATTTAATTGTGAATTTCAAAATCAGTTGTTAAACATGGATTTACTAGGGTGAGTCAAAAGTTTTGCAATATTTTGGTAAGATGAGGTACAATTCAGCAGCTTCAGATGCTTTTGCTGAGGTTGTGAAGCTGAGAAACCAGACTGGTCTGGATGATGTTGAGCTCACTGATACTTAATTAGTGTCCCTATGGCTTGGAGCACAGCCTCAGAATCCACAGCTTAAGACCTACTTGACCTTGCCTTATCATTGAGCTTCTTGCAACCCGAGTAGAATTTCTTGAAACAACTACTTATTATACTGTGAACAACTGCACTTGCATCTTTTACACAACAAATAATTTTGGTTGCTTCCGTGGCATTATGACCCAGTTTGAATTTGTAAAGCATAAGTTCCTGAATTAGAATGAAATAAAAATCTCCAAGCTGATAAACCTTATTTAGACTTCATTCAGCATATGGATAGTTAGCATAAACAGGACTTATCAGCATGAGCCGTTCATTTTACAATGAAAAGCTCAGAGGGGGGAGGAATGTTCACCACAATGTGGCACATTCATCTGTACTTCTTTCAAATCATACATGTATTAAAACAATGCATATGGTTTGTTGGTTGGATTTGTTAACCATTGTTGGATTATTTCATGACAAAAACATATTGTTTCTCAAAGTACTAATCCTAGTTGGATCCCTTGGAACAATCCCAAAATTTGACTATAACTGTTACGTTAAGCATACCTCCTAGGCGGTTTTCTCGTTCTATATCACAGCAGTTCTTTTTCGTACTTGCTAGGAAAGTCTATGTTCATAGCTTATATCAGTATATTTTAACCACCATTGTTTTGTTGATAGTTGGTAATATTTATTCTTTTGAGACTGATGATAATAGATATTTAGAAAATCTGAATATGAGCCCCCAAGAAGGCAATTTGGAAATGCTCTTACTGAGTCTTCTGGCCATTACAATTTGAATTTTATACAAATCCCACATCTTTCTTTTTTTTTCATAGTATATGAAGCTGTACTAGAATTTGGCTCACTTTTTATATAACATACCAATAAGTGCAGCATTCAACATATCAAAATCAGTTACTCAAGGTCAACTTATTTGTTTATACACATCTAGTCCTGACTTGTACAGTTCTTATGAGACAGTAAGTGTCATTTTTGCCACATATTGCTGGTCATAACTTTTTGATTACCATCGGTGTTATTATTATTATTAGTAGTAGAAGTAGTTACTTAAAAGTATATAATTACTTGTAAAAGATTGACTTTGGCATTAAATAACCAACAAATGATTTTACATTCACTATTGTCTTTGAGTTACAGTGCATCTAGTATGTTTTTTGAGAAGTGAGATTCCTGTTTGTCCTAAAGGTATGAGTGCAACCAGAATTTGAACTTGATGACTACCCTTAAGTTATATGCATCTGACCAGTGAAAACAAGCCTTCATGAGAAGGTAATAAAAAAAATGAATTCACAGAAATTTCCCTGACTTATCAAAAAATGTTAACTTTTATCTCATCAACCAATTTATTTAAAAAAGAGTAAACACTGATTTTGTGACTGTAAGGTTTAAACATTCACTAAGACTACAAATAACAGCTGCCATAATCCAACAGTTAAAGCTAAAAATAAGTTAAGTTACCAAGAAAACAGTGGATCAAGAAGGTTTGGGTCATGTCTATAATCGTTGATCTTCAGACTTTACCTTAAATAGATAAAGTCATGAATACTTTTACATATATAGTCCAATTCAGGGGAGGGGCTTTTAAGAAGGAGTGATTTTCAAAATGTTAAACAGTTGTTGACTTTGACTTGGATGCTTAGCAAAATAATCACAAGAGATTATCAGGAATCATTGCCAATCTTAAGGAAGGACAGATTGCTTCTTTTGTTGTGGAATGTTAGTCTGTATGGAAGGAAAGTCAGAAAAAGAATGCAACAAGTCATTTTGTTACACTCAATCGCCCTAATGGCGGGGCTTAGAATATGCTAACTATATGGGTAAGACACACCAAGTCATGGTGTGTTATGGGTATGACACTAAACTACATCTGATGGTGAGGCTCCAGTTCTGGGGAGTGTGAAGTACCCCTTCATTGTCATTAATCGAAGTCCATTTAACCCAGGGTCAAATCTATGTGCCAAATAGACATATTTAAAAATTATATTCAATAGGAATGTGTATAAAAGGATTATCTCTTAAGAAACAACACCAAAAAAAATGTGAATATGAATTTATAAGGAACATGATTCCTAACGTCTAGGTATAAAATAACCTACTCATGTTGACATGCCATTGAAATCAATCAGTCTTTTTTTCTTTTAACTGTTCTTTCTTAATTTCTCAGTGTTATATGTGTAAGTAGATAAAGTAATGAGTGACTGTTCTGTATAAAGAATTCATTTCTCCTGTTTATACGTTTTTTTATTTTTTTTTTTTTACTTTAATCAAGAGTTTTAAGTGTGTGTAAATACGTTAACATTATTACACTCTAAGTCAAATCTCATTATGATTCATAAACTGTTCATTACAGTCAAAAAATAGAACAGCCTGTAGGCCATTTCAGGTCATTGTCTAACTGGCAGATGGAGCGATGAGCAATCACACAAGGAATTAAGCCTTTTTTTTTAACCAATTGAAAGGCCCCTACACACTAAAGCTGTGGACGCTTTCTTGATCCCATCAAAAGCATATAAATAACACTCCACATTCCACAATGAGCAATTTTCATTCCCACAGCCCTTTGCAACTTTGGTGAACAGTAGTTCCTTAACTCCCTCAATTACCAGACACAAATAACACACACAACTTTTTGAGACTTAGCCACCTTACTCATGAGAACTCAACACCATAGAATAGACATTCAACAACTTGGCTTTTTGTAAGCCCTCTGAATTAATAAAACAAATATAAATTTCCACCCCATTTGTTGATTCTATTGTTTTTATTATGCTATCTGGCAGGTAGTATGTCATCCTGGTCAGCGAGTTGCCCTTTTCTATTATTTCTCCTTCTCTCCATCACCACACTTCATTGCCATATATAAAGGAACATTTTTTTCACATAAGTCTTTATTAAACTTTTTAAAAAAAATGTATTATGTTTTCTTAAATCTTGAACATGTGGAGATTTTATTTAAAGTCATCTTTCTTTGTCTATGTTAGAGATTCTTTTTTCTCTACCTCCTCACGTCTTCATGTAAGCTGAATTCAACTAAACATTTTCTTCTCCCTTTATTGTTAAATAAAAATTAGTTGTGTCTATTAATTCGAGAAGAAATGTAGAAATTTGTTAAGGTTTGAATCATTAATATCAACCAAGTATAATTGAAAGTTAAAGCTTGATTTTCATTGGAAAAGTTAAAAACAGATGACTAGAGGTTAGGTTTGAACTTTAAATTAATACAGAATCATGAAGCAAGTGGTTGTCCATTTCCATCAAGGGTCTGATTAATTTCTGACACATACAGTTGGTATTGTGTGTGAAGAATACTTCATGAAAGGATGTTATCTGCATTGTTATTCATCTCAGTAAAGAACATGAAACAGTGTGGTGTCATGATGAAAGGTGGATCAGCAAGAAGACAACAAACGACCAAGAGTTAGAGAACAAGACACCAATGCAACACCGTCTCTCACACATCTTATAAATACATGATGACTTTTCGTGAACTATCACTTGTGATCAGAAGCATGTTTACATTTACAACTTCCTACAAGATCAACGACAGCTACACATCCATCCTGGTTCATTCCCAGATGGGCATGGCAAATTGACGTCTGGAGCAACAAAAAATGACATTGAAAACACCATTAGGCTTTGGTTTATACATGTCACTAGACACGATACCGTCTCAAAAACCATCTTTCATGACACGGTGAAAAGAGGAGAAATGCAAGAACAGGTCAAGCAATATTAAGGATCAGACAGGAATGATCCCTAATGGATCTTCTGCCAATAGAACAGCCGGAAAAAAAAATGGATCTGTCACTTCAACCATCTTTTACCCCAATGTCTACCAAATTGAGGAATTGATGACAGTAACGACAAAGATGGGAATTTAAAGTTAAAACATCATGGTTTGGTTTGTTCTATTTGTTTGGTGGCATATCAACTCCTGATGGATTATGTAATGCCAGAATAGGATCAATTTGTAAATGTTAGATTGTGATCATAATTATTTTTTAATTCACTTTTTTATTTTTCTATAATCATTTTTGCAAGCAGTTATAGGATATCAAGTGTTACTATCTAAAACTAGGACACTAAACTGTATCCAGTGGTTAGGCTTCAATATGGGGAGTGGGGACTATCTCTTCATTGTCATTACTCCCAAGTCCACTCTGATCCAGAGTGGTAGTACCTGTTAGGTCCCATCTATGGGTCAAAGAGTTGTATTTAAAAAGTATTTGTATTTCATAGGACCTCTTAAGAAACATAGGCATTCCTACTGCTCCAATGATTGCATACGATGAGAAACTGACAGTCACCAAGCACAGTTGGATCTATGTCTTCACTATCCTCACTTTATATATATATATATATATATAAAAACCCAGTGCATATGACCACTGATGATTAAACACCTGTGGCATCATTAACAGAACCTTACTAGCTACATACCCCATCAGAAAAAAAATAAAACTCCCACTACCAACTTAAACACTCCTACTAACACCAGCAACTGACCACCCCTCCCCTATTTACGATCTAACTCACCTGTATGAAAATGTCCACCATTGAAGCAAGAACTCAATCAAACATCCTGAAGAAGGTCTAACAGACCGAAACATTATAACGTCGACATCACTAGCTACAATAGACATCCATCTTGTACATCACATCAAATATATATATATATATATATATATGTTTATAAAGTATAGAAGCAAAAGTTATTTCATTTACTTTACTGAAAACAATAAATATGTAAAGTTGAGTATTCGATTTGTAATCCTTGAGTTTTTTAGTCTGGAAGTTGCAGAATGCTGTCTACGAGTTGATAGCATTGTTTGTTTGGAGATGCCATGCACAATCCAAGCACAACAATCTAATTCGGACATTGTGACTCAGGAAATCCATTGAATTTAGGAACAGTGATTTCCCCAAGGATATCATTTTAGGACACTTATGCATACACACATCTATACAAATGCATACACACACACTCTTTTATATATATATATATATATATATATATTTAGGTGTGGTTGTAAGTGTACCTGCAAGTAGAAGAACATGTAATTCATATGTATATGTTTGCATGTTAAATTTTTGTAATATTTTATTATATCTTGTGGTGAAGTGTTAACTTGCATGTTTGTGTCAAAGATTTGCATCTGTTTCTCATGCAATATCATATCTATACAACTGTCAACATATTTATATTTTCATGTGTGTATATCAATTCACACAGACACACTTTCATGAACACAAAGATAGATGCATATATCTATCCATTTTTCTCTCTTTTTTCCCTTTGTTTCTCTATACCATCTTATATATATATATATATATATATATAAGCACATATTCTCCCACAACATATATGTATTTATATGCATATATATATATATATATATATATATATATATATATATATACATGCAAAAAAATCATATGAAAAAATTATGACATCAGAAAAAAACATGCATTCAATACTAAAACTGTTCTGGCTGTTACAAGAAGAATTGCATACCTCCAGTTCTTCAATGTTAACAGCTTTCACCATGTTTTAATTATTTTTCTCTTGTACATATATAGATGCACTCTACTCTGGCCCAAACACATGGACATATATATAGACATATATATATATATATATATATATATATATATCATTGATTTAAAACACCAAAGAATTTACTCTGACAAAGGCCGTTACTCCTTCTATACTAAATTTTTTTAATAGTTTTCTATTATTGTTATTTTATTTTATATTTAAAATAATAAATAGAATACATATGTACATGGATAAACTCCTGGCCGAAACAGGTGTCAGTAAAATAAAAATAAAATCTATTTTATCTGTTCAGCATTTTCTTTCCTTATTTTTCATT
Source organism: Doryteuthis pealeii (assembly GCA_023376005.1). Taxonomy (NCBI): domain Eukaryota; kingdom Metazoa; phylum Mollusca; class Cephalopoda; order Myopsida; family Loliginidae; genus Doryteuthis; species Doryteuthis pealeii. Next base: position 3,957,556 of record CM042143.1, on the reverse strand, counting down.
TAAAACATATATATATATATATGGTTTAGCATAGTTGATAGATTTATCAGTAGTAAAAGTGTTCAACTAAAATAGGAGCTACAATCATGAGCTAATCCTATATTCTCTCTTTCGCGTGTGTGAGAGAGAGAGAGAGAGAGAGAGAGAGAGAGAGAGAGAGAGAGAGAGAGAGAGAGAGAGCCCATAGTGTAATGGTTATCATCATAGGAAATCGACACGATGAGACAAGTTCAAATCCTGAACAAGGCTGTTTGTATTTCATATAGACCTTATACCATTGGGAAAGATATGAATCCAACTATTCTCCCTCTAACTATAGATAAATAGCAGGACAGACAGGGTTCTTTAACCTTGGTTAGGAAACTGATCTAAGAGAAGGAAAGCTCGAAATTCAAACCTGTTAAACTCCACTTTAGAAATTGACCATGTGTCACATCCTGCTCGTGTGGATTGGTTGGTGTGTATGTGGGTGTGTGTGTGCATATGCATGCGTTTATAACTGTAGATGCAACTACATTTATATTAATATTTTTATTATTTACTAATAAACATTGATCAATTGAACATTTATACATATTGTGATTAATAGATGTATATGCTTGATTGTATGTGTCTAATCTTTTGTGTATGTGTATGCATGTGTGTGTGTGTATGCATGTCTGTGTGTGTGTATGCATATGTGTGTGTGTGTGTATGCATATGTGTGTGTGTGTGTGTGTGTATATGCATGTGTACGTGCGAGCCCCTATTAGCTTCCATTATGGTCCAAATAAGCTATTGAATTATAAAAGACAGAATGCAAAGCTTTAGCACTTATGTGACACACTGTTATAGTATTTAGTGAGAGGGAGAAATATTTTTATATAAATCTTTTCCTGTTTGTTTATTGTTTTGTTGTTCAGTTTAATTTTTTTACAGGGATGTGGGGTGGGGCGTGGGTGGGGGGACGTTGTCTATGTTTTGTTTTTTTTCTTCCTCCTGTGACATTTCTTACATAATGGGATTATCTTTGCTTGGCCAATAATTGCATTTTTGCTTTTGTTCTTTTCTATCACGCTTCATTTGATGTGCCAATTTTCCCATCAGTCAGTCAGATGACGAAATGGACATTAAACTGCAAACAACTCTCTCTCTCTCTCACTGACTCACACTCTTCTCTCTCTCTTCAACCTGACATTCTAAAAAGACAAACAAGAAAAAACATATTTTCATGTTTTTATTTTTAATTTTTCACTAAGTAAACAAACAACTAAATGAATAAACAAAATGTAGATTTAAGATTAAATAGAAAATTTTGCAAATAGGAATGAGAAAAAGAAAAAAAAGAAAAAGAAAAAAAAAAAAAAAAAAAAAAAGAAAAAAAAGAAAAAAAAAGAAAAAAAAAAAAAAAAAAAAAGAAAAAAAAAGAAATTTATTGGAAGAAATGTTGTCGTCATTGTTGATTTATTTTCCTTTGATTCTTGTTTATAATTTTTTTTATCAGTTTTATTTAATATTCAAAATTAGGATAATTTGATTTATTTAAAATCATCAGCCTTGCTCTAAATTTTTTTGTCTTTAATGGTGATAATACAGAAATAATCATAATATTAACTTGTTTGACTTAATGGTTAAAATCTCATCTATCGCCGTCTGTATATGTGCATATATACATGTATCTTTACATATATATATATGTATACATATATACATACATATCAGTGGTGACTCTAGATCATCAATATTTGTGGGTATAAGGACCGGGTTAGCTCAGTCGGTAGAGTGTTCGGCTAGAGACCACAAGGTTCCTAGTTCAATACCCGCCCTCACCAGCTCAACATATGAGAAGCACAGGGATCTGTGCGGTAAAGTAAGGAGCTGATGGTAGGTGTGGCGCTCCATCTCAGACGCTAAAATAATCTCCTTGGTCTAGCGCTAGTGAAAAGGGGATAGACTCCCTTGCTGCATGGCTGATACCGACATTAGGCCGCCCGACGACTTTACTTATATTTCATCAATACTACCCATAATTTTCTTCACCCCCCCCATAACACCCAGTTGATGATGAGTGAAAGCCAACACTTTGTTTTTTTTACCATGCAGTTATTGAAGTCAGTCAGTCAGTTAGACAGTCAACAATTGGTTTGACTGGCCAAGCCTAACATGAAGTTACTAGTTCTCTAATGAACCCATAACAGCTTAAATAATTCCTGCCACTGCTGCCAGGAAGAGTCCATTAAGCTGAGGAGGTGTTTGACTGTTCTACTGTCCAATAGTTAACAATCTGTAACAGTCATTTCCAGACTGCAGGTTCAATCCTGGCTAAGGGTGAAAGTAACACAGAATAACAATTATCAGTATTCTACAACAGTAAGAGTTTCATGGCTACCACTTGGAGGAATTTCTGTTTTATTTGATGAGAGATTTCCTTATGATCATTAACCTGTTAATTGCAGTCCATGCCTATGTACATGATGAGATATGCCACCTTGGAATTCAACTCTTTTATTTCCACTCTGAAAATTCTTTTAAAAAAATCCTAAAAAAATCACCCCCACCCCCCAACAGAAAGGGGGCTTAAGTAGGATACTGGACTGCATCTAAGGGTCCAGTTCTGGAGATCTAGGAAATGTGGTGTACTCCTTCATTGCCATAACTCTCATATCCCCTCTGACACAGAATAGTAGCACCTGTTAAGGGGACAATCTATCGCTCAAATTGATCCATCTAAAAATTATTTGTATTTAATATTCATGTACAAAAACCCCAACTACAAAAAAATATAAATATGAATGTACAATGAATGCAATTCTTTAACTTGGCATAAAATAACCCAAGATGAGTTGACATGCCATTAAAATCAAGACAAACAATCAAATCAATCCTATACTTCTTAATTTGGGTTTGTATTCTGTTTGTGTCTTTGAAAAGACTTTTGTAAAAATAAAAGACTGAAATGATTTTAAAATTTACAATGTTTTTTATCTTACTATATTAATCAGTGACAGAATAGCCACAGCATATGATCCTGCCTGGCTATTTTGTATACAGGGAGAGAGAGAGAGAGGAAGATGTAGAGGGGAGAGAGGGGGGGACAGAGAGAGAGAGGGGGGACAGAGAGAGAGAGAGGGCAGAGAGAGAGAGAGGGGGACAGAGAGAGGGACAGAGAGAGAGAGAGAGGGGACAGAGAGAGAGGAGAGAGAGAGGGGAGAGAGGGAGAGGGGACAGAGAGAGAGGGAGGACAGAGAGAGAGGACAGAGAGAAGAGAGAGAGAGACAGAGAGAGACAGAGAGAGAGAGAGAGAGAGAGAGGGAGGGACAGAGAGAGAGAGAGGGAGGGACAGAGAGAGAGAGAGAGGGAGGGACAGAGAGAGAGAGAGAGAGGAGACAGAGAGAGAGGAGAGGGAGACAGAGAGAGAGAGAGAGGGGGAGGGAGGGAGAGGGAGAGGGAGAGATGTTGGCAATTTAATGTCTATTTCCTCAAACCTTCTTTATTAAAGAATTTCTGATGATAAAATTCACATTTTCCTTCAATTCTTTTCATAGTAATTACCAATACATAGAAAAACTTGTAAAATCAATGATTCTCCTTAAAATAAATGAGAGAGAACAAACTGTGCATTTAAGAAAGAAATGAAAAATAATAGCTAAATAAAATGTTTACAATATTCGCCATTGATTTCAATTTTTTTTTTTAAGAAATATATTTTGCTAAGATAAATTTCAGACATTTTGGACAACAAAATCTGTCTATTTTTTCTTTGGAAGGCAAATAAATATAATTGGTTTTTAAAAGATATTTGAAGTTTGCAAAATTTGGAAAAGTTTTATGGAAGGGATGTTTGGCTATTCAGACACAGACAATATATGATTTGTCTTGGAAATGAAATAGAAGGTAAATATCTTGATAGTGAAAAAAACATTTTTGTTGTTTGCAAAAACTTGTAACAGTTATTACTGAAAAAAATAATGTATGGTTCTTAGTCATGATTATATATAAAAATTTTTAGGATACATTCATATATAGGGAAAATCCTATATATATATATATATAGATACATTGATAGATATAGGTATATAGACATTGAATGTTCTACTATACAATAGAAACATAAAAATAAATAAACAAACAAATACACATTGTGGCGTAATGGTTATCATTACAAGAAACTGAATCAGCATCCTATGTTCAAATACTGGACAAGACTATTTGTATTTCACTTCATAGAAAAAGGTATGTATCCATCTGTTCGCTCCAATAGGTTTATTGTACGATTGACTGCTTAATCAAGAACCCAGCAAATCTTGGTGAAGGAAAACTGGATCGATTTATTCTGCTTAAAAAACTGACCTTGTGCCACATCCCATTATTGACAGAAGGGTTGGGTAAATACATACATATACATGTATACACATGCATGTTATACATCGTTATACATACATAGTTAGTAGAAAGCCATCTCAATTCACTAAGAGTAACCATGAGAGTGCATGTGACTCGTTTGACCAATTATATCCTTGCAAGTCTTATTGAATGTGTGACTAATGAATTAAGTGAGTTTTTTATTGACATTATCCCCTTTGTGCCCTAATATGACTTAGAACTGATGTAAAACCCAATACATTATCAAAAAATTGACATAGGTTGCACATAAATTGGGGCAGAAGGTTTGGTTTTGTTTTGTTTGTTTTACGGCATATCAACCTCAGTGGATCATTTAATGCCAGTAAAGTTTTGAAATAAATCAATTCTTAATGGATAGTACAATTTTTTTATAAATACATTTTTTTATTTAACCCATAGATGGGACCCTAACAGGTACTACCACTCCGGGTCAGTGTGGACCAGGGAGCAATGGTGTTGAAGGGATTCCCTAAACCTCCAAAACTGGAACCTCACCATCAGATAGAGTTTAACGTCATTCCCAGGACATGTAGACCCGCAGCCACCGCCTTCTAGCACCAATATTATAAAAAGGGGTTGGGGCTTGCCATAAGGGCAATAGGGTTGGGAAAATCATATAGGTGCTAGGGCTTGAGGTGACCAGCTGATAAATCGGAGGGGCCTCTCCGACCGCCCATCTAGCCCAAGATAGGGCCAAAGTGGAGTACTGCAAGTCATGAACTGCTCATCCACCTGGGCTCTATCCTTAAGCATCACGGGTCGCCACCACGGCTAACAGGTGGCCCCATTGGGGGAGTCTTAACCCTCTGCAGAGGTGCAGTCGGTGCATTCTAACGCCCCAGCCAACAGGCAGAAGGATATACATATTTACACACACATATTATATTCAGAAATTGGTTAAAAAAAACTAGCAAGGAAGCATGTAGCAACTCTGTCGGCTCGGACAGAAGAATACACTGACTGTATCTCTGCAATTCCTCCAATGGGGCCACCTGTTGGCCAGTGGTAACATGTGACACTAAAAGATGGGATTTTGGTGCCTGAGCAGTCCATGACATGTAACACTCCATTTTGGCCCTTATTTAGGCTAGATGGACAGTCAGAGAAACTCTCCTGATTAATCAGCTGGCCATGTCAAACCCTAGCACCTCTATGATTTTCCTAACTATATTGCCCTTATGGCACACCCCTAACCTTTTGCATAAGTTTATCAATAAGTATTAATTTATAGTCAAAATCATTAATATCCAGAATAAATCTTATAAATTTATTCTTAATAATAATTCGTAATAAATTTTATTAATGTTTTATGAAAATCTGATTTAGATGTGTCTCAAAACAGCCCATATTATTAATGCATTTAACATCCCAGAATATCTCTTATATATTACTAAGAAATAAAGGTTTACATAATATATGGTATGATTAATTTACATACTGGTTTTAACAAAATAATACATAATTACTTGTGTTATTGAGTCTAATATTAGTATTTTTATTTTCCAATGTATTAAAATTAATCCTATTAATGATTTTATGTAGAAACCAATTAAAATATAATTATAATAAGTGGAATATTTTTATATGAATTTCTATTTAATTTTGTTAGTCTTTCTAATTTAATATATTTCATTAACATTAAAATTTAAATACTTACACTAAGAGAGTGCATATTCTTCCTAGTAATACTTAACTATATTAAAACTTAAATACTTGTGCCTGGAGGGCACATATTTCTTCTAGTATATATACGTGTGTGTGTGGTAGGGGTGTTTATTTATAGACTGGCAATAATCTGACAGTTTTAATACTATTGCATCTTTTTAAGTAAGTGAACTTTGAATTTTAAATATTAAACATTGTTTACTTTCACAGTTTTAATTCTATTTTGTGTTTGAGCTATTTATACTTTTAACTAATGAATTTCTAATTTCTAACATTTATTTAAGCTAATAATTTATTTAAACTTTTATCTAAACTAGTGTAAATGTGTATATGTATGTATTCATATAGTAGAATCTGTTTATGTATGTCTTCATATATTATTACAAGGATCACTTTATATATTCACTCATGACAATGTAAGCATTCATGTTAAATTATAATTTATATGCATGTAAATACATTCATCCGTCTCTCTGTATGTATACATATATATGTGTGTGCCTGTGTGTGTGTGTGTATGTGTATGCGTATGTGTCTATTTTTGGTGTGTGTAAACAAAGCTGTCATATCTGATTTAACTGCAACACTATTATTTCCTATCTTCACCCTAATATCCCACCTTTCGTAAATTTCTGACTCTCCTTTGGGCGAAGAACTTGCTCAGCCGAATTTAATTCTGGACATAAATTGATTGTAAATTGATTTCCAAACTTCATTTGGTCACCATATAAAACTTCCTTCTAAATAAACTCCAAAACATTTTTTCTAACCTATATAATCCAATAACGTTAAATGTAAAAGTAAAAACTCAAACAATTAAAAAAAAAAAAAAAAAATAGAAAATAGAAAACTGTCTTTCTTCATATCCTGATTTATTGTGCATTGATGTGCATATAATATCATATGTGCCAAGAGGCCTGACAATGGTGTGCATATTAATTTTTGTAAGCAGTTGTGTTTGTTGCTTGTAGAGGTCCAGTGTTTTTTGGCATCTGAAATTAATGTCAGGAGTTCAATCACCTGATCTCATGCCTTTCTTGTGTAATAAGTAGATGAGAGCACCTGCTTTTTGTTGTTATCTACAGTTTCAAAAAGCAACAAATAGGAAGTTTACTCTCTTTACCTTGCACTCTTTGAATATGGTCTTGTGTTGCATTTCTCTGTGTAATGTTTGGAAGGAAATCTAATAGTATGAGAAAGATAATTTAAAAGAGTGGACATGGAAGTAATGGCACTGAAGGGGTGACTCCATCCTCCAAAAACTAAAGCCTTACCACAGCAATATAGTGGCATATCCAGGAAATTATAATAATGATCAACAATGCTTTATTTTTAAATTTGTTAACAAAGTGCTGATCATCTACAAAGATGTTTAAAGTTCATTTCTTTTATGGAAAATAAAAATTTAAAAAATAAAAATAATACACAAAAAACATGGTCTAATGTCATCAAAGCAAAAAAAATATATTGTGCTTATCTCCCTTGAACTGCAGGTATCCAATTTTGGTAATAAATTAATTTTCATTCTGTTTAAATAGACCAATACCAAAGCCTATCAGTCTAATTTTCCAAATTATTTTTTACCTCTGTGGAACTTAGAATATCCTGATTATATCTCCTGCAGAGGGGTAACACTTCTATTTGAAAAGAAAAAAAATCATCTTTGTTATTAATTGCATCCAGAGATCTGCAGAATGTGGAGTATCTCTTCATTCCAGGTTCAATCAAATAAATCTATTCAGAATTATTCATATTGAATAGGACCATGTGAGAAAAAAACTCTTAAGAAACAAATACACAGAAAATGTAAATATGAAAGTTTGGTTTGGTTTGTTTTGTTTTACAGCATATAAACCACTGTGGGTCATTTAATGCCAATAAAGTTTTGAAATAAATCAATTCTTAATGGATAATACAATTTTTTTATAAATACATTTTTCTATTTAACCCATAGATGGGACCCTAACAGATACTACCAATTGAAATAGGAAAATAACTTTTTGACTTAAACTAACACTGGTGAGATTTCTTTTTAGCTTGGAGTAGTTCTTACTTTAAATTAAGAATAACTCATCCTACAGATATTCATTGAAGCATATTAATAACAGACTTTAAAATGTTTCAATTGGACGTTTTGAAATACTTCTCTATTTTCTTTTTTTACATAAGTTAAAAACACAAGCAGAAGGTAATTTATTTAAATGAATTATTATCAATTTAGAATTCATTAATTTCCTTGTTATTTTTTGTGTATTGCTTACAGTTATCCAATGGGAATTTAATCAAAACCAATTGAAGTCAGCCTTGAGGTAAATTTGCTAAATAAGCAGCAGAAGGTCAAATAATTAATTCTTTTGCACCAAAATCAAAGTCTAATTAGAAAACCATTTAAGAAATCTCATCTTGAAATTAGTTTTACTAATAAAAAAATATTAGTTGCTCTTGTAATCCTAATATTCTTTTGATTCAACCAAAATCTAATCAAAATATTTTATTTAAATTTACTGTTTTTTTTATTTTATTAATCTGTGGTACTTAAAATACATGGTTGGTTTAGGATAAGTGTGTATTTTTCCAGCCCTTCTCCAAGAGCAGGATGTGACACAAAGTCACTTTTTTTTAAAAGTGGAGTTTAATAGGTTTGAATTCAGAGTTTTCCTTTTCCTAGACTGGTTATTATAACAAGGTTAAATAGCCCAGTCTTCCCTGTTATCTAGCCATAGCTGGAGGGAGAATGGTTGTATTCATACCTTTCCAAAGACTATTAGTGCCATGTCAATGCAGTTCACTGCATCCATTTCCTAGGATAACCATTACACCATGAGCTCCCCCAGGTTTATTTAATTGTGTAATTTAATCCAGTGAACTTTGTGAAATATATTTGATGATGGCTAATTATGTCTGAATCTTGGATTACAGAAATTGGATTTTCATGAACCAATTCTTTGTATTATTTAGTTAACAAATAAACATTATTTATTACTACATAAGATTAATTGGAAGAACACATGGTGTAAGAGGTATGGGTAATAGTAAAGCAGACTTTATTCTTGGTATGGCAAACAGTCTAAGAAAAAAAAAACTGAATTCAAAACTGTTGTAGACCTGGAGAGGGATGGGCTTCACATGATTACTCCTGCTCAAAACATGTTACATGAGTAGCACTCCCCAACTTTACATAGGACCAGTGATGATGATAATGAATATTACTTAACTAAATATTACTACCTCTTGAAAAAATTCTAGAAATTGGCATAATTAGAGGATGTTTGCCTTGGTTTTTTTATTTAGCAGTAAATAAACTTATTACAATAAAACCCAAACCTTTTTTATTTATTTAAGAGTTGAATACACTGGCTTCCCAAAAGATATCTTTGAAAAACTAAATTAGATCAATGGTATAATTTTTTTTCCATTACAATGATCTTGAGTAATTCAGGTAAGAAAAAGACATATCTAAAAATTAATATTCACTTTTTGTAAGATCTTGTGGAAGCCATTTTGATAATATCTGAAATTTACCTTTGGTTTCTAAACAATTGACTTATTACATAATAAATAAAACAGCAGAGTCCATTTCAAATACACTTCTAAGATTTCCTTTAAAATTGTACCAAACACAGAATTGAGAATCTAATGATTCTACTTACCAAATTTCTGTGTGGAATGATGAATATATTCTGACCTTCTCATTCATTTATTTCTTTATTTGTCCATTCATTCATTTTTCATCTTTATCATTCCTTAACTCGTACACCCACTCATAAGTTCATTCACTTATTCATTCACAATTATTCTTTTCATTCACACACATTTGTTCATTCATAAAACTCATTTACATCCCATTCATTTATTTATTCATATAGTCAACAAGTTATTCACTCATTCTTTCATTAATAAAACCTACTTTATACGTTGGTTAATTCATTTCATTATAGATTAATTCTTTTACCCATTCATTTTTTTTCTTTTATTCAAAATATATTCAGCGTTCCTCCACCAATTCCTGGCGCTGTCTCAAAGTGTTTTATGCAATCAGCTATTTGTTTATTAATTCATTCACTTATACAATCATTTTTCAACCAGTCACGCACATAAACACACAAAAGATATTCATTCAGATATCAAATCACTTATCAAGTTCTAACTTGTTGGTAAATTCAAAAATAAATTTATGTCCTGGCTATGACACTAAACTGCATCTAATGATGAAGCTTCAGTTCTGTAGCTCTAGAAAGTGTGGAGTCACTCTTTCATTGCCATTACTCCCAGGTCCACTCTGACCTGAAGTGGTACTACATATTGGCCCCATTAGTGGGTCAAATAGATTCGTTTGAAAGTTATTAGTATTAAATAGAAATACTTGAAACTATATAACTGTGTACAAACAAATGATTATTAAATACAAGTAGTTACTTGAAACTGTATAATTATATACAGATTATAAGTATTAGAGAGGAATACTTTAAATCATATAACCGTGTGAAAATTATTGGTATTTTTGCATTAATTAACTTGTAAGGACATGATACAGGATAAAAAAAGATCTAATAGTGAATTTATAGTTACAGAGATCTGGGGAGTATGAAGTACCCATTTATGGCCATAACTTCCTGGTCCATTTTGACCTGGAGTGGTAGTACCTGTTAGAGTCCCATCTATGGGTCAAATAGATCTGTTTAAGAAATTATTTGTATTAGATAGGAATACTTAATGTCGTATAATTATAAATTATTTGCATCAAGAATGGTTACTTGAAGATATAATTGTTTCTAAGGATTATGAATAGTTACATGAAACTATATAACCGTGCAAACAAATGACTGTTATTGAATAAAAATAATCATATAAGTATTAGATAGGAGTACTTGAAATCATACAGTTGTATGCAAATTATTTTTATTAGATAGGAATACTCTTGATATCTTATGAGGGTTATGGAATTGAGGGGAATTTTTGGAGAAAAGTAAAATACATTTTCTTCTCTTATTTAGTCCATACACATGTACACACCAGTGTAGACAGAGCAGCAAAATCTCAGCTCTGTGCAGACAACTGATTCCATTTAGAGGACTTGCCAAGGGCAATGGCTGATAGGCACAGATTGTGCGAGAGAGAGAGTCAAAGGATTATGTACTGTTGACATGCCTTGTCAATGTAAGTCATTATCTGAACTTGAACACTGAACACACCCAATAATATAACCAATGAACTGTTGATGGAATAGCTGTCTATTTGAATATAGGGATCACTGGTAGCTCATAGTTTCTTATCAAAAGGATGTAGACATTTTTACTGAATTTCAGTCAATGAAAGTTGTCTACTGGTACTTTAGTCAAAGTTGTATGTTGTAAAGAAAAAGATAAAGAATAATAATCAAATGGTTATGAAGTATAATCAATCTTATCCATTTTCTGGGTGGGATGCACTTAGTCGCTACTTATTCATTCCTTCTTTTTCATTCACTTAATCATGATGAGTGATACATAAATTCATTCAGTCTTTCATTTGTTCACTCAATTATTTATAAACATTTTCACTTATTTGCTCATTTGTACATTCACTATTTGGGAAATTCAGATAATCTGCCAATTCAGTTGCCTGTCTCTCATCTATACACACTGTTTAAATGCCTTTCTTTATCTATATTTTTCTTTCTATCTTCTTTCACATTTTCTTGTTTCTCTTTTTTATTCCTCCATTTTCTCTCTCAGATTCATCAACCAATACTCAGAAGAGAAAGATGAAAGAAAAATTGAAAATCAAGAAAGAGAAAAAATATAATAATCATTTAAAATCGTTTTTAAAATATCTGAAATGAATGAAAATCAAGAAAGATATCTTAAATGAATGAAAATCAAGAAAGATATTTTAAATGAATGAAAATCAAGAAAGATATTTTAAATGAATGAAAACTAAGAAAATTGAAAAGTATAATGATCATTCAGTTGTGAAAATATGTAAAAGTAACCAAATATCATTTGGTATAGCAAATTATATACTTACATACCGAGTTTTTCTAATAATACTGGGACTATGAATGACACTAAAAGTTTTGTCTTTTTTTTACACATAAAGGAAATTCCAGTTTCAATATAGGTCACAGCCTCTTTTTGGTATTTTATATTGTAAAATCCATAAAGAATGATCATTTGTTTCATTTGTTCAAATAAATCTCATTAAAAAGAAACAAAGACACTTTTTTTGCTGATTCAAAAGAGAATCGAATCAATTATATAAAAATCTTTGCATTTTATTGGTTCTATAAATAACAATACATATATAGTGACTGCAAATTCTTTAAAGAAGAGCATCATTTCCACAATTCAAATAAAGTACCCATGATAGGGGATGTGACTCCTCATGTCAAGTTCATCCTTGCAAGTCCTTGTCATATGACAAACAGGGCAACTGTCTTTGCTATTGACATTATCTTCATACACTTTCATATGATTACTTATATCTGCAGTAAACCACATACTCTATCACAAATAATAAGTTTCCCAAAGGTTGCAGTGGAAAGACCTGTGTAAAATCAGCCTGTGTTTATTTGTTGTCAGGAGATCTCATATGGCCAAGTCTGACTTTGGACAAACAGACCCTCCTATAAATATTACAAACATGATCTGATTGAATAGTTTTTAGGTCCAAGATTAGTCCTGGTTCAAAGTGCTCGTTTCAAGATGGAGTGTTTAATTCTTCATGCTTAAAATACTTTACATTTTTCTAAGTTGATCGAATTTAACATAATCTGCTCCCAGTATCTACACTAAGTGACCTGAGGTTGGTATGTATGTGCGTGTAATTATATGCATTATTTAAATGATTAAAATGCAAGTAGTGCATGCAATGAGTTATGTAAAATCAAGTAAAAAATTGTGTTGCACTGATCATCGAAATGGAGAGAGCTTCCCTGTTTTGAAAATTAGCATTTAAATCTGACTTTTGTCTGAGCTGAAATACTGTCCATGTGTACAAATGGGAAATACACAACTATTTCAGCCAGAAATATATATGTATAATTTTGGATATGCATTATGGGATATGGAAAGGTGGACAGATGTGCGTAGAAGGAAAAGGGGTAGAAAGTAGAGAAGCAACTTCAAAACAATTGATCGTTTGGTTTGTTTTGTTTTACGGCATATCAACCTCAATGGGTCATTTAATACCGACAAAGTTTTGAAACAAATCCATTCTTAATGGATAATACAATTTTGTTTATCAACTCATGTTTTTCTATTTAACCCATAGATGGGACCCTAACAGGTACTACCACTCCGGGTCAGAGTGGACCAGGGAGCAATGGTGATGAAGGGGTGCTCCACATTCCCCAAACCTTCAAAACTGGAACCTCACCATCAGATAGAGTTTAACGTCATTCCCAGGACATGTAGACCCTCAGTCACCTCCTTCTAGCACTCATATGATAAAAAGGGGTTGGGGCTTGGCATAAGGGCAATAGGGTTGGGGCAATCATATAGGTGCTAGGGAATGACGTGACCAGCCAATTGATTGGAGGGGGCCTCTCCGACCGCCCGTCTAGCCCAAGATAGGGCCAAAGTGGAGTATTGCAAGTCATGAACTGCTCATCCACCCGAGTTCTATCCTTAAGCATCATCGGTCGCCACCCACGGCCAACAGGTGGCCCTATTGGAGGAGTCTTACCCTTCTGCAGAGGTGCAGTCGGTGCATTCTAACACCCCATCAACAGGGTGGTCAAAACAGTTGACTTGACGGTCTTAGGGCCTATTCACTTTGTGTGTTATGTCTAACCTCTCTTAGTTATATATATATATATATATATATATATATATATATATATAAATAAAATGAAGGACTGCAAATAAGAAAAGTGTATGCATACAAAGAGTGCTCAATTCTATAATTGCAGAACATATATAAAACCTCAGCTCATAAAATTATGGATACTATATTTCTGTTACTCAAGTTTCATGTGTTTCACACAATCTGAAGACGGGTATTGTAAAAAGTAGCCAGTCAAGCGTTTGTATAGCGTGAGGTGTGTTCACATGTAAGATCATCTTTTGCATGACATTTACTCAAAATTATATATAACATGCTTAGCTAGAAGTGCATGTGACATTCAAATGAGAGAAAACTATATATATATATATTTACCAACCCCTCCACACGAGCAGGATGCAACAAGGTCAATTAAGCGGAGTTCAACAGGTTTGAATTCAGAGTTTTCCTTCTTCTAGACTGGTTGCCTAACTAAGGTTAAAGAGCCCAGTCTGCTCTACTATTTACCCATAGCTGGTGGGAGAGTAGGATGCATACCTTTCCCAAGGGTTTTAGCGCTAAGTGAAATGCAATTACCATGTCCAGGATTTGAAATTGGGGCGACGAGTCCATTTCCCATGACTTTAACCATTACACCATGCGCTTCCTATATATATATATATATATATATATAAGGATTACTGCTCCAATGATTATATTTTTAAACTGATAATTAAAAGACTTTTTTTTAGTACAAGATTTTAAACTAGTTTTTGTTTGTTTTGTTTTGTTATGATGTTTTGATATGGCATATCAACCTCAATGGGTCATTTAATGCTGACAAAGTTTTGAAATGAATTCATTCTTAATAGATACTCAAATTTTTTTATAAACACATTTTTCTATTTAACCCATACATGGGACGCTAACAAGTACAACCACTCCAGGTCAGAGTGGATCAGGCAGCAATGGTGATGAAGGGGGCTCCATATTTCTCAGACCTCCAGAACTAGAACCTTGCCATCAGATAGAATTTAACGTCATTCCCAGGATATGAAGACCAAGTAAGAGCCAAAGTGGAATGTTGCATGCCATTGACTGCGCATCCACAAGGATCCCGTCCTTAAGCATCACAGGTCACTACCCACGGCCAACAGGTGCCCCATTGGAGGAGTCTTACCCCATTGCAGAGGTGCAGTCGCCCAGCTGACAGGGCGTTTTAAACTAGTACTTTTGATATAAGTTAATACCTAGAATTAGTAAGGATCTTTATAGATGGATAGACAGATATTCATGCATACATACGTGTGCACATTTATATATGGGTATGCATGTGTGTCCATTTTTGAGTGAGTCCATACGTTTATATGCATTTGTGAGTGTATGTGTACATTTGCATATGTGTGTGTGTGTGTTTGAATGTGTGTGTGAACTTTAAATTTTCTAAACAAAATTATAAAGTTGTGGATATTTCTAAAATACTTTTTTATGGTCAATTACGTGAAAATCCATAAAAACTATAAATGCACAAGTGAACAAAGTGAAAACTAATCATATTTAACGACAGAGTCGTCTTGTCTGCAACATTGTGGAGAAAAGAATAAAGAAATAAATGGGAATTAATAAAGGTAAACAAAGAAATAATCATCTAAGAAAAGAGGTACAGAATTATGATCACCAAATTCCATATAATTATTCCCCTAGCAAGGTTAACAGGTATTGCCAGGTCTTTAAACTGGAATTATTATTGCATTTATTTGGCAAGATTATTTGATTAAAAACTCTGAATGACCTACCAAAAGCCCTGATAATTTTTCAGGACTTTGAATTATATCTATAATACTATTTATATATCTTGGAGGAAAAAAATCTGATGCATTTTAACAAGAAAAAAAAAAGATACTTATGTGTTAATCATTTGTCAGTATGGTCAAACTTTAGTCTCTTGCACAATTCCCTGTGGATCACCTTTCCCACCCAATCATTCCTACATATTTTGTGCCCGTTTGCTCCTCCATTATACACAAATATAAAGAAAATAAGAATTGCAAAAAATTACTATTTTAATTCTCTTCTTTCATCCGAGTAACCTCCTCCCTTAGTTTATTGGTGTCTTTCACTATCTCTTTCTCCAATTCTGAACTGCCAATATTTGTCGTACAATAATTCCCACAGATAATGTTTATTTTGCAAACTAATTTCAAGAGAATTGAATTTATCAAATCAATATTGAGTATTTATGTTTTGTGCTCTTCTAAACCTCTCAAAGGAGACAAAAATAAAATAACTTTATAATAGAATAAAGTTGAGAAAAAACAACAAAAAAGAAAAGTTAATCTTTATATTCAATATTCCTTATTACTTATACTATAAATATACATATAATATTTACCTACTTTTTAGTTAACAGTTGATTAGAGATTATTTTGTTGCTATCAATAAATTGATCCGTCTAATTGACTTGTCCTCTGATTTTGTAGTGATCAATAAAAAAATTTTCATTCAAATAAATTTGTAAATGTTAAAGGATTTGGTACTCTTTGCAGAGTTCCATCCCGGCCTCCTGCCTCAAAATCCGCTAGACGGTGGCTGATGAAAAAAAAAAAAAAAGAAGCTACGATTGAAGTCTGTAACCGAAGCGGTGTCAATTTAAAAAAAACAAAAAAACAAAAAAAAAAAAAACAACCAGCTTAAAGCTTTTTTTTCCCGAAAACCAACCCCCTCCCTAGTTAAAATTAACTGTTTTATTACAACATTTGTGGGTTCTGTTTTTTCTGGGTCAACCTGTATACAGGGTGACCCAGAAGAAACAAAGCCCAAAGTATTTGTTTATTTTCCCATCAAACTAACCCTAAACCTAGTTTTTTTTTCAAGTGACACTGCTTCGGATACGGACTTCAATCGTAGCTGGTGGGGTTTTTTTCAGCAGCCACCGGCTAGCGGATTTTGAGGCAGGAAGCCGGGACAGAACTCTGCAAAGAGTACCAAGGATTTTATAACACAAACTTTATAAAAGGATTTGACTGATCTATGGTTATTTACTAAGCTTTGTTTAGATATGGTACAAAGGTCTCAAATTGCTTGCAGTACCTTTTAATTACTTATCATTCATCTAGCTATTGAACACACTCATTGTTAGGGAGATATATTATACAGAGCTAATACCCTTGGGAAACGTTTGAATCCAACTATTCTCCCTCCATCTATAGGTAAATAGGAGGACAGACAGGGTTCTTTTACCTTGGTATGGTAATCAGTCTAGGAGAAGGAAAACTCAGACTTCAAACATGTTAAAATACTTCACACACACACACACACACACACACACACACACACACTTATATATATATATATATATATATATATATATCCTATAGTATTTAGTAGAATTAATACATCTGAATGGGTATAAATATTTCAGCAAGACAAAAAGAAAGATACCGTTTTTGGCTGTTTCACTTCAAATGCTAGGTTATCCTTAACTATTTCCTCGTAAATTCCTACAATAAAATAAACTGAACCCTCATTTTATGTCTGTGTTTTTGCAATAAATGTTTTATTTTTCTTGCAACCGTTATTTTACAATACTAAATATATTTTCTTTATTTGTTAAAGAATAAAGAAAATATATTTAGTATTGTAAAATAACGGGTGCAAGAAAAATAAAACATTTATTGCAAAAACACGGACATAAAATGAGGGTTCAGTTTATTTTATGGTAGGAATTAATGAGGAAATAGTTAAGGATTACCAAATGTTATACTATGATGATTAATTTTTAATCAGGTTCTTATGTAATAAATAGTATACTTATATATATTCATATTGGCTTCATATTGTATAATTTACAGAAGCATGGTGCTGTATTTCTATACCATTGAAGCACCTTTAATGACTGTAAACAATTGTTGCTGTTCAATATGAGACAATTCTTTTTATAAACTGAGTTACTATTTATATATTAGTCTTTGTAATTCCAACTGATAAGAGAATTAACCAATATTCTTCTAGATGCGAAACAAATAAGATACCAATCCTGCCTAAAAAGCTACCGCCCATTTGACCCAACATTTTATACAAGTTTCAATTCTCAAATGTCTTGATAGAGATTAGTGATAAAGGTTTGTGAATTGGACGGTTTTATTCAACCTGTCCAACTTATATCTGATACATTAAATTAATTTTCACTAAGTTGTAAGATTTTGTCCCTTTCATTTTTAGACAATTTCTATCATTATCTCA
The DNA here is from genome assembly GCA_023376005.1 of Doryteuthis pealeii. Lineage (NCBI taxonomy): Eukaryota > Metazoa > Mollusca > Cephalopoda > Myopsida > Loliginidae > Doryteuthis > Doryteuthis pealeii. The sequence continues at coordinate 3,939,523 of CM042143.1, read as the reverse complement.
GAGACATTGAAATCCTCTTCTTATTCCTGATAAACAGAAAACCATTTTTCAGCGGAGACCATGCTATTTGTCTGAATGGATTTATTGAGTCAAGGGGAGATCTGATCTCACACAGACATTCGGATTCTCTGCTTGGAACAAAGCAATAGATTGGGGATGTTCTGTATTTGATATTTGATGCAGTTTTCACTTAAGCAAGGAAGAGTTCAATATTAAAAAGTGATTTCTTGCAGGAAACAAATTGGAATAAAAATAGAAGGGTCAGAAGAAATCAATAAAGATTAAAAAAAAAAAAAGTTCTTGAAAGGGTAAAAATTATTCTGTCTCCAATATCCATATGAAGGTTTGGGGATTGTATGCTATATGGACCAATAAATGAAAAACAAGATCAAAATCTAACAAAAGAACGGAATGGTAGGATAAGTTTTTTTCATATATCTTTAGTTTCAGAATTGCCCAATAAAAGTGATACAAAGACACATACTGAGATTTATATATATATATATATAAGAGAGAGAGAGAGAAAGAGAAAGAGAGAGAGAGAGAGATAAAAAGACAATAGAGTAAAGAGATGAACAAACTGATATATATAAAAAGGTAAAAGTATCCAGTTGACTGGTATGTTGGGGATAATTCTATTTGGGATCATCAATATCTCCTGTACATCTACAATACATGCTCATGTACACTTATGGATTTATACAAGGATTCTTACAAATTCCTAAGAGAGCTCAATGTATAATAATTAATTATATACAAGTATATATAAGTATATCTAACTAAAGATATAGCAATAAGAATTATATATATATATATATATATATATATATATATATAGACTTTCCTCTCCGACCCAAACAACTACGGGAGTGAATGAGCTCTGATGATGATTTTTGTAAAATCGAAATATTGATCAGTATCAGCTATGATTATATTATAAATTGTTTTCTTCTTTAACAGCATTGTGTGATGTTTTCCACTTTTTCTTACTCATATATATATAGATGTGGAATTAAACAAAAGGCAGGTCTCCTATTTAATGATTTTATTGGTGATCTTTTCAAGCTTTCTGGCCAACTTTTTTATATTTGAATGGAATTCGTTCATTAGTCCACCGAAGTTCATGTCCCGAGTACTTTCGGTACTTTGAAGTGCCATCATCAGGGGTGATGTGTTCTAGTTTTCTTAAAGTATATTAATAGATGTGGAGGCTGGAGGTAAAGTATTATAGGCATTTTAAAATGTGAGTACTGCATTGAAAATTAATTTTATGTAAGGATGCTTTGTATTGTTTGATGTATAAAGCTTCTAGTATTTGGAGCTTTTGTTTAAATACACACACACACATATATATATATATATATGAGGTTAAGTAAACAAACAAATGGGTTTATTTTTTATATGGCTTTAAGCTGACAATTTTTGGAGGATATGTGCTTAATTGAAGTCATACCTAATTTTGAAAATTAATTAGTTAATAATTAATGAATTTTAGGCGGGCATATATGTTCAAATGTAAGGCTAAACAAATCAAGAAAATGTCAATCCCTGAATGTACATTTCGACCTATTAGGTCTCATCAGCAAGGTTATAGACATGGGAGACTGCTCCGTGTGTGACTCGAAACCTCAACTGTCAAGCTGACAGGCGAAGTCTCTAACTGTTACACTAGCTTGCCATTCCCACATTCTTTGTTTGTTTTAAAACTTATTTATATATATGTCAGTTTTTTCATATGAGATATATATTACATAAATGTGTGTGTGTGTGTGTGTGTATAGATAGATATTTATAGAATAATGTCTTCTAAACTTCTTTTCTTTTCTTCAATGTTCATTTTATCTGCTTTACTTGTTGTTTCTATGTCATTTTTCTTTTTCTTGTTTTTCTTATTCTCTCTTTGAGATAGAATGACAGATTAATAGTGAAGAGTTGGAGATTGAGAAAGAATAAACGTATACTTTAAGACAAAGAAAGAAGAAGAAAGAGAAAATGAAACCAGGAAAAATGAAAAAACTGAAGAGAAAATAATAGAAAGTCTGTAGAATCTAAAAAGAAAGAGTGAGAAAGAAAATCAAGTGAAAAGAAAAGAAAATTCTTCAAAATAAAAGAAAAACAAGAAAATCTGGAAAATGTATTGTAGTTGGCATATTCTAAGTCCTACCAACTGGATTGAAGAAAGAAAAGTTTGGAGTTCTTTTTTTTTTTATCAAAAAGTGGAAGAGAATCCTTCTACAAGTTGTGGATGTTTTTTGTCGACCAAATTTTGTTGTCTTTGTTTATTAGGAATTTGTTAATTTACAAAATACTGACAGATTTAGATTACTATAAATAACTCATCATGTTGGTATTTGTTGTTCTAGTGAATGGAATAAGAGACTTTCTTGGTTCCATCAATCATTAAATGGGTGTACTTTAGGAGGCAGTTGTTGTGTAATGGTTATTGTCATAGAAAATGGGACTTGGCTACCTGTTCAAATCCTGAACAAATATAAATATGAATGTACAAAGAACACAATTCCCTAACTTTTAGATATAAAATAAACCTAAAAAAAAAATCAATCAAACTCATTTTCTATCTTGCATTAATGTCTACATGATTTTGGCATTATAAAAAGCAGAGAAAATCCAGTGAAAATATTAAAAGTTTAAAATGAATAAAAATCATTTCTCTGAATTATTGAGATGAGGCTTGATAATTTGTATTACTTGGATTATTCGGACTATGGTCCTCATCTTTATTGTTATCTACACAATTCTTCAGCTGATGTGCCCTCAGGCCTTCTTTAGGTATTTCTTTGTCAAAGTCAGGAACTTTCTCAAACTTGTGAACCTTCTTATCAAACTCAAGAGCCTTCATGGAACTTCAAACCGAACCCTTTATTAAATCCATGGAGGTATTTTAACAAGAATATTTACCTTTATACTTATGTATGATTTTTTACCTTGACTCGTAGTGTTTTTGTTTTTTTGTTAATCTAGATTAGCCCTTTTTTAATTATAGGATCTCATATTGTATTCATCTCTATACTTTGTCTACAAAGGCAAAACATGTGGTACACTGAAAGTAAGACTAGAGGACCACGAAAAGCAGTGGCACAAGATTGTGAAGATAACAATAAAGATGAGGACAATGTTTTAGATGATGTGCCCTCCTGTCTCCTTCAGGTATTTCTTCTTGGACTCAGGAACCTTCTTGACACTCAGGAACCTCTTCCGCCCTTAGGGCGACCGTAACATAGAATAATTAACTCAGATTACCACTTATACCCAGTCATGTTTAATGGGATGAGAACAGTCTACCCCCCCCATGGATTGAGTAAGGAGTTAGGATCAAAGTTCCATGAAGGCTTCAGAGTTTGACAAGAACATTCCCGAGTTCAAAGAGAAGATTTGCAAGTTCAGGGAGGGGGGTACTTGAGTTCGAGAAGGTTCCCAAGTCTGACAATTATCAGAGATTCAGTTTTCTCTTCAGGTTTCCGGGTGGTAACCATGTCCAGGTTTTCTCATGTGCAATGTCCTTAATTTGTCACTTGAAGTATCCATACAGTTGTTTTTATTCCGATTTTTGGTTCCTGGATTTGAAATCTTTTGCTGTCCTCTCTTATAGCTGCAATTTTGTCTTCATCTTTATTGTGTAACATTGGGCCTTGAAATACCAAGAAGGCCGGAGGGCACATCAGCTGAAAGGTTGTGTAGATAACAATAAAAGATGAGGACTGACCAATCTGTTTGCATTTCACATAGCACTAATATTCTTGGGAAAGGTATGAAACCAACTATTCTTCCTCCAGCTATGGGTAAATAGTAGGGCAGACTGGCCCTTTAACCTTAGTATGGCAGCTGGTCTAGGAGATGGAAAAGTCTAAATTTAAACCAGTTATAGATCTAGAGAGGGATGGTCTTTAGGAGGTTATTCCAGGCAAAGACATGTGACATGAGTAACATCCCCATGATCAAAACAGGCTATGGTACCAGTGAGAAACTCAGCTTCAAGTAAGAGTCAATTGATAAAGTTTTATTAAACTTTTCACTGTATAATGGTCAGGAGGTCCTTGTGGTGTAATGGTTATTGGGGTAGGAATGGGACATGGGGACTAGAGTTCAAATCCTGGATGAGGCTGTTGCTTTTTCATATAGCACTAATACAATTGGAAAAGGTATGCATCCAAGTATTCTTCCTCCAGCTATGGGTAAATAGTAGGGCAGACTGGAATCTTTAATCCTGGTATGTCAACAAATCTAGAAGAAAGAAAACTCTGAATTCAAACTTGCTAAATTTCCCTTAAAAATTGACACATCCTACTTATGCAAAGTGGTTAGAAAATACGTATAATGGTCAATGTGTATTTTTAATTGAAGTACTGGATTATGTTCATTGACAAGAAAGGTGATTACATCTTATTATAATGGAGATTGAGTGTTTTTCTGTCTGTAACTGAAACTATATTACTACTCGAGTCACAATTTCCTTATTTATTTACGTCACATTCACCGTGATTTTATTTTTTTATCTAAACCCCTAATTATCAATAAAATTGTTTTGTATTATTATTACTGTTGGTCATATCTACATACGAATAACATGCAATTGTATTTATATATACAACAAAATAGCGGTTTACAGTGTGAACGGGAAGGCTAATTTGCATATTGATATTAAAAATTTGATTTTAATAAATATGTGTTTAGTATTATTGATTTCAAATTCTTTGGTTTTAACTTAATGAATATGAGCAAAAGTCTTGTTGATACATCTTAAAAGAAATTCATTGACAAGAAGACATAATTGTAATTTTATTCTTTACTTCCTATTTTAACTGAATAGTTAAATTAGGAAAATTTAGCAATGAAAGACGAGATGAAAGAGTAAGCTTCAGTTGTTCTATTTTTCGATTATACCCCCTGTCTAAAATCTTTTTATCTGCATTCTTATTTAGTTTCATTAGCCTTTCTAATTTAATATAACATTTTATTACATTAAAACTGAAATACTTGCACCCGGAGGGTGCATATATTTGCTAGTTGAAAATAAATATTTGTTCTTTAAAATAAATGCTTTTTTCATCATGAGACTGAAAACACTTTGATAGAGCTAAAATTGATTGATTGTCCCTCTTTCTAGGGTTACTCTATGCCTTGAGGTTAGGGAATCATATTAATTGTACATTCACATTTAAATTTTTTGTGTAGATAATATTTTTGCACACGGTCATGTTGATTACAAATAATTTTATAAAAGATCTCCTTGACCCATAGATGGGACCCTAACTGATCAGAATGGACCTGGGAGTAAAGAAATGAAGGGCCCTCAGTACTCCCCAAATCTCCAGAACTGGAGCCTCAGCATCAGTGTCATACGGAAGACTATCCTTGGGGGGGGGGGTCTTACCTCTCTGGAGAGGATAGAGTCAGTGTATTTGAAGCCCCACTGACAGAGCAGCTTGAAATTGAGGAAAAAGAGTAGTTATTAGTAGTTCTGATTGGCTGTTGGTTTTCAGGGTGAGTAAAGATATGGATAAGTACCCACTCTTCAGCCATCACTTTGCACTATGCCAGCTGCATGCAAGGACTGTATTTAAGTTACAGCTTGCCTGTTATTCTCATCTGCTAACTTGATGGTAGTTAGAATCCCACTGCGACGGTGAGTATCATATTGTTTCTATGATATCTGGGGGATAACTTCTACAAAAACTTTGCTTAGTACATAATGTTTCTAAGTGGTCACCCATCTCAGAACTGAATAGGTTCATTACTGACTTAACCGATTTTATGTGGAATTCTTGAGGTTGGACAGGGAAAAGTGAGGGAGAAACAGATATAAAATGTTGATTTTAAAATGAAAGAGAAAAAAATGAAAAAAGATTTTAGGAAGATAATGCTGGAATGAAAGAAAGTATATATTAAAGAAAAGAGCATAAAATGTGTGTGTATGTGTGTGTGTGTGTATGTGAGAGTGTATTTGAGAGAGAGAAAGAAAGTAGAAAAGAATTGTCTGAGTGCCGAGAAAGACATGTTATTATTAAAAGCTTCTAATGAAGAACTCTCCCACTGAGTTCCCACTGTTAATTACAAGAACTCCTGTTGAGAGCAGAAGCCCTAAACCTGTAAGACCAGCCCAGCATTGGTGTAATGTTCATTCTGATGGCTCTGGCTACAGCAAAGTTGGCAGAATAAGTGGAAAGGGAAGGGCAAACTGGATTCGCAGAGGAAGAAGAAGAGAGAAGAGAGAAATCTTGATGTATGTAAAGGTGTGGAAGAGATTGGCATCTGGCTGGAGTGGGTGATGCGGCTATGACAGATGCACGGAAGAGAACAGTAGGTGGGTGCATTAAGATATCAAAACTGCAGTCAGGGAAAAAGATGTTCATGATGATGATGATGATGATGGTTGAAGGAAGGTGATTGTGAGGAGGAACCGGGTGTGGGCCACACTTATACCATATCCAAGCATAAATTATTCATTAAACCAATTTTTATTAGTAGTTGCCAATAGTAAAATCTAGTGTACCAGCTTGTTACTTAAACTTTAGAGCTTTTCACCTGCCCTTAAGATTCAAATGAATACAAACACTAAATTACACCTGGTGGTAAGGCTCAACTTTTAGAGCTCTAAGGAGTGTGAAATACCTCTTCATTACCATTACTGCCAGGTCCACTTTACATGGAGTGTATCTGTTAGGGTCCCATCTCTGTGTCAAATAGATGGGTTTAAAAACTATTTGTAAGCAATAATAGTACTTTATACCATATAACTGTGCAAATCATTTCTATTACTAGAAGGTATAATTGTTTATTAAGGATTATTATTATAAGTTACTGGCAATAAATCTGTGAACTGAGAGTTTTAGGTAGATTAAAAAAAGTTACTGACATATAGCTAATCAAATGATTTGGTTTGGTTTGTTTTACGGCATATCAACCTCAGTGGGTCATTTAATGCCGATAAAGTTTTGAAATAAATCAATTCTTAATGGATAATACAATTTTTTTATAAATACATTTTTCTATTTAACCAATAGATGGGACCCTAACAGGTACTACCACTCTGGGTCAGAGTGGACAAGGAGCAATGGTGATGAAGGGGTGCTCCACACTCCCCAAACCTCCAAAACTGGAACCTCACCATCAGATAGAGTTTAACGTCATTCCCAGGACATGTAGACCTGCAGCCACCGCCTTCTAGCACCCATAAGATAAAAAGGGGTTGGGGCTCTAATCAAATGAGTAATCATTATTGGGGGAAACCATTATATAATGTATGTATGTATGTATGTATGTGTGTGTGCATGCGTGTGCATGAATGCATGTGTGAGTCTGAATGTGTATATCTATGAATTTTGAGTGGGAATGTGTATGTTCATATATTTGTGTGTGTGTGTGTGTGTGTGATTGCATGTGTATATCCCTTGATATATTAATTTGCCTTTGAATGTCAGTATAAGTGTGTGTAGAGATAGAAAAAAGATATATATATATATATATATATATATATAAAAGAAAGAGAGAGAGAGAGAGAGAGAGAGAGAGAGAGAGAGTTTATTTTTATGCATATATTTGAATGTTCAGTGGTGAGTAGTATGAATTTTAAACCATATCTTTTGATCAAAAGAGAAGTTTCATCACAACCGAGATCAGCAACAATAAACAAAAAATATTTAAATTTAACAACTTGAGTGCATAGTTTTTTAACCTCTGGCCAATATTTTATAAGACTTTGTCTTATATATATGTATATATATATATATATATATAGAAAGAGTTTATATTTTGGCAGAAAGTTATTTAGACATGTTTGGTTAAAGACTACAGAACTTTTCTTTTTTAGGATCTTGTTTTTTCTGTAGCTTTCTTGGTAATTTCTTTTTGACAGGTTCCAGGTCATAGAGGTGCTGCCCTAACATGTTTAAATGTATATTTATGATGTAAATTTAGGCAGCAGATTCTCTTGTAGGCATGTTTTATTAAAAAATGACAGAAAAGGATTACGTATTTAGCTTTTTATTCAGCTTTTCTTTTTGGTAAACAAGATGTTACAACTGTGGGTGTACGTAGTTTGAAAATTTATTTTTGAGGATACAGGTGCTCCTATGTTGTGGAGTACTGGATTGATTCTGGTTTAAATATATATATATATATATATATAATATATATCCCTGTTGACTAGGGCTGTAGAATACACCGACTGCATCTCTGCAGGAAAGCATGATCTCCTTCAATGGGGTCACCAGCTGGCCGTGGATGGATATCCATAATGTTTAATGATGGAAGCCTGGTGGCTGAGCAGTTCATGACATGTAACACTCCACTTGGGCCCTTACTTAGGCTAGACTGGCAGTTGGAGAGGCCACCTCCAATCAATTGGCTGGTCACTTCAAGCCCTAGCACCTATATGATTGTCCCAACACTGTTGCCCTTATGGCAAGGGCCAACCCTTATTTGTGCTAGTCTGGTTATGACGTTAAACTTTCGGATAGTGAAGATGCAGTTCTGGAGTCAGGGAATGTGGAGTACCACATCGTCACCATTACTCCCAGTGGTAGTACCTGTTCGGGTCCCATCTATGGATTAAATAGAAAAAAATGAGTTGAAAAAAATGTATTTTAAAATATTGAGTTTAAAAAAAAAAACTGTGCCTATCAAGAATGAATAAAACATCTTTGGCATGCTAACCAACCAATATATATATATATATATATATATATATATATATATATGTGTGTGTGGTGTGTGTGTGTGTGTGTGTATCAGATAAATAAAACATACTTTAATATTAACTATTTATTTATAATTCAAGACTAAGAATATGTAACTTATTTTATTTCTTTTATCAATTCAGAACTTTAATAACAAATCATAATTTTTATCTTGTTTTGTTTCCTACTTTTTAATCATCAGCGTTCCTAATTATGTTACTATCTCAACTTGATAGACAGTTGTTATGATTGGTTTTGTTTGGCTTTATTTTACAGCATATCAACCTCAATGGGTCATTTAATGCCGATAAAGTTTTGAAATAAATCAATTCTTAATGGATAATACAATTTTTTTTATAAATACATTTTTCTATTTAACCCATAGATGGGACCCTAATAGGTACTACCACTCCGGGTCAGAGTGGACCATGGAGATGAAGGGGTGCTCCACATTCCCCAAACCTCCAAAACTGGAACCTCACCATCAGATAGAGTTTAACATCATTCCCAGGACATGTAGACCCTCAGTCACCGCCTTCTAGCACCCATATGATCCACAGTTGTTAAATTCTCCAAATTTTATTCAATTTGAATACAGTAAGCTTTGCAATTTGTCCACATTTTCATGTGTTCATTTTTTTCTTTTTTGAATCGCCAACACGAGGTTGGTGGGAGAATTAAACCCCAACACTTGTCTGAAGGCCGTCGACCAGGACGGAGGCGTTTTTAACAGCATATTTTCTGAAGGCTGTCGACCGGGACGGGGCGTCTCAACAGCATACTTATCAGAAGGCTGTCGACCTGAATAGTCACCTTAAAAAGGGCCCCATCCACCGCTCATTTAAAAGAGCAGTTACCCAGGCGAGTAGCTTCTAAAAAGCACTCCCTACACTTTTTACTTGTCGCACAAAAACTGCACGGCGCGTCGCAAAGCAATTCCCTACATTTTGTGTCCTCAAACCCATCTTGATTTCTTCATTTGCATCATTTCTAAAAGAGATAATGTTTCACTTGCACTTTTACCAATCTTCATGCAAAACATAATGTTAATCTTCTGCTCCAGATTCCTTCCTCTCATTTATCACTGACATTATAACATTAACATAAGTATATGTACTTCCTCTATTGCTCAGCAACGAGTGACTCGTCTGGTCTGTATTACAAAAAACATTGCAGTCATTAAATTAAATTCAATGGGGTAATCAGTAAATATTCAGTGAGCCAAGTTTAACTTTGTGCTAATTCCCTTAAGAAAGACATGCAACCATTTTTATTTACCCAGCAATGGGTAAATATCAAGTCAGACTGTGTTCTCACAGAAACTAGGTGAGTAGAAGAAAAATTATGAATTCCAAAGCAGGTGGCACAGTCAAATGTTACGTTAAAGTTTATTTTGACAACTTCTACAGTGACACTAGGTTGTACAGCACACTGTCCTTGGTCAATAACATTCTTTTAAAAATATTTAATGAACTCAATTTATCACTAACATTATAACATGTACATCTTCTATTGCTCAGCAACGAGTGACCCATCTGGTCTGTATTACAAAAAACATTGCAGTCATCAAATCAAATTCAATAGGGTATGGTTATCAGTAAAGAAAATGGATTCAGTGAGCTAAGTTTAATTTTGTGCTAATGCCCTTAGAAAAGATATCCATGTTTCTTCTTCCAACTATGGATAAATAATAAGTCAGACTGTGTTCTCTTGCCTCAGTAGGGAAGCTAGTCTAGTAAAAGAAAGATTCTAAATTCAAAAGCAGGTGCTGCAGTCAAATGTTAAGTTCAAGTTTATTCTGACAACTGCAGTGACGACATGTTGTACAGCACTATATCTTTGGTCAATAACATTCTTTTTAAAATATTTAATGAACTCAACTTAATGTAACATGAACATGTATAACACTATAAAAAATTTTAGGCAAAATATATTCTGGTTTTCTAAGTTTGGATGTTCATGACTAGAAAGTTTTGAGGAGAACCCAAACCACAGGCACCAATGGAAAAAAAAAAACAACTTACTATTTCATTCAACAGTTAGGTGATTATATGCCATGTGAACTCTTGTTTTGTTATTTTAGCCAATGTCAACCTTATTCAAGCAATTGCATGGTTTCAAGTATATCTTATAATAATCATTTGTAAAAAGCTTCAAGTAACTATTCTTATATATACTAGTAAATATATGCACCCTCCGGGTGCAAGTATTTTAGTTAAATTTTATAATAAAATATCATATTAAATCAGAAAGGCTAATGAAACGGAATAAGAATGTAGATAAAAAGATTTTGAACAGAGGGGGTATGATTGAAAAATAGAACAACTTTGAAACTAACTCTTCCATCATTTTCTGTTACTCCCGTCTTTCATTGGTAAATTTTCCTAATTAAACTGTTTAGTTAAAATGGGAAGTAAAGAATAATATTACAGTTATTTCTTCTTGTTAAGGGATTTCTTTTAAGATTTATTGAAGAGATTTTTGCTCATATTCAATAAAATAAAATCAAACAATTAGAAATCAATAATACTAAGCATATATTTATTAAAATCAATTTTTTAAGATCAATATGCAAATTAGCCTTCCCATTCACACTGTAAACTGCTATTTTGTTGTATATATAAATACAATTGCATGTTATTAGTATGTAGATATGGTCAACAGTGTAAGCAATGTAAAACAATTTTATTAATAATTGAGGTTTAAATAAAAATAAAATCATGGAGAATATGATGTAAATAACGAAAGGAATTGTGACTTGTATAGTAATATAGTTTCGGTTACAGACAGACAAACCCACAATCTCCATTATAATAAGATATATATATATATATACACACTGCAATGTGTTTTGGGATACAGACCAGATGAGTCATTCATTGCTGAGCAATACAGGAAGTTGTACATGTCAATATATATATATATGTGTGTGTATACCATCATGCCAATTAAAATTTTGTGTAAAAAGCAACATCATGGGGATTCAAAACCTGACTCTTTCACTGAAACAAAAGTTGAAACTGCTCAACCATTAATTTCACTCGAGATATAATGAATAAAATAAGTTTATATGCAGAAAGTAGGTTTTGTTTCTATTATCTTGTCTTGCATTTATTCTAGAGTTTTCTTATGAAAGTTGTCAATGTATCCCCAAACATTAAAAGGTAGCCAGGATAAGTCTGGCTGATTGTCATATAGAAAGGTTTTGAACAGAAGAATTGCGGTTTTTTTGTAGGGAAAGATGCTGGAGTGTCACTAAAGAAACAGACCTTGTGAGTATTTCTAAGAAAATATCAAGCATTGGTTGGCATTCCTGGAACCATCCAAGAATAATTATAATCATTGTACATAATTAGATTTCAATAAAATTTGTATTTCACATGAATACTACTTTATGAAAATTGACATGTAGTTGATTGGGGGCCACTTAACAGATTGACAGGGGTTCATGTGCCCTAAATGTTGATATTAGTTACTGATATGGTGTCTAATTTATTCACAAATTTAACTCAAATAATGCTTAGTCTGACATAAGGCCACTACTGTAATGAACTTAATAAAATTGGAACACACAATCTTAGGTAATAGTCAAATTCTGAGGCTTCATTTCTATCTTTTTCTTCTCAGTTTTACAAAACACAAAATGGTCATCATATAAAATGTTTACAATAAAGTCACACATAATGTAACTAGTTTGATTGATTGATTAGTTGATTTTAATATGTCAACCCATTTTATGACAAGAGTTTACAGTGAGGAGGAATGGTCGTTGGTTGAATATCATTTTCTTGACCAAAATAAATATGAGAACAAGAATTAACAAGAATATATTATAATTCCTGAGCGAACTTAACAGAAGAGAATACAGGACAATGAGTGATTAGAAAAGCTTAATGTCTTTATATGAAAGGGAAAAGTCTTTAGTAGTGATAATTAACTGGTACAGAATAAGAGTTTGAACACTTACACATTAAGCATGCTATAATGTACCATGTGATAAGAGTTGTTATGGAGCTCAAAGATCTCTTTTTATGGACAAGAATTCAACAGGTGTCTTGTTACTTCTGTTGAGACAGGAAGTGTGAAAAAAAAAGAATTGACAGCCACATCTTGAGAGCTTTATAGATTTAAAAAATCAGTTAAAGATTTATTTTAAAGCAATAAAAAAACATGTTTTATTTGTTTAGTGTTTGTTTATTCAAGTAAATATTAATTTATTCCAATTCTAGTCAGATCCATCAAACGTTTTTATTGTGTTTGTATATAATTAGAATTTAAACAAACAACATCTCTATATGCTACATTAAGCATGTATGGATATTGGCAGATATGGGAGCTAATTACCTTTTTTGTACCCTATTACAAAAACTAACAGAACTTGTTGAAGGTGAGAGATAAAATCCCAACAATGGAATCATGTTCATATTTACATTTTCTGTTTAGTAATTTCTTAAGAGATTATATTTTTGCACATAGTCCTATCAGATGCATATAATTTTTAAACAGATCTATTTGACCAATAGATGGGACCCTATCAGTTTGGTTTGGTTTGGTTTTACGGCATATCAACCTCAGTGGGTTATTTAATGCTGATAAAGTTTTGAAATAAATCAATTCTTAATGGATAATACAATTTTTTTTATAAATACATTTTTCTATTTAACCCATAGATGGGACCCTAATAGGTACTACCACTCCGGGTCAGAGTGGACCATGGAGCAATGATGATGAAGGGGTGCTCACATTCTAGGCTTGACGTGACCAGCAAATTGATTGGAGGAGCCTCTCTGACCACCGTCTAGCCCAAGATAAGGCCAAAGTGGAGTATTGCAAGTCAAAACTGTTCATCCACCTGGGTTCTATCCTTAAGCGTCATGGGTCGCCACCACAGCCAAAAGGTGGCCCCATTTGGGGGAGTCTTACCCCTCTGCAAAGATGCAGTCGGTGCATTCTAACACCCCAGCCGACTGGGCGGGGACCCTTTCAGGTAGTAGCACTCCAGGTCAAGGTGAACCAAGGAATAATAGCAATGAAGTGTTAATCCATATTCCCCAATTCTCCAGAACTTAAACCTCACCATCAGATGCAGTTTAGTGTCATTCTTAGGACACCCGTCTGCAAGGAATACAGTCAGCATATTCTAAGCCTCACCAACTGGGTTATTAATTATTTTGTGGGAAGGGGAAATTTTTAATATATTTTTCAACCTTTTTCTATTCTACCCAGACATTTTTGGCGGCTAGATAGATAAAAACTAACAATCCTGTTGAATTGCGATAATCTGAAATCCTTGTTTACATTTACACATGTCCATTTTTGCAGAAATTGTTTTTCCCGCCATTTTATTCATTCATTTGAATTCCAATTCCTTTCTTACAATGTTTCTTTGTTCCTGCCAAGAGCTTCTTTGTTGATATTTCCAAAATTAACTTCATGCAAAATATAATATATACATACACAAGAAATTTATTTCACTGGGCTTTAAATAAACTTCAAAGTTTTTTGTTAATTTAAAACTCACATAAAAGCCAATAGAAAACTTAACATGATTATATTTCCAGTTTTTAAAAAAAATAATTTTTCTTTTTATTGGAAAATAAAAATTAAATTAAAAAAAAAAAAAACAAAAAAAACAACAAACAAAACAATTTTTTTTTAAATGAAGAAAATGAATTTCAAATTCAACACATCCAATGAGAAAAAGGGATTCTTGTTCAGTATTTCTGCATCCATGCTTACTAATAATCGTAATTCTTTATCCATTATTTTGAAAATTTTTAAATTACTTTGAATTTCAAAATTAGAGCCACATGGCTTTGCTGTCAGCAGAGGGAGTCAGACATCTTTCGCCTATAGAAGTTGTGGGGTGGGTGGGGGGAGTGAGATGAAGAACATTGTTAACATGTGCCTTCAACTTTATCTCTTCCCTGTCAAACCTGGTGAAAGGGCACTGAGGTGGAAAATGGCATTTATTCATTAAGCTCGTTAACCAGCACATCCATAAAAGTGATCAATGGCAGAGGATTTGATTAGTAGACGATTTTGCTTCCGGAACTGACCACTTCCACATTGCTTCGTTTTTCATTTCTCTGATGTTTTCAACAAAATTAATATGATTAACGCTTCTCAGCTAATTACCATTTGTTGAAAGAGGGGGAGGGGAGGGAAATAAATCTTATTTACATAGAAAGTTCACTGTCTTCTATTTTTCTCTCTCTCTCTCTCTCATTATATTCACTCTCTCTTGCTCTCTACATGCATTTTGCCTCATCTAATTTACCTCTCTTTATTCCCTTCTCTCTCTCATTTCTCTTGTCTTTTCTCTCTCACCTCCCTGCTCTCATAAAGTTTGCTTTGTATTTCTCCCTCTCTCTCTTTGTATTCTACTCTCTCTATTTTCCTTTCTCTCTCTCTCCATTGCTTTCACATTTTTTGTCTTAATCTTCAAACTCATTTTCTTTCTGCCTTAGAATGTTCAGTGCTAGGTATCTCTTATTTTTCCACACTATCTCTCTCTCTCTCTCTCTCTCTCTCTCATATATATATATCAAAGTTTTAAGTAAACTTCTATTTCTTTTCCTAGAAATGCTTGAAATTATGGATTCCTTTTTCTTTCTTGTGTTTCTTTTTTTTTCTCTTTTGTTTCACTTTTCCGTTTCTTCTTACTTTTTAAAAATTTCTCTTCTTTTTCATATTTTTCTCATTATTTCTCTTTTAATCTTGTTTAAAAATTTTCCTTCCTTATTTTTTCCTTCATCCAACATTCCTTCTAATGACTGATTTTTTATTCTTTCATTTTGTCTTATTTCTTTCCAAAATACTCTTTTACATCTTATCTTTGTTTTCATTGGCAAAAAAACCCATATCATTCATTTTTCTTTCATCATAGACTTTATAGTCCAAATATCAGTATATTCTAATTTGTGATCTTCATAGAATCTAGTGTTGAGGAAATAAAGTTCAGATTCCGTATTCACTGATAAAACATTGTCAGTTTTTGTTTTGTTAGATAGATAAATAGATAGGTAGGTATGTATGTATTAACATATTGAGATTAATAAATAATATGAGATCAATAGGATGAAATGGGTTTGAAAAAGATTAAATTGTATAGAAATGGCCAATTAGAAAAATCAACTTCAAGCTTTTTAAAATATCTACTTGAATTTGAAACCGTATCAATTACAATAAAGATAAATGACAATTATCTCAGCTAGAGAAAAGATATAAAGATTTATCTATTAATTAAAATCCTGATCTTTGATGATGATTTTAAGCTTACAGAATGATATTTTAAAATAGAAAAATATGTATAATAACTTATATGCACACACATGTATAATGTATAGATTTATTCATATATAAACATCTATCAATATGTCTATTTCTATATGTGTGTGTGTGTGTGTGTGTGTGTGTGTGTGTGTGTGTTTGTGTGTGTGTGTGTGTGTGTGTGTGTGTACATATCATTAGCTATTGTCTCCTCTCACTACAAGAAATGTCAGAGGTCAACAGAGATTTTGGATTATGAATTAATTTTCTGGACAATATTGATTATCTTTTCAAAATAAAGTTTCTCCCAATTATGGTCATTTATTCAAAATGTTGTTCTGATGATAGTGACGGAAATACATCAATTTATATGTAGAATTTTAATCAGTAATTATAAGAAATCATACAAATTTGAAGATCCAGAATGCTATCGTAATATTACCAGTCAGCCTTCTTGGAGGTCAGGAAATGTGCAAGAGGCTTTCATTAATACTTGCCATCAAATTTTGATTTGTTTATAATTTGGGAAATATAAAACTGAATATATAACATGAAAAAAAATCAATCAAAACTATAAGTACCAAATATTTGTGTTTTAAAATTACACAACAAAAAAGACAAATTGTTTAGAGATTTTTCTTTGCACAACAGCATTGCTATCATTCCCAGCTGACAATTGGTCTTCATTACTTATTTCTAGCTAGAGACAGTGGCACCAAATTAGGAAAATTTTGTAGCTTGTTAACCAGTTTTATGATTTTCAGCCATACATCTACATCTTAGAAATAAAGTCATTTTTAAACTTAGAAAAAAGCAATTACCACTTCAACTTAATGAGGATGATGATAAGAAGAACAAACAAAAAGACTCCTTGAAATCAACCTCTGCAGTTGAAACCTATCAAAGAATATATAGCTAGGATGTCTCCCTTGTAAGATGCTCTGGACCTTTCTTAAACTGCACAAGACAAGACAGATGGATCATAGAACAAGAAAATGTATGACTATATACAAAGCCTTATATCCAAGAGATGACATTGAGAAACTAGTGGGAAGAAGGCTTACAAGCATTGTGGATGGAGCAATACAAGAACGTGAATAGTTAAAACAAAAAGCAAAGAAAGATTGATTAAAGTTGCTAGTAACAGCAAAGACAGCAAAAAAAAACAAAAATCATAAAATTTAGAAGACAAAAATAGGAAGACAGCCACATTAAGTGATAAATTAAGGACATTGTACATGTGAAAACCTAGACATAAGTTATGAAGGGGAAGCATAAAGACAAAAATTGATTTATAAAATTCCCTGTGTTTTTGAGATATTAACAGATCATACAATCCAACCAGAAATCTATACCTATTTTTAATTGACAAGAAGAAAAGAACCTGTTATCAAGTCAATTTTGCTGTGCCAGCAGATCATAGAGTGAAAATAAAAGTAAGCAGAAGGATAGACAAATACTTGGACCTTGCCTGAGAGCTGAAGAACATAAGGTGATAGGGATACCAATTGTAATATAGTTTGGCAGTTTTAGTACAAATTTTTTCAAGAAAAATGTCAGTAGGATCGTCTTTTGTAGCTTTGAAAAATCTTTTAAAGTTTGTTTATTTAACATCTTCTACAAGTGTGCATGAGAAAGCACTAGTGGCATAAAAGGTTATGGTAGGAAATGGTTCAAATCCTGAATGAGGCTGTTTGCATTTCTCATAGTATTAATATCCTTGGGAAAGGTAAGACTCCAAATTTTCTACCTCCTATGGTTAAATGGTAGAGCAGACTTGGCACTTTAACCTTGGTATGGCCAACAACTCTAGGAGAAGGAAAACTTGAAATTCAAAGTTGTAGAGCTGGGGAGAGATGGACTTCAGACTATTCCTACCCAAGACTTCATGAGTAGCGCCTGCACAACAAAACCAGGTTATGGGAACAGTGAGAATAAAAGAAACAAATAATCTTTCCAATATCTTCATCTTTATTATGTTTATCAGTGCATTTCAGCTGCTGTATTCTCTGACCTTCCTCAGGTGTTTGTTTCATCTGTTAACCTTCGGGGAATTTTGAATTCGGAATGAAAACTCTTTATTTCATCTGGAATCATCAAGTAGGGGTTAGTTATTCTCATTTTCCGTTTTTCTATTCACATCTGATGCCTTTGTTGTTTTTGTCTGTTTTTCCTATGCAATCATCCTGTCTGTTTAATGTTAAGTGAAAGAATCAGAACATATGCTACCTTCAGTAGATCCAATTAGTTAGCCTAGTATAGATACAAACACCATATGGTGATTTATTATCATTTGAATAATCTACCTTTTAGTCGATTAAACTTTGGAAGATACACAGAAAGTGTAATGTGTGGACATGAGAAGAAATTAAGAAAAGAACTACAAGAATAAAATTCTACATCATAATAAAAAAATTAATGATGTCATCTTTTAAGAAAAAAAAAGATCTTTCAAAAACCACAAAGAAAATGATATGCATTCATTTTGAATAAATACGGAAAATAAAGAAAAATCCTCTCTTAAATAAACTCACAAACATAGATACGCATCCACACACATAGATACACTTTATTCATTTTTTTAAGCTGTTGGATCTTTGAAAATATTTTTCCCGTGCGAAGCTCATGATTTTTTTAAATGGAATAGCTGCATTTTCATGAAGGCACTTTTTATTTTACACTGTGTTTCTTTGAAAACTTCATGTCTTTTGTAACCTCATACATATATTGTACATATATATTTAGTCTTTTGTTGCAACAATGTGAGGTTAAGTAGAAACGGATTCTTTTTTTTTTCTTTTTCAAAACCTTCGTTTTGATTTTCTTTTAATAAACCTCAGGGGAAAAATCACTTTGTCAAGATAAACACAGCTTTACAGATACATTGTTACTCTTTAGTTTCAAGAGACAAAAAACACACCTTCCCTTTCTTTTTTTATATTTATTTTTTTTTTATCTAATAAATATCATTCTATTGATCAGTTAAACTTTCGTTTCCTAAAATCACAGCAAGGTGAATCAACATTACCTGGGACAACTTTTATGATCAGTGTCGGAAGTTATGCTTAACATCTTTACTGATTTCTTAAATACAGTAAATAGATTGTTAAACAAAAGATTGGAATTAATGTCAAAGTGCAGGCAGGAAAATAAATAATAGCTATGCTACCTACCTATTAATTCATGCTTAGCGATTGCATTTATCTACCTTCGGTTGAGGACAGTCATCTATTACCAGAAGAGAAAAAAAAGATGAGAATTGCAGTAGTAGAAATAATGAGTGGAAAATTATTGAGTGATGTAATGAGAAAGAAAAAGAAAAAAGAAGTAGAAAAAATGATGAAAAGAAACACATCTAGAGTAGAGCGATGAAACGGACATTGCCACATTTTACAATGATTTGGTTTGGTTTGGTTTTACGGCATATCAACCTCAGTGGGTCATTTAATGCCGATAAAGTTTTGAAATAAATCAATTCTTAATGGATAATACAATTTTTTTATAAATACATTTTTCTATTCAACCCATAGATGGGACCCTAACAGGTACTACCACTCCGGGTCAGAGTGGACCAGGGAGCAATGGTGATGAAGGCATGCTCCACATTCCCCAAACCACCAAAACTGGAACCTCACCATCAGATAGGGTTTAAGGTCATTCCCAGGACATGTAGATCCTCAGTCACCGCCTTCTAGCACCATAAATGAAAGGGTATAGATCTACCCCTACCCAAACAACACAAACGTACAACTAGATTACATTTTGATAATTAAGATGTACTATAAGACATACTCCTCTCTTGAAGGAGTATCCATTAATCGTAGAATTGACTCAGCAAAATTACGCCGAGTCTACACAGAAACAAAAAGCAAACCGGTAAATCTGTATGATATAACTGGTCCTCACTTACCAACAGTGATATATGCAATCCAAATTCGGTAATAGTAAGGAACAAGTTTGATATTCTTCATGAGACATCAGAAAGGTACACTCTAAATGATGAATATGTAAACTTTGACAGCGCTTAGCAGCTGAATGTATACCAACCAAACGAAATGCCAAATGCTCGGTCCCCTGGGAGATGAGAAAAGAGAAATAATATAAAAAAGCATCACTATGTAATAAAACAAACCCAACAAATGCCAATGAGCAAAATCGTAAGAAAGCTCTGATAGAACTAAGGAAAACTTACGAAAAATAACAAATTGAATTAATTCAAGGGCAACTAAAACAAAGAAATTCTGTACAAAATCATAATTAATAGGGCAAACAGTAAATGCAGTAAGTGGTAGGATAATCACATGGAGATCAAATATAAATGCAACCATCCAAGAAGATAGACTTCTGAAATAGAAAGAACACTTATAAAAACTGTTGGGAAACCCCTCCTAAAATTACAGAAGATAATACCAAAATAATAATTGATAGCCAACTAGACATCAAGCAAGGAAACTTCAAGAAAGTCATAAAAACAATAAAAAGTAGAAAAGCCACAGTCCAAGATGAAATGACCTCTGAAGTATGGAAAACAAGGGCATTTGATGGCATACTTCTTCGATTATGCAATGCAGTGTATAAACAAAATAAAATAGAGAAATGGTCAAAAGGCTGCATCCTCCCATTACGCAAAAGGATGACCTTGGAATCACTAAGAATTACAGAGGCATAACTCTTACTTGCCATAGCTGCTAAGATTTATGATGGCCTTTTTAATTGCATCCAGCCTGAAGTTGAGAAAATTCTAGAAAAAAAACGAAAACGGGTTTTGTAGAAGTTAATCTACAACTTCTCAAACCCTGACAATTCGTAGAATCAAGTAAAAAATCTCGAGAAAACATAACTTTTTGTAGATTTCTTCAAGACATTTGACTCCATGCATAGATGACAGATGGATACAGTACTACTAGCATATTGTCCCCCCCCCCCAAAAAAAAAAATTATTTTTACTGCTATAATTACGCTCTATAAAGACACGCAAGTAATAGTCCATTCACCTGATAGTGATACAGATTTTTTGTCGCTGGAGTCCCACAAGTAGATACATTAGCACCATACGTTTTTATAATTAATGTGTAGATTACATACTTCAAACGTCATTAGAGCTCATAAAAGAAAAGGGCTGCACCCTGTAAATGCAAGAAACCGGCAATATACCGCATAGAAACTATTAACAGATGCGGACTACGGAGATGATCAAACACTTCTCACAAATCACTGCTATATATCCAGGAGAAGGCGGCAAGAGGCATTGATCTCTATGCGAGGCATGGACTGCTAGAGAGAGGTTATCGAATATATAGAAATCTGATCTCACTGACAAGATAAAGTGGAAATTCTTTCTAGATGTTGCTGTGTCAATTCTGCTGGATGGGATGGGTGCTATGTAAGGATGCTGCATGAGGTTTTTTTAACAAATTCTGGAAGCAGCACGCCATAAGAAAGCAACTTTACGGCCACTTTCCCTCTATCACACAAACCATCTTAGTAAGAAAAATAAGATAAGCTGGGCACTGCTGCAGAAACAAGGACAAACTCATAAGTGACGTTCTCCTCTGGACATCTACACATGGATTCAACAGTGTAGGCCGACCAGCAAAAACCTATATCAATCAGCTCTGGCGGATCCTGCACGGAGGACCTCCCAGGGTCGATAACCGTTTGGACAATGAGAGAGAGAGAGAGAGAGAGAGAGAGAGAGAGAGAGAGAGAGAGAGAGAAGAGAGAGAGAGGGGGTGTGCTGTTATTGTGACATGAGGATGATAGAATTTTTTTAAAAAATATGCTGGCAATATACGTAATTAAAAGTATTGTATATATATATATATATATATATATATATAATATATATATATATATATATATGTATGTGTGTGTGTGTTATTAATACCATTATATAAATTCATATTTATAAGAAACCTGGTAAAAAGCTATTAATATATATATATATATATATATATATACTAAGCTTAGCAACTGGCACAAGGTCAGAGGTATAGGTCAGTCAGAGAGAATCGACTTCACTAACAATGGTCTGCTAATCTAGCTTTCTAACCATTACACTGTGAGGAGCCCATATATATATATATATATATATATATATATATATATACACACACATTGGGTGCGGAGGAAATACTTCAAACATTTTAAACTGTCACCTATGTAATGGACGTAAATTTAGGGAATTAGTAAAACTAACTCCATCTAATATCGTATTCTTTCAGATACGATCATAGTTTGGACAGGTGCACATAGAGCATTTGCTGTTGAAACATTTAAGATTAATGAATCTTTAATTACTACACAATTACGTCGGAATGATGCTGTTCCTCATATAAATTTCAACTCTTTTAGCAGTATCAATTTTTTTAATATCAGGTACAACATAATTACGACGTAACATGAAATGAACACGATAAGCTCTATGTGTAGCAATTACAGATTCTAAAAATAGCTTTATACGCACCGTATATCTATTAGAAGTCTCCCACAGAAATAAAAAAACAGATATTTCTCATAGTTTAATGTCTTCGTAGTCAACAGGAAATATTAGATACTGAAGAAACTCAGACCCGCAAGTGAGAGTCCCATTTACAAGGCACACTTAGTGTAATGGTTATTGTCAGATGAAATTGAATCAGCTCCTCTATCAAATCCTGGATGAGGCTGTTTGCATTACTGCCCTCGGGAAAGGCAAAATTCATCTGTTTTCTCCTCAGCTAAATACTAGTGTCAAATAGGATATTTAGCTTTGGTTAGGCATCCAGTCTAGCGGAGGAAAACTAAAATCAAACCAGCTGTACTCCGCTTTAAAAATGTATCTTGCTCCTGACAGAGGGCTGGATAAATACATAGAAGTCGGATGAGAATAGGGTATATAGAATGCATGGAATTTATTTAATGAAACATCCGAAAAGAAATCTATAAAAATATAGTCTCAATTATGACATCTTCCGAAAAATCAATGTGGGTTTTAATATTAGATCCTGACATTGTCTCATATATTGTCATATTATTATTCAGACAATAAGCGCTACACTCTATAATGACGGTGGTAGATCATAGCAGCTTATCAAGGAAACCACCTAAAATTAAATTTGAAATTATTCAAGCAATTAAAAAAGAAAAGTATTTCCGAGTCAATGAAAAACATGGACACAAATTTCAAAACATTTTTTCTAGAGCCTCTTTATCGAATATATAACCAGAAAGATTCCAACTCAAAGTCATATTGGCCGATCTTACCGCCAAGATACAGACTGTTGGATTGTCTTCCTTTGCCTGGAAGAGTTATCTTCCCTTTGGGTTCCCGTTTTTTACCACCAGGGCTTTTGGTATTTAAGCGCCTGTTTTGAACTCTCTCTTTCGCTTCTCGGGAATTGACAGCTATGGGTTAGACACTTGTCTACACCCTCCCTGTGTGAGGGTTCTTCACCCCCAACACAGCCACTAGTAAGTGACTTTAGTCTATGGACTCTCCATAACTATCCATAACTTTTGTATCTCATCCCTTTTCTATGTACGTATATTATCCACTATGTATCTTGTTTCGTGTATATGTATTTCACGTCTTAAATGTTTCTCCATGTGCTTATATTAAAGTCCAGTGTTACATTTCACACCTTGGTCAGAGTTGTTTTGTTTAACCAATTATAACATTATTATAACCTTAAACCTTACAAGATCTTTTTTAAATGAAAAGGTCAGCATTTTACTACTTTATGGTTGAGTCACAACAATTGAAGAAGACGATGTTTAAGTCATTACAAATATTCTTAGGCAGAACCCTATGACTTAACTTTCTTTTTTAAATATTGGAAACAATGGAAGACACAAAATCGTGTTCTTAACCGAATAAGTAACAGAAAAACGAGCATGTCATCCATTAATGATGACGACTGTAGCTGTTAGGGTACATCAATGTCGTCTATCCTACATTATCGATAAAATAACGGGCTGCATGTTTCTTATTGACACAGGAGAAGATGTCACTATTGTACCGCTGGCAAAAGGAAATAAACTTACACCCGATCCGTACAAATTACAAGCCGAACACAACAGCCGTATTGAGACTTATGGCAAAAAAAATCAATCAAATTGGATTTCGGAATGACAATCCGGTTTTACAAGATTGTCACCATGGCCCAAGTAAATATACACCGATTATCTACGAAGACTTCCGTGCTTTTTTTTATCTTATTTATTCAACATGGTGTAAATTCTCACTGACAATCTAATAATCGTCACATTTTCATGCATTTGGAGGCGGGTTTAGCGTAACGGTTATCGTTGTAGGGAATGGAATCAGTGATCAGCGTTCAAATCCTGGACGAGGCTGTTTGTGTTTTACTTCACGATCTATATGTTCTCCCCCAACAATAGGTAAATAGAATAGACTGGACCCTTTAGTTTTGGTATAGCAACCAGTCTAAGAGAAGGAAAACTGAATTCAAACCATCAGTAAATCGCTTGAAAATTGATCTTGTATCCTATCCTGTCAGTAGTAGAGGAGTTGGCTAAATACATATATCAAATCTTCGTTCTTGTTTACAGAAATTCATTGCACATAAACAACATACAACCAATTTACACAACTGCTAAGATATATCCTTAAATTTTCAATATATTTCAACATATGAACATCATTAAGCATTATGTAGATCATACTACCACGTATAGTCAGTTTGTACACTCCAAAAAGATTCAACCTCATAAAATGTAAGATTTTAAAAGCAAAATCTAAGCACATATTTCGACTGGAGATAATCAAACCATGTAGAAATTCTTTGTGTGGGATCTACCGATGAGTGAAGAAGCAAGGCCTTGTACATTTGTTGTCTTTGGTTTTGTTTTACGGCATATCAACCTCAGTGGGTCATTTAATACCGATAAAGTTTTGAAATAAATCAATTCTTAATGGATAATACAATTTTTTTTATAAATACATTTTTCTATTTAACCCATAGATGGGACCCTAACAGCTACTACAACTCCGGGTCAGAGTAGACCAGGGAGCAATGGGGATGAAGGGGTGCTCCACATTCCCCAAACCTCCAAAACTGGAACCTCACCATCAGATAGAGTTTAACGTCATTCCCATGATATGTAGACCCTCAGCCATCGCCTTCTAGCACCCATATGGTAAAAAGGGCAATAGGCTTGGGGAAATCATATAGGTGCTAGGGCTTGACATGACCAGCTAATTGATCGGAGGGGCCTCTCCGACCACCCGTCTAGCCTAAGTAAGGTTCTAAGTGGAGTGTTGCATTTCATGGACTGCTCATCCACCAAGAATCCGTCCTTAAGCATCACGGGTCGCCACTCACGGCCAACAGGTGGCCCCATTGGGGGAGTCTTACCCTCTGCAGAGGTGCATTCTAACGCCCCAACCGACAGGGCGGCGCGCAAACATTAAAAGAGTTAGAAGCAACACAAAGGTGATACAAGACTCGTCTGAGATAAATCATGGGAATCATTTATTAACACCTGATTTTACAGGGACTAGGCATAATGTAATTCTGTTGCCACATCTTTCGTTGGGTTTCTTTTGTTACTGCTTCTTATTGAACGTTCGAGATCTCTTCGAAGTAGTTACTGCTGCTTCTGCTTAATCATTATTTGACGTTTCTTTGAAGAAGCCATTACCAGGATCCATTTTCATGACTACTGCATAAAATCAGACTTCTTATATACAAATAGACTGGTTCGAATCGGCTCAAAAATCGACTTGCTTGAAAGTCACGTAGCACTTGCCGAGAGGTTGGAAAATATTTTATTACTCTTTATATTTTTGCGTTTTCCCGGAAATGCACGAAATCAGTTGAGATTTCTGTTCGTTTTTACTATATGAGCGAAAGCTGTCGAGGTAAACACTTCCGATTGGGTTATAAAAATAATTTCCGACAGGTTACGACAGTTGATGGTCATATCTGTTAGACATGGTACTGAAAGTCATCCAAAGACCGGAGACGTTGTGGTGACTAAAATAGATTTAATAGTGCCACTGTTGAGACCATCTTTAACCGTGACCTGCTAAACGACAATCCCGCCTTGTGTAGATTCTCCCCAGACAAGACTAGTCGGTCGCAGGCTTTGGTCGAAACCGTACAAGATACAATCAGCTTCACAAATGAAAGAAAAACAAAAATGAAATCCGAGAATATACTGTTTCTTTTTCTAAAGTTCTTCCCGGTTGGGCTACGAGTGACACTTCGGATAAATGGATTTGTGATTCCTTACTACCTTGGGCTACAATTCGTCAATCTTCAGATTGCTTCCTTGAATATATGAGGTCCTCGCGTGCCCCATCCAAAAAAAGTACTTAAAATAAAATACGTAAATGATACCCATGTCTACTGACCTCTGATGCCTATATTTTTGACGGATATTAAAAACTAACCCTTTTATCCTCATCGAAAAATCCTTCTTTTTCTATTTTATTGTCTATTGAAATCTGCTTGACCTAACATTTTAGCTATTCTTTTGATATTACTAAACACACATCTATGTACATACAAACTGATTATGACCATAAACGCCCATACAGATAGATTCACACCAACGCTTATAAATATATATTACGCATGTCTATGTAATACGCATGCATACTTATATAGACACACCATTTCCAACACATTCCATATTTTTACTTTTACATTATTATTATCAGGTTCATGTCAATGAGGAGAATATCCACAAAACTACTGTAACTACAACTTTATGTTTATACAATTTCACAACAATGTCATTTGATTTGTCATCCTGCACAAACCTCCAAGTATATTGTATTTACCTCGTACCCCACTTGTACGGGTTAGGCACAAGGCCCTATTAACGTGGGACCACCCACAAACCGAAGCCATGGGTGGCAGGTGAAAAATTGCGTCGATCCGTCGGCATTCCTCCTCAAGGGGGCGCCTCAGGCGCTGGGCAATAAACCCAGTCCTGCCCCTTTAAATCGAGGGGGCAGGTGTTGCCTGGAGGGAAGCCCCCTGGGATCGACGCCGTTAATTATAGCAATCCCACCTAACGGATGGGGCTGCAAACCCCCAAGTACATTATGGCTGAAATAGTACACATAAATTGATGACGGACAAGTAGTCAGCAAAAACGCATAGAAACACAAGTCATAGATACCTTACGTACTGCAATGGTTAGCAAGCTAGATTTGCAGACCATTGATAGCGAGTTCGATTCTCATTGGGTGCCCTATTATTCTGGCCTTGTGCCACATCTAATCTAAGCTTACGAAATAACTAGAAACATAAGTCAATTAATTTTTTTTAAAGATAAAGACAAATCTGATCATTTATTTGGAACTGCAAATCTTTAGAATGTTAAAAGAACAGGACATTAAATTCTTTTTTTCCTCGACAAAATGCCGTACAAGCAAGATAATGCGCGCTCTTTTACATGAACTGGTATCTATTTATCTATAAAATACACCATTCAAAGAAGGAAGTTTATTTTGTATACTTCGCCCAGTCGCTAGGGATTAGTATACACTATACCCTAGCTTATATACCGTATTTGACGGCATATAGGAGGCGCCTTTTCCCCAAAATGTTGGCTCAAAAGATTGCCCTGCGTCTTATACATCGTAGGTGAAGTTTGAGAGCTCCTGTAGGCCTAGGCTAATCTTCTCTATGATGCTCACTAGCCCAGTTTACGCTCAGTACTTTTACCTACCCTAAATTATGCTTATTGCTGGCCTGTATTGCCAAATTGCTTTTATACAGCTATGTTTCTGCTTGTGTAATGCACTGCTATACTATTTTCAACAATATATGCCTGAATACACTAAAAAATTTTTTCCCGAATCTGACCTGCTGAAATGGGGGGGGGTGTCTTATATGCCGTCAAATACGGCATATATATATATATATATATATATATAAGAGAGAGAGAGAGAGATAGATAGATAGAACACAAGAATTTAAAAATAGCATCTCTTTTAATGTTTCAGAAATACCGACACCATTTAGTACACCAACAATGCTGTGGGATGCCACTGAATCTATCGACGCTTATACATGCTATTAAATCTCAGAAAACAAATCTTTCTACATTACACGTCACGCCCTCGTAGAAGAACAACACTGAAACTAATAACAGAATATTTCATTCGGCCAGACATGTACATAAGCATGAGACTTAACAATGCATCAAGTGTCAAAAATAAAGAAAAAAAAACAGTTTACACATTGTTAAGTCCATAGATCAACACGCTAAAAGCAATTTAATCACTTTCAGCAATCTTGATGTGCGTTTTATTTTGCATGTTCATGAAGACATATTTGGCTTTTAACGATATTACAACAATTTTCTTACATCCTGTTTATAGTTAATAGATTCAAACGTTGGCTTCTAGCGTCACCGTTAAAGGATATTTCAAGTGGAAATACCAACAGAGATTCGTTAAAAAACTGGATTTGAAGTCACCGAGTCTTTGTAGTCATCACAATTGACAGAGGATCGCAATTCAAATATTACAGTAATTTACAGCTCTATTAATTATATAAAAACACCGTCATATCACTTATACTCGAAGAGTTTATTGAAAGTATTCATTGACAACCTGAAGTCATTAACAGAGACAAACTGTTTGTGACACCACGAGGATTTTTGCAGGCGTTTGAAATTTATTAAACAGAAAAGAAAAGTCGTTTCCATTTTGCAAGTCAGAAGAAAGAATTTCGTTAAAAAATAAAAACATTAAAATCAAAATGTGAGATCAAGGTTAATTCTTGTGACTGAGTTTACAAATTCAAGCAAAGGTCACTGGAGCTACTAAGTTTGATGGTTTTATCAAACCTGATGCAGGAAAATCGCACTGTATGATCTCTCCAGATGAGACTTGTGACGATGTGATGAAATTTGTGTACACTTGCAGAATCGTTTTCTGAAGTTGAAAATTCGCACCGACCGACATCGAAAGGTCAGAGGAAAGGAATCAAGTTTTTTTTAAAATCTCCTCCCACTCAATCTAGGAGATGAAAATGCATTTTCCAATCAAAAATGGGTCGAGGGATTAATTTCTTACCCCACTCGATCTTTGTGAATGAAAGGTTCTCATTTACTGGCCAATGAAATAACCAGTAATTGGCTGAATAATCAGTGTTTACATTTAGAATATTCTTCTATAAAATATAGGTTCCGAGACTGTTGAAAAATTATACATTTAATTTTAAACGACTTTTCTATTCTGGTGAATGGCATATCTATAGCTAAAGAAAAAACGTTTAACATAGAATTTTGAGTTGTTTCAACATATTACTGTTACAATTTGAGATCATTTGAACAAAATTAGTCAAGTTATTAGATTACAAAATGATATAATCTTTTCTGAAACACACTGTAATACTTGTCTCTTAAAATTAAAACCATACCCAAAGTCAATATAATTACAAAGCAATATAACATTCCTACATTATTGCATATCCACCCCAATAATTATAATTTGTCTTATTCTAATTAATTTTTCCCTGAACAATCGTTATAGTATCATCGAAGACAAAATTTCGGAAATAATTTAAGACTTAATATATTTTATTTTACTCCTTACATGCTTTTTATATTAGCTGTAACTAGTGGTTTTCACTGAAGTCTGAGTGACACCGTCTTAAATCTCCAGGATTCTTCTAAATTTCTTACCAGACGTTAATAGTGCTGTGGTTAGGATAGTCTCAATTCTTTCTCTGATCTCCCGTTTCCAAGTCTCAAAATACACCAACCAGGATTGGTACTACCATCATCTTGATGGTACACAACTTTCTAAGCTCTCTAACAAAGTCCAGTTTTTAGCTCTTATTTTCAATCTGTAGTTCCACTGGGTGACAAGTTTTTAAAACTTTATGTTGATTAAAACTAGGTCTGGTCTTCTGGTCAGGATTAGAAATCTGTTTCTCAAAGTATCGAACAATTTTCTTTTCTTTGACGGATCCTGGTTTGAAATTTGACCATACAGACAATTGTATATGTACACTTTTGCACAATTCCTAATGCATCACATTAGCCGCTCAAGCATACCTACTTTTGACCTACACTTTTGAGTCAGTTTTCTGCATTTATTTATTTAATTAAACATTTCATCTCTGTCGCCACATAACCTATACTTGCTATTATCCGTGTTATCAATGTTTGCTTTTACATAATTGTTATGGCAATTTGTGCTGCTATTAATTGTGAAACACTGCCCAATAAATAATATCAATCCTTGGATATCTAAAGAACGAGTGAGACCAAACTCTTCTTTCCGCCCTGGAATACACTGACTTAGACCCCTTCAGTGGGATACCCACCCCCAAAAGGGTGTCCTTGGTATGATACTAAACAGCATCTGATGCTGAGACCAACGTTCTGGAGACCTGAGGAGTGTGGAGTAGCCATTTATTATCATTATTCTCATCCACTCTGACCCGGAGTTGTAGTAGTAGGTAGGATTTTATCTATGGGTCAAATAAATCGGTTTAAAAATTATTCGTATTTAATAGGACCAGGTACAAAAAAAAAACTCTTAAACAATTAAACAGAAAATGTACGCGATTCCATCTAGGCATAAAATAACCCTAGGCAATTTGACATGTTAAAATCAATCAATCAAATCAAAGGATCAAATATTGGTAATAATCGACTTATTTCCTGCCTATCAAAGATACTATAACTGAGGCTATGATTTATAACTGAATAAACAGTATCATATACGAGCTATAAAGCAAAGCCACCCTGTTAGTGGGATTTAGAATATACTGATTGTGTCCCTTGTAGAGGGGTAAGACCCCACAAAATGAAATGGGGTGTCCCGAGTACGATACTAAACGAGCTATGCCGTTTAAATCAATCAAACAAGTTTTCTTTAAGGTTTTCAATAAGTGGGACACCATTGAGATATCATCATCATCACTGGAGAATGAATGGATTCGTTGTGACCGAGTAACTTACGGTTTTTTTTTGTAGAGTGTCATGACTGTACAGTGTCAAGAGGTGATAGATGTAGATGACAGGCTGTAGGAACGTGTGCTGAAAGCAACGATAAAAAAGAATCTAGGTGATGTCCTCAAGTGTGTAAGTTTTCTGCTAATATACTAGCTATTAATGGCGATGATGGCAACAGTACTGCGATTACTAGCAGGAAAGGCATAGGAATATGTTGTTTGCGTCTGAGAGCATCTACTAAAGCGTGGCCAGTCATTTTAAGGGAAAAGCGTGTGAATACCAACAGACTTTAAAAAAATAAAAGAAAAGAATAAAAAAAAAGGTGATGTAAGAGTTGGCTGAGATGGAAGACGTCGTGGTGTTGGGCCAATGGGGGAAAAAAGAGGTTTGGGATCGCGTATGTGTCTTTTACAGTGGCAGGGTATCTCAAGAAAGCGTGAGGATGGTGTGGTTATACCTAGATAGAAAAAAATAAATACAAAAGAAAAAAAAAGCATCCGAGATGAACTGACAATAAATTACGGACAGAATAAACAGAAGAAGCATATAGTGCCGACGTGGCTTCTGTTTTGAGAGGTCAAGCCGATGAAATCTGCAGAAACTTCACGAACATTTTCCTTCTCTGTTCGCAGACCAACGTCCTCATCCCATCTAAAAAGTGAACATGCATATTTCAGGCCGTAACAGACGTCAAGTTGCAAATGTGTGAAAACCAATCAATTACGGAAGGGGGGCGTGTATGACGACTAGGGTGTGGGTTGGACGATTGACTGAAAGAGTCTAACACCTGCCAAGTTAGTAAGTATTTGGGGCAAACACTCGGACTTACTTAATTCTGACTCCAACTTTAGCCGACTGGGTGTGATTTCTCCGCTTTACACCTCGATGTGTCAGCGGGTCAAGTGGCCAGAAACTAATTGTCATCAATATACATCCACACTTATTCCACCATTTTGTTCTTTTTTTTTTCTTATCCTCTCTTAATTGTTGTTGACAGATCAAAAGAAAGGTTGGACGGACCCAGGGAGCAATGGAATCAGAACAACTTCTTGGGAATTAATTGTTTCAGATTTGGAAAAAGAAATCTTTTATCTATTTCTTACCATTTCTTTCTTTTCGTTTTCTCCCTTTCCTCTCTCTCTCTCTCTCTGTCTCTCTCGTTGAATATTTCTTTTTCTCTTTCTATCCATTTCCAACAGCTTTTCGGTTGTTTTTCTTCTGGTTTTTTTTTTCCTGTCAGATTTTTTACATTTCTTTTTTTTCTTCTTATTGGTTTCTTTATTTATCGATTATCTCCCTTCCTTCCAAAATCTTCAATGAATTCTCTTCTTTTCTTTCACCGTAAATATTGTCATCTATTCTAAAACAACTTTTCTCACCTTTTATCTTTTTCTGTCTCATTCATTGTTTTAGGTTTTACCATTACTTTTTGTCAGCGTCTCAAAACTTTTTATTCATTTTCTTATAAATTAAATTCATAAAAATCAGGGAATAAATATTATTGTGTTTTCTTTCTTTCGTTGTCTTTCCTTCGTTCGTTATTTCCGATTATTAATAAAATTCATAAAATCACCAAATAAAGATTACAAATGATAAATATTCTTTCTTTCTAATTAATTCAATTCATAAAATAAGGATTCAAAATTATTACTATTCCTTTTCCTCCGTTTTTGCTTTCTTTCTTATGTCTTATTCTTTCGTCCTTATTCATGAAAGAAAAATAAAGATTCTAAATTACTACCATTCTGTCTTTTTGTTGTTGTTCTTTCTTTTCTTATATTATTTCTTACATTTATGCTATGGTTTTCGTTTAGCCTGGCTCAAAACAAAACTCGTGTTGCATATGTGAAGTTCAAACTGATTACAACGAATTGGTCTGACACAAGATTTGGTACATACCATAAGCGACTCCTCGTTTAAATCTAGAGTTCTCATTAAGAAACAAAAAAGTCCTGCCTTGATCATTTTTTAAATCGACTTTTAATTGTTTAAGTTTCATTAAGACAAAATGTGTGCATTTCGTTTGATAAAATTGGTGAAAGGCTAATTCGTGATTATTTACTCTGATTCATAATCAATTACAAAATTCTCTAAATTTAATCTGTTGATGACTGTATCATGATTTGTGTAATTTTTGCTGTTTTGTAATAACTTAAATTATTTTTGATAATTGAATCATTACCATGACCAGACAACTCGGCAAACACCATTTGCGACATCCGGAGCACTGGGCAGCTGTTTCTACCTCCTTTGGTCTCATCAGCAGTGCATACCACAATCTCCGCCACTAGAGATTGAACCAGTGTTATGCACTGCTGATGAGACCAAAGGAGGTCGAAACAGCTGTCCAGTGCTCCGGATGTCGCAAATGGTGTCTGGTCATGGTAATATGATTCAATTAGCAATCATATATAATTCCTCTATGAAATTTAAATTATTTTGTATAATTTTCATTGTGTTTAGAACAATGAGATTACTCATGAAATTACACATTTATAGATTTCATCGTAAGTAATTTTCTCACCAGGATATAATTTAAAAAGTGGACATTACAAAACCTGTTGTCTAGCATTTAGTGAATCGAATATACTTTTATACTGTACGACATCCCTTTGTTCCTCTCAAAAGGACAGGAGAGAAACAATACCTTTGCCCACTTTTAGACTTGACACTAAAGTTAATACATATATGAAGGGTTTTAAGAGATTTTTCTTTCTTCAGATTGAGCGTCTAAAAATTTCTGCTTCGATATGTGCATTTAAAAAAAAAACTCTTAAAAAACAACTATACAAAATTAAAATATAAACATACAATAACGCAATTCGCGAACATGAAATAACCCACACAGGTTGACATACCGTTAAGATCAATCAATCATCTTATTTTGATAAAGATTGAAGTATGCTTTTGAAAAGTTAAGCTGAAAATAAGTTTCTGTAATTATAAGAAATAGAGATATGAACCAAAGATAGGGGGAGTAGAGAGAGAGGGGGGTGTAGAAAGGGGGCGTAGAAAGAAGAGAGAGGGGAGAGAAGGGAGGGGAGAGAGAGAGAGAGAGAGAGAGAGAGGTGCAGAAAGGCACAAGTGTAAAATATGGAGCTCCAGTAAGAATTGAATTCACTCATAATGGTTTAGTCACATAATTCTTTAACCATTACATCATGCAAGTTGCTCTAGTTTGGTAGATCCTCCCAAGCAATGTCAATTGATTTGTAGGTTAGTTATTCGACATATCATCCCCACGAGGTATTAATTGGTCATGGGAACCACTCTCCCATAACCGCCACATGGATTCATGCCTTTCCTAAACTGCCTCGTCTAAGATTTGAACTCGGGTCACCGATTCCATTTCCCATGACGATAAAATAGATCTGTTTGAACATTATTATATTGGAATAGTTGATAATATAACTGAGTAAATTATTTGTATCAAGAATAGTCACTTGAAGCTATAGTTATTTATTAAGCAATATTATTATGTGTTACTTAAAACCATACAATTGTATATAAATTAGTATTCAATACGAATATGTAAAACCATACAATTTCAAGTAATTATTTGTATTATGTAGAGATACTTGATATATAACCGCAAAAAAAATCTGAAGAAACAATTACATAATAATGTAAATATAAACCTACAATTAACTTGTAATGGTTATACTAGTTAGGGTCGCATATATGGTTAAAATTTATGAAAATTATTAATACTAGCAAAATAAAAAACACCCTCCGGGCGATGTAAAAATAGACTTTTGAAACATATTGCCTGAGGGGTGGGAGTAAAAAAATTCAATGTCAGCGAGTTTGTACCCTAAGTAAGTAAAACCGTCAAATTCATTAAAGGATTAAAAAATTAAAAATTGAAATGTAAACTTTAAATATGCATTAAAATAAAACAAACTATATATAGATATATATAATACCAGTCATGTATTTATTAAAACTGGTTTTAAAAAACAATGACGACTGTCTAATGTTGCATGCTCAAATTTTGAGTGTATTTATTCTATGTTATGACGATTTTGGGTAATGTGACGTAAGCAGTGACGTAATTTTTGTTACAGACAAAAACCGGAAGCGAATCTCCATTATTAATAGATTTGCTAGGAATATTTGAAATCATAACTCAGCAAGGGTTGACATACCGTAAACCCAACCAAACAACTAACCAGTACTCTTTTACTTTGTAAAATCACTTCGATAGCAGAGTAACAAAATAATAACCAGTTATTTTTATAACGATAAAGCCTCGTCATTACAAGGTCAGCCTACCGTTGATTTTAAGGAGCATCACCGTTTCACCGTGTCTCCTATCTGGATTCAAGATTATATTTAAGAGTGTCCAGAAAAGACCGACGTCTTGGGGAAAACGCCTAATGAGAACCGAATCTTTTGTGCAACTTTAAGAGCTGATATTTGGGCCATTTTAAAAAGTCGTTGCTCGGCAAATCACATTACTGCATTTGACGTCATATAAGAAGTATGGACATTTTTCAAAAATAAGTTACCAGTATAATTGGACAAGGTAGAATACTGGTAATTTACGCTAGTCAAAGATAATATTGATTGCAAAAATGTCTTTTTTATCTAAGAAGCAGGGCGATTGCCTAAGTTATACTCAAGCGTGTATTGCGTAATGTATTATCGTCATCGAAAATGAAATTGGGGAGGCAGGTTCAAATTCAGAACGAGTCTTTCAATGCACATTAATGCTACCAAGAAATACTTCTATTTCTTCTTCCACTCACATACAGGTAGATAAGCCTTTCTAGCTTGGGTTATGGCAACCAACCAGAAGGAAAAATCTGAATTCAAAACCGTGACCAGCGTAGCTAGGTTTGGTTTGTTCTGTTTTACGGCATATAAACTTCGGTGGGTCATTTAATGTCGAAAAATTTGTGAAATAAATCCATTCTTAATTTTGTTTATAAACTAATGTTTTTCTATTCAACCCATAGATGGGACCCTAACAGGTACTACACTTCGGGTCAGAGTGGACCAGGGAGCAATGGTGATGAAGGGGTGCTCCACATTCCCCAAACCTCCAGAACTGGAACCTCACCATCAGATAGAGTTTAATTCCCAGAACATGTAGACCCTCAGTCACCGCCTTCTAGTACCCATATGATAAGAAGGATTCCAGCGTAGCTAGTTAACTTTGTTAAATGAATTGGTTAACTAAGTTTAATTGTAGTGTTCTTAATTGTGGTGTTCCTTAATTTTCCGACCGTTATGATCTTGCAACACCCTCGGATTAAAAATGAGACCGTTCATATCGTCCAAGATGAAATGCAAAAATGTAAATCCTGATTATCTGATGTCGCTCATCCACTGAATTCTTATGACTTAGACCATTCTCTTTTCATTATAAATAAAGAAAGGGAAGAAGAAGGACATGCTATACAAGAAAAAATAGGGGGAAAGATAGAGGTGCTGAGCGTGTGGACGCGATAATGCTAATCTGTTTCAATGGAACAATGAAATGAAAAGGAGAGAGAGAGAGAGAGAGAGAGAGGAGGAGAGAGAGAGAGTTAAATCAAATTATACTTTTACGTATTGAACTATTTCGCAATAGCTCTCAAGTAAACATATCCAACGTTGTAATAATTAGATTAGCATACTGTGGAATATTCACAGGTCCTGCTAGTTAAAAAATACTTAATCTCAAAATTTATCTAACTTCAATTTTTTCACAGTGGATAAGTTACTTATATTTTAATTATTTACCATTAGAAAATTAACGAAATACTTTTTATATTGTCTTCAAATTACGTTTTGTTTCAATAGAAAAGATTGATCGTTTACACTTTTTGTCAATTACGATCACATAATGGCACTTCTCATGTCTATATTCATAGACCTTTGCATTTTGAACTTAAACAAATAAATGAATAAAATTATTCGCTGCCCCCAAGACAATCACAGCATCCTGTCAATGGTTAAGTGTGTTAAAGGATATGTATGAAAAAAAAAAGGTTCTTTTCATTTACCTATCCTTTACTCCTACGTTTCAAGAACCTTGACCCCCTGCAATGATGTCACACTGAGAATCATGGAAAACATTGTCATTAAGAAATTCCACTAAAGAAAACTTTTGCATTAAAAAAAAGAATGAAAGCAATATTTCTTTTTCCTGATGACAATGACATCACGTTTTCGTTTGTCGTTCATTTTAGTATTTTATTTTTTTAAATTTTTATTTTATTTATCGACTGTGTAAAATCTTACATTTTATTGTCAAAGAAAAAAATATTTGTGGACTGGGAATGAGAAACAGATTTTAAAGTTGAAAAGTGAGGCTTAATGATGATTTAATCTTTTCTTATTTGGGATTTGTAAATGTTACCGAGGAAACTTTACTGCAATCTTTGTTCAATACTTATAAATCTTTGTTTAAAATTTAACATTGAAATTTAATCTAACTTTGAAAAGCAAGAGATATTACATATTAAAAAGCCAAATTCTAACGAATACAAATTTATATATTTTATGTAATTAATTAAGTGATTGATTTTAACGGCATATCAACGTGTCTAGAGTTATTTTATGTCAAGAGTTTAGGGAATTGCGTTCAATGTACGTTCATACTTAATTTTTCGTTTAATTGTTTCTTAAGGGAGATTTTGCACACGGTCCTCTCGTATACGAATAATTTTGAAAATATACCAATAAACCCCATAGATGGGACTAACAAATACTACCACTCCAGGCCAGAGTGACCTGGGAGTAATAGCAATGGAGGAGCATTCCACGTTTCCCAGATCTCCCGAACTGGAACCTCACCAGATGCAGTTTAGTGTCATACTAAGAACCCGTTTACGGGGCTGGGTTTCTTATCCCCCCTGCAGGGAATAGAATCAGTATATTCCCAGCCCACCAAAAGGGTGGACAATATTTTTATGTTAATGTTAAAGTATTAATACAGAAAAAGTTGGGGTTATATCGGATTGGAAATTTAATTTTACGAAATCAATATTCTATTGCGAAAGCAAAGTTCACTGTGACAGAGCCGTTGTTGTGGAATATATCTAAAAACTTATGTTTGCTTAGCTGTCAAATAAGACACAGCCTTTGATATGGTTGTAAATTATTGGAACAAAAAAATCACGCCACAGAAACGGGAAGATTATCATGGATAGGAAAGTTTTAAATGCACAAAATACAATGCGATGTATTGAAATGCCCATTAAACATAAAATATAAATGCATAATCTATGTGGATTCGTTTTTGTTTTTAGTTTCGATTTTATCTTTCAATAACGTTGCGAGTCTGGAACTGTGAACATTTACTTTTGAAGATAAATACGCTTCTATAGAGATCTGGCAATAATATTTCTATTTTTGGGAAAATGCAGGACCTTGAACATGAAATAACTGAGTATTTTTCGGCTTAGAAAGGAAAACGACAGTAAAAAAAATTGCTAGGAGCCAGGATCTAAATATTTTTTAAAGTTATAAGATAAAAGTCATACGTATATTTTTCATTAACATTTTGAGACGAATTTTTATCAATTACAAAAATTATTTCGGCAGGAAATTTTAATAATAGCCAATACAAGAATGGTCAAATAAAATACTAATATACTCATATTGGATGCAGTTGGTACTAGTCAGTATATTTAGTCGTGTATCCCCCTCACCAACCTTATTACCGCTAGATCAGGGAGATTGTTTTGATGAGGTGGAGCGTCACATACCATCAGCCCCCCTCCCATTTTATTGCACAGATCATATTACCCAAGTTATGCTACTCATGCGCCGAGTTGGTGTGGACTAGTATTGAACGCGGAACCTTGCGATTCCTAACCGGATGTTCTACCGACTGAGCAAAAAAGAACATGCATAATATACATACAAGAAGTATTGAATAAGAAGACACTAGGTACCCCAATTTTTACCCCCCCCCCCTTATAGAAAAATTAATATTTTCTTTAAAAAAATTCCCATTCGAAAGAAAAAACATTAAACAAACTCCTGATGATTTAAAAAAAATGTTTTTTCAGCTTACGGAAATAATGAAAATTATGATTGAAAAACAATGTTTTCATTTTTGTACTGTTAAATCAACTGAAATTTAACGTAGCTAAAAACAAGTTACGATAAGAGTTTTTTTTTTTTTTTAATTCTATGAAAAATCAATTAATTATCTGATTTTCAAGAAAATTTCCATAAATGTTTACCTTTGGATGTAAATATATCTGAAATAGTTTTTTTCTAAAATATATTAGGGGAAGTATTTTTTACGTCTATTCCCCCCCCTCCCAAAGTTCGGAAATATTTATTTCCGTTTTATTCTAGATGGCCTAAACTGATCACGTGACCGAATTGGTTGTCCCTAGAATACACAAAAGTGTCCCAACTGATAAAATGTGCACATATGGAAGGGGTAAAAAAAAGGTAAAAGTCTTACTTGAGTTCGGTAGTTTAGCTGTGTGGATTTTACGTTTGAATGACGAGGCGAGACTAATTCCATCGTTGGGATTGCAGACAAAGTATCTTTACCGTTCAACAGAGATGAAAAGGTTTACGTCTTTATCGATGAAAGAAGGACGAGAAGGGTTCTGCAATTGTCATATGTCCAATTAATAAGTGTATTTTCTACAGCACAATAAACAGAGTTTGATATTCACTCCTTAATCGGAAACCTGTGTTTAAAGTATTGTGCTAAATTAAAGTTAGGCTTTTATTCTATTTTTTAAAATTTATTTGGTGGACGTGTACCGTTGGAACAAAAAGTTATGGATAGTTTCGCAAATTTTTCTTCGGAATGACATCGATTAAGAATCAAACTCTTTGATTGCAAATACATTTTTACAGAAAATCTGCAAATTTTAGAGACGGAATCATTTTGTTACGTTACTTTTACATCAAACTGGACATCCATCTGCCATTTCGTTGTATTTTATCGACTGTATTCTAGTGATACATGTTCGCTGGATTTATTGTCCCGAGTCACCTAACTGTCTTCGGTCTTTTGTATTTTAGTAGTACAAATATCCTGGTAGTATGTATGGCTGTTTTGTTCGTTCTTCTAACTAGTCCTATGGAACAGGTCACTTTGTCTTTCTCAGTAGAATTTTTCAGCTGACATGTAGGCTAAAAATTTGGCAGTTGTAACTAATTTCTTTGAAGATATAGTAAAATATTGTAGTTTCTAGACTTTTTTGACAGTCTATGGTAGCGGTCGTTATTTTCAAAGTAAATTGTTTGGTTAACACCACTGAAAAAAAAAATGGAACAAACTAGCCGAGGGGTGTCCTATTTGACTTAAAAGTAACGCAGCAAACTTACACCCCTCTAAAAATTAAATGGGCAATTTCCCCACCAACACCAACACAAAAAAATCTTTATAATCTGATTTTTAATTGTTGCTTTTCCAAAGAAAGTTTTTCAGAACGATCCATAACAAAAATGTTAAATGTTCTAATTAAAAAATTAAAAAGTGTTTTTATTAATATTTTCTTATTCCTACTTTACAAAACTTAGTTACTTGGATATTAAGAAAGCAAGTTGGAAAGCAAATAATTACCCCCCTCTCGTAAAAAGCGATGTCCATGATATTACAAACTGAATAAGGTGGTGAGGCACCAGTTCTGTAGATCTACCGAATATCGGTTACCTCTTAATTGCAATTACTCTCAGATTCACTCTGACCCGGAGTGGTAGTAGTTGTTTGGGTCCATTTTTGGGTTAATTAAAGTCGTTTAAAAATGATCAGTATTCAATAGGACCGTGTACCCCACCCAAAAAGTTCTTAAGAAACTACACGAAAAATGTAAACATGAACGTACCATGACTTCAAGGCATAAAATAAACCTAGAAGACTTAACATGCCGTTAAAATCAATCAATTAGATAAAATTTCCCCAAACAGTCGTATTCTGTTGGCTCATTATTCTGAAATAGATTGGTTAGCTAGTCAGGCACACTATTTCTA
This sequence comes from Doryteuthis pealeii, assembly GCA_023376005.1. Classification (NCBI taxonomy): domain Eukaryota; kingdom Metazoa; phylum Mollusca; class Cephalopoda; order Myopsida; family Loliginidae; genus Doryteuthis; species Doryteuthis pealeii. The sequence continues at coordinate 3,898,682 of CM042143.1, read as the reverse complement.
CATTGTGGTGAGTTCGGTCGATTCAGGATACTCGACATTTGGAAGTTTGCATCAGACTGATACAAACTGAAGTTTGTTAATCAATCAAATTATTCAGTACTGTTGAAATTCCCAGAATAACATTTTAAAAAAGGATCTGATGTATGCAATGGATATTAAAAAAATGTTATTAATGAATATTTGTTATTGTTCATTTAACTGCACAAGAAAATACTTTTTGTCTTGTCTTATACTCTGTTGTAACGTATGACATTTATATAATAGATATACGGGGGGACGTAACGGTCAATAGCACGGAAAATGGTATCAGGAAGCCGACCTCAAATTCTTTTTTCCTCCCAGCTATAAGTAAAATAGTAGGACAGACTAGGTTACCAGTCCTTCGTAGAGCAATGAGTACGTATTTACCCAACTCTTCCGCCTGTGATTTTTAAACAAAACAATCCAGACTTTTCTTTTTCCCTGGCTATCCAAGGCTAAAGAATCCAGTCTACCCTACTATTTACCCATAGCGGTGGAGGAAATAGCTAGATTCATGTCTTTCCCAAGGGCATTAACGCGAAGTGAAACAAAAGCTGCCTCGACCAGAATTTGAATTCAAGTCACCGTGTCCATTTCCTATGAATATAACCATTACACGACGCGCCGCCATATTCTAATGAGCAATGTATAGGGGGGAATGATAACTTGCAAACTTATGGCAGGATAAGGCCCATTACACACTTTGGGTAGGCCAGAGTTTTCCAGTGGTCTGAGAAAAAGACTGAGGGAATGGAATATTGAAAATGTCATTAACATAACAATAAACAAAACTGTGTAAAATTCGCCAGGTTTCAAGTTTTATTGGCAAATTATTCTTGTGTTTTTTCTTCTAATTTTCATAATTGTTGTTTTTCTTTTTTTGGACTTTCCCACTTTTTTATGTTTATGAAATTGAACAATCCTCTGTTCTTTTATTTTGTTAGATTTATTTCATTTATTTTTTGCTAGAATTTTATTCAAAAGAAAAACAATTTCTAAAATAAAAATAATAATAAAAGAAAAATAGTTTCTGCCATGATTTAAAACAACCATTTCTTCTTCTTCTTCTTCTTCTTCTTCTTCTTCTTCTTCTTCTTCTTCTTCAATATTTCCTTCCTTTTTTTCTTTTCATACTTCTCTTTTCCTCTCAATATTTCCTTTTTTATTCGCTTTCTTTCATTCTTTCAGTTCTTCAAACGTGTTTTCTTCGAATTATTTTCTCCTTTCTTTCCAATTATCATTCAATTTGCTTTACTTAATTTCTTTTTTAATTTATGCATTTCATACATTTTCTCTGATATTTTTGGTCACTAGAAAAATCCTTTTTCGTTTCGAAGGAAATAACAAAATTCTTGGCATTTTGAAACTGGCACAACCAAAATTTTCTTCCTGGCAAACTTGTGAGGATGGCGATCTGAAAGATAATTAGTATTTAATTTAATTATCCCACAGAAATAATTAGCTTTCCTCTTATAACTCACTGTAGATATTGATCCTATATTGAGCCACTTGACTGCATCCATTGCACAGTCTTTTGCTTCCTCATCAATTTTCACTTATTTTATTTCCTTCAAATTTCCTTTTTTTTGCCTTTATATCAATTTCTTTTTTAACTTTCACTTTCATTTTCCTTTTATGCTTTCTCTTTCATATTCTTTTTCTTTTCTTTCTTTTCCTCCTCTTTTAATTCTTATCGTTTGTTAGTCATTGTCAGAACTTATTTCAATTTTACATATTTTTATTTATCATTTTATCTAAATATTTTTTATTTATTTATTCTTTCTACTATTTTACTTTCATTATTTTTATTTGATTCTTTCTCATTTAATTTAATGTTTTTACTTTAGTTTTCATTGGTGTTTTGTTATTCTCTCTAACATCTAAAATTCATTTTCATCTTTTTTATTTATATTTTATTATACGTTTATCATTTTTATTTTTATTTATTTACTTTTATTTATTATTTAATTAAACTTTTATTATTTTTATTGTCTCTTTACTAGACAGACAAGCATTCTCACAAAGCAGGTAGCAAATTTCACTTCGATTTAGAACAAAGGCACCAAGCACGAGGCCCGCAAACTACTTTTCTAATGCACGCAGCAGAATAATTCTCTTGACTAATATTTTCCGAAAACTTGGTGAATTTTCCTTCACCACTAACCATGTTTTACCCCAGAGAAGGGTAGGATGTACCCTAATATTTCAGTTGTTTTAACTTCAAAATAAAAAGCTGAAAAGTAGAAATAAACCAATTTTATATACACAAAAAAATAATGAAATCTATATCGGTCATTTTTAATGAACTATTTTGGTGGAGGGCTGATTGATATTATAAAAAGTTACGTCACAAAACAGAACATGAAAGAATTTGTTTTGTTTCATAACGTAAAAAGGAATAGATTCGTCAACTCATCTGGTCATGAGGAAGATGTACAAACAACACAAATAGAAATCACTGAAAATGATTGAGAGCAGATTGTTAGATAAATATAAATTATATCTACTATTTCTTTAAATGGGATAAAACTTTGAATTTTGATTTTGCTTGATCTCTTTTGATATTAATTGTACAATCCATTGCTATTTACCTACGAAATACAATACAATAAAATGAAAGACAAAACAGAACAAAAAGGGGTTTACCTAAAGCACAAAATGAAATTAATGAAAATTTAAAACATAAATATGTCCCTCTACATTTTTTTACTATCCCATTTACTGTCATATTTGCATTTATTTTGATGGACAAAAATAAATAGTAATTTATCAGCAGTGATTAGCATTAACTAGTGGAATTCACGCTTCTCCCTTTTTAGTCCTTGAATTTGAGATCTTTGGTTTTGGGGGATTAATTTGTACAATTTGATTCTAACATATTTCAAATATACTAGATTATCTAATTTTTCACTCTTTTTTCATTTAAAATTTTGATTTTCATGTTTTAACAAATTTAACTTCACCAAAACAATTATTTATAAGCGATAATAATTTAAAGAAATATGAAAGGGATTTCTATCTAATTTTCATTGTTCTTATATTTTTACTTTTTTGTACCTACAGATGGTGTCATATTGTTTTAGAAAATGAAGTCTAAAAAGCTGAATTCAAATACTCGGTGAAACTTTTGTGTTTTACTTTATACTTGGGAAAAGGCATAATCTATTTATTCTTCACTGGATGAATAGTAGGGCCATTGGGCTCGAAAGGGTTGCCCCAAAAAAGATAGAGGAAGAAAATAAAAAGAGAAAGGAAGGGACAAATGGCGTCTGACAATGTGTCTCTATGCAAAATTCATATTACTAAATATCATAATAAGTAAAAGTGTGAATGTCCATTTTATCCATATTAAGTATTTCCGTCTTTAAACCTACAAAAATATTCAGCTTTGTCTTAAATACTTTTTTTCATTCAGTTATTATTTTTTTGTAAATGCATAAACAGCAATTCAGTTTTCGTTTTCTTTCTTTAAAATTCCACTGATAATCTTCCCTTTACATTTTGAATAAAATTTAGATTTTATTTATTTTTTTATTTTTTAGAATTTTGGATACTGATTATATTGCGGATGTTAGAATGCAGTTGCAAGCTTTGAAACATTGATTCCTTGAGTCATAATATATTTGCTTATTGTTTTATTTTAATATCAGCATATGAAACAAAAAACTGAGACTTATAAAGATGATAACAAGGAACATATTGCATTTATAATCAACTTGATGGTTATGTGATAGTATGAACTATTAAAAAGTCTGTCTGAATGTTTAAGATGAGGCTTTGATGATTAGTATTATCTGCGTTATTCGGACTATTGTCCTCATCTTTATTGTTATTTGTACAACGTTTCGGTCGATATACCCTCCGGCCTTCTTCAGGTATTTCTTGTCGGACTCGGGAACCTTCTTTTCGAACTCGGGAACTTTCTTGTCCAATTGGACACATGGCTAAGTGACAGTAATCTCTGGATTCCGAGTTCAATCCTGAGTAGCGGCAGTAACATAGAAAAATAATTAACACAACTCCTACCCCAGCTATGGTTAGCGGAATGAGAACAGGATACCCCCGTGGACTGAATAAAGGGCTAAGTTCAAAGTTCCGCGATGGTTCCCGATTACGACAAGAAAGTTCCCGAGTTCGAAAAGAAGGTCCCCGCGCCGAGAAAATTCCCGAGTCCGACAAGAAATACCTGAAGAAAGCCGAAGGGTATATCGGCCGAAACGTTGTACAAATAACAATAAAGATGAGGACAATAGTCCGAATAACGCAGATAATACTATTAGAAAGTCAAAATGACAAAGGTATCTCGAAGCACTAGAGTCGACTAAGTACTTTGTCATCTTGTGCCAAATGAGAACCTGTTCTAATCTAATATGTACAATGCACTAATCTTATTTTTATGACCTTTAAAATTCTCAGCTGTTGAGTTCAATCTATCATAATTGTCCATACTTTCATTAATAAGACTGATTAGATTTTGCTTTGATTGACAAGTAGTCACAATAAATATTGTGCATCTTGTGAAAGTAAAGATTTATGAGATCAGTTTTCTTAAATGAATCACAACACGTGTCTTGTTTAATTTGTGATTTTACACAAATAATTCGTTATTTATATTTTCAAGAAATACGCACAAAAATAACTATCTCTTACGGAAGGATGCTGCGTGCTGGTTTGAAGAAAATACTGGAAGCAACGACCTACAAAACAGCAGCTGCACGACCACTTACTTCCCATCACACAAATCATCCAGGTTAGACGAAAAATACATAATGTGCACTGCTAGAGAAGTAAGGACGAACTCATAAACGATATTCTTCTATGAAATCCTATACATGGACACACTAGTGTTGGTCGACTAGCAAAAACTGCGTATGTGTATGAGAAAGAGAAAGAGAGAGAATGTGTGTGTGTGAGAAAGAGAGAGAGAGAGAGAGAGAGAGAGAGAGAGAGAGAGAGAGAGAGAAGAGAAAGTCAAGGGAATCCGTACTGTCAGCATTCTTTGATGATGATGATGATGATGATGATGATGATGATGATCGCTCATATATTTTAATATTTGCACGAAAGAAAATTCCTTAAAATACTTTACTGCCCTGTTGGTGAATACGCAGTCTATCACCAGCAGATAGGTGAGAACCCATAAAAACTAGATAGTCTGTGCCTGACACTAAATTGTCCAATCTATATGGGGATGGGGAGCACCCTTCATTGTCATTACTCCCAAGTCCACTATGATCCAAAAGTGGTAGTACCTTTTAGCATTCTATGGATTTAATGAAACCGTTTGCAAATTATTTGTTTTAGATGGGAATACTTGAAATCATTTAACCGTTAACAAAGTACATGAATAATGTAAATATAAACTTACAATGTTTGCAAGTTTTTAAAAAATTTAGGTATGAAATAACCACAAACGGGTTGATATGCTGTTAAAATCAATCAGTCAACAAAATGTTGCAGTTTATAAAGAAGTTACTGGCAATTATCAAACGTGCCAAAAGTAGTTTGGGAAGCGGAGATTTTTAGTTGAACAATGCTCCACAATCGGGCAAACTATCTTAGTATCATAATCACTATACATTTATTATTATTATATTATTATCATATTATTATTATTATTAGCAAAATAAAAACACCTTCCGGCGATGTAAAAATAGATTTTTGAAAGATATTGCTTGAGGAGGTGGAAGTTAAAAATTAAATGACGGAGAGTTTGAACTATAAATCATGAAATCATCAAATTTATTAAAGGAGTAAAAAAATAAAACAATTTGGAATCGAAACTAAGTTCTGTTAACTTTAAATATCTATTAAAATAAAACAAACTATATATAAATATATGATACTGATGTATCTATCAAAACTTGTTTTAAAAAAACAATGAGACTGTCTAATGTTGCATGGTCAAATTTTGAGTGTGTTTATTCTATGTTATGACGATTTATATATGGTTTGCTGGAATAAGTATGTAAACTTATTTAAACTTTTTTTAAACTTGAAAAAATGACTTCTTGAGACTTACTAATGTATAAATTAATATATATATATATATATATATATATATATATATGTGTGTGTGTGTGTGTGTGTGTGTGTGTGTGTGTAGTATATTAAGAAAATGAAAAAACAAGTTAAATAAGTTGAGTGGTAAGTTTATTGGCCGACGCTGCAGAGTTTCTAAATTTTTTATCACCTTCCATATACCAACAAATGCCCTGAAGATGATCTAATTAATAGATCGAAACACTGCAGCGTCGGCCAATAAATTTACCACTCAACTTATTTAAACCTGTGTTTTTTTCAATTTTCTTAATATACTACATACCGTCGGATTCGCTTCAATTTCTTCACACACACACATACACACACACACACACACACATATATATATATTTATATTTATATAAATACTGCCAAAATACACTTATTTTAATATATATATATATATATATATATATATATATATATATATATATAAAGAAAAGAACATTTGACATTAGATTACCTACGAAGTTTGATATGCAATTAAACATATAAACCAAATCAAGCATATATATATATATATTATATATATATATATATATAATATATATATATTCTTTATCATTAACATTAATTTAACATTAATATAAAAAAGAAAAAGCCTTGAAATTTCGTATAGCTTAGATACTAAATAGATACATTGAAGATCAGCCTAAGTTCCATTTACCTGGCAGAAGAGGGAAATAAGCAGTTATCTCAGCTATGAGGCAAGTCACATACGATCATTTCTGTTGACCATCTCCTTAACTATAATTATAATTATTAATAATTAGCTTAATAGTACAGTGATCTTATTTTCCATTCCACATGTCAGAAGAAAAAGAATAACATCATAAGTTCATTTATATCATTATCATCAGAATTAAAAAGGCATCATTGGCAGAACGTTAGAATCAACCCATAGAAATATCGAAAGTTCTACAACAAAAGCGACACTGAACAATGTCAATAACAATAGGAATCGAGTCGACAGTAATTATGATATTGATAATGTCAATAATTGAAAATACTGAAAACGATAATAAAGATGATGATAATGACAGTTATGTTGGAAAATATCAAAAGCACTTTGAAATGGGTCTGGGAGGAATTTAGCAAAATGTCAACAACTGTAGGCTGGATTGTGTCAGTGTCATGCTGAGTGTTTAGCGCGAATGTTTGAAAGATGCTCCAAGAAACAATGAATCAATGAAGTCGTCTTCAGAAATCAACACATGATGTTAATACTCCAACGTTCGTGTGTCGCAACAATAGCACCCTTGTGTTTACCAAATGCCAGCATCCGGTAAGACAAGGCCAACAGACTCGCAGTTCCAATAGCTGATTGGTTACATGCAACCGAGAAGATAAAACAACAACAAAAACACACAAAAAAAGACAACGTATGGATGATGGAATTTCCACTCACTGCCGCCACTGCCGTTTGCTGTCGGTTTTGATATTCATTGCCTGTCGTGAGAGCCAGCGATTTGGATGGTGTATCAGCCATGATGGGCAGTGGCAGGCCAGTGAAGGTTATTTTGAAGTTAGGCAGAAGTTGAAGTCTGTGTACTTTCAGGCTCCACTTAGGTTTCTTATTGACACTTTTAATGTTTAGTGCTGACTTTCAGCTTATTTTGTGCTAGTATCAAAAACAGCCTGTCACTGACATGTCTGCAAAACTTAGCAGTGGAATTTCCTAAAAGCTGAAAATCTTGGCACAGAATTTAGCTTCTATTTCGGTGCTTTGCATGCAATTACGAAAGACGTTTACAGGCAAAACGTATTGTAGATTTTAAAAGTATAAAATAGCCACTTAAAAAAAAGCATCATCACCTTTTTTTTTACATAATCTGATCTTGTCCCGTAAACTGACTTGGTTGTGGGGGTGCGACACATGAAGCTTGTCTTGAGCCCGAATAGCCAGGCTGAGCTCATTCCTCTCCAGGTCTACAACTGGTTTGAATTTAGAATATTTCTTCTCCTAAACCAGTTGCCATACCAAGTGCCCAATCTACTCTACATTTTACCCATAACTGGAGAGAGAATTGATGGATTCACACCTTTCCCAATGATATTAGCGCTAAGCAAAATAGCTTGTTAAAATGTGACTCATGTTTCTGAGTCCACTTCCTATGAAGATAGCCATTATGCAACGAGTGCCTCCACAAATATAATCTGATACAGAATCATACATTTCTTATAGTTTCAGGGTAAAGTCTCCTTAATCAGAGGAAGAATTGAGACCAACCAGACAACAGCATTGTTGAAATCAGCTAGAATACTCAGAAGATTCATGGGGACCTGATGAGACTTGCTGCCACTCAGACTCCATTGAAAGACCCCAGCTAACGCTGGTCTGAAAACCACACAGATATTGAAATAATAATAATAATAATAATAATAATAATAATAATAATAATAATAATATAAGTAAAGTCGTCGGGGCGGCCTAATATCGGTATCAGCCAGACAGCGAGGGAGTCTATCACCTTTTCACTAGCGCTAGACCAAGGAGATTATTTTAGCGTCTGAAGTGGAGCGCCACACCTACCACCAGTTCCTCAGTTTACCACACAGATCCCTGTGCTACTCATACGCTGAGTTGGCGAGGGCCGGTATGATTCCTAGCCGAACGCTCTACCGACTGAGCTAAACCGGAATAATAATAATAATAATAATAATATAATGATAATAATAATAATAAACTAATAAAATATGACGAAAAAATGATGCCTTTAAGAATTGACCCATCAGGGTCAAGTCTCCTTAATTTTGGTTGCTAGAATTCTTATTATGTTATCTAATATTTGTCAAAAGAACACCAGAATGGAATCTCTAAAATTAAAACTCCAAATTATTGACTTTAAGAACAATAACTTCTGATCAGCTTTCTGCAATTCATATAAAAAATAACTAATTTAAGTTTAATTCACAGTTAATTTCTGTCATGGTAAATAGAGCTTCACTCTCGGTACTTGGTGAACACACTTTAACAACAGTTCAAACACAAACTTTTCCAGTTTCATATCGTCTTTCTGCGTTAATATTATTTCAGAAAGACGATATGAAACTGGAAACCTTGTCGGGTAAAAGAGTTTGTGACTAGCACATTAAGAGTATATTTCTTAAAATTCATGAACATTGTTTTTAAATTTGGAAGGTGAACATGAATAATATCAACATTTTATAGAATTAACACACTTAGAGAATGCCCAACTGGGTTTTTATTTAGAAGAAATAAACAGATAAAATGTAAAATAACCGAACACTCTGGATTCATAAAATACACCTTAAACAAATTAGATTAAATTATTTAACTTCATTGTATAATTATTGCGTCTTGTCAGTTATTAGCTCATCTACAGCAAAATAAAAATCCTAACTTTCAATAATTTTATTTCCGTGGCAAAAAATGGAACATGCTTCATCAGCGGGTGGATACAGCTTCCAATGACATTGACCGATTGTTTATAGGGACATTGTTCTTTATGATCTTCCTATATATTTTGAAAATTAAAAGTAAAAATATATTGTGAAAACTCAATCGAAAAAAAATATCAGTACAATTTATAGTATGTGGCCTACCTTTTGAATGTGGCCTACGAAATCATGATTCTCTTATAGTATATGGCCTACCATAAAAAGCATATTGTAAGGTTATAATAATACCTGCTAACCCTAACCCTAACCCTATTTTAGAATTTTAGAATATTTTCGAATTAAATAGATATCTGATTCATGTAAATTATGGATAAATTCTTTTTTAATTATTCTTAATTACTATATACAGCTTATGACTGAATTGCATTTCTTGAAATTGAATATACGTGAAAAATAATTAGTTTCAATAACTTGCCTACTACTTATATCTATAAATATACACTTACTGAGGTAGGACACATTCAAACCGGGTAAGCCACATACTATAACAGAATCAAAAAGGTAGGCCACTGACTATAATGGCACCAAAATGTCTATTTCATCTGGGACAGGGGGCACTGTAAAATAGGGTAAACTAATTCTATTTCTATATTTGGTTTATCATGCTGGAAGATTGTTGGTCACATGTCAAACTTTGTTGGGTTATTTAATGCCAAAATCAGTTTAACAATTACGGTCTCCATTTATATACATTACATCTTGACGCATAGATGGGACCCTAATATGTGTTGCCACTTCAGGTCAGAGTGGACATGGGAGTAATGGCAACGAAAGGATGACTCGAAATTCTCCAAAACTTCATACTGCAGCCTTTATATCGAATGTAGTTTTGTATCAAACTCTGGGAATTGGTAAACAGGAATAAAACATCTGCTACTAAATCACCCATAAATAAATACAACCTATAAATAATTCATGATTGGCAACGGGCATGGGTAAATATGTAGTCTTATCTCTTCGTTTTAACTCGTAAGATTAGCTAAAATTTTTGTTTTAAACTATTAGTGAATATGTTAAAATATTTGTAATTTTGATTCCTTCCCGTTTTTACTTACTAGCATTTAGTACACAATTGCCATGTAGACAAACATAGACAAACGAAATATAAACATCACAAAAATATATAATTCAAAAATAGAATTTAAGATATTAATTTAAATGGTAAATTAAACCTCAAATACGCAAATTTTCAACCCTAGAAAAAACGACGGTGATAAATTGAACTGGTTTGAATTCAGTGTTTTTTTTTTCTTCTAGACTGGTGGCAATACAAAAGTTAGAGCCCAGTCTTCCCTGCTATTTACCCATAGCTTGAGGGAGAATGATTAGATTAATACATTTCCCAATGGTATTAGTGCTATGTACACCCGACTGCCTTCTACAATAATCAAGCTATTAGCACAGCTGAAAAAAATCAGAATAGTTAATATATCCTACATGATAACAATAATAAAGCATTATATCTTATTATAATGGAGATTGTGTGTTTTTCTGCCTGTAACCGAAACTATATTCCTACTCAAGTCACAATTCTTTTTGTTATTGACATCACATTCTCCATGATTTTATTTTTATCTAAATCTCAATTATTAATAAAATTGTCTTACATTATTAATACTGTTAACTATGTCTAAGTACTGATAACATGCAATTATATTTATATATACAACAAAATAGCGGTTTACAGTGTGAACGGGAAGGCTAATTTGCACATTAATATTAAAAAATCGAATTTAATAAATATGTGCTTAGTATTATTGATTTCTAACTGTTTGGTTTTATTTTAATGAATATAAGGAAAAATCTTTTCAATGAATCTTAAATGAAACCCATTAACAAGATAGAATAACTGTCATTTCATTCTTTACTTCCTCTTTTAACTAAATACTTAAATTAGAAAAAATAACAATGAAAGACGAGAGTGATGGAAGAGTGAGTTTCAGTGTTCATTTTTCATTATACTCCCTCTGTTTCAAATCTATTATTATACTCCCTCTGTTTCAAATCTTTTTATCTGTATTCTTATTTAGTTTCATTAGCCTTTCTAATTTAATACAATATTTTATTACATTAAAACTTAAATACTTGCACCCGGAGGGTGCATATATTTGCTAGTTTAATTTAAAAAAACAGTAAGCATTTTATAAAAAAAACAGCTTCGAAAACAATTAAGCATACACCACACACAGTAAGGGAATGGGGTGGGAATATTTAATTTTATATAACAAAAACATGAATCATCTTCAAGACCAGAAAAATCTTCATCATCAAAATGTAAAAACTCACAGGGGGGATGTTTTGAGTCCCTTTATTTGGAAAGGAGTGAGTGTGTCTTATATTCAGACAAATATGGAGGATATACTTAAATTAAGAAACTTTTAGTTTTTGCCGTTCTAATAATTCTCTTCTGTAATTTGATGATTTTGTTTAATTATAATCGTCGATCAACCTGTAATGTTTTCATACAATTCTTTCTCCACACCACTCGTTAGCATTTTTTCTAGACATTTTCATTAACAGACATTAAGAAATATAAGTTCTGATATCTTCAGTCATTATTCATGAATAATACGCACAGAAGAACTAAATATTAACTTTTCCCCAGTCACATGTATTACTATATTCGAGATAGCATGGCTAAAAGAAAGTTGTATCTATGGTCCAAATTAACTAACGTGTAACTGTTGAATTTTGTGTCAAGTATTCAGCTCTGTTACAAGTTGGAAGCATAACTAACCATAGAGTGTTGGTAGATGGTTTAAATACAGCTTTTGGGTTATTCCTGGCAAGTTCACTTCCTGAGTTTTGATGGTTTTCAGGGTGAGTAAAGATATGGATAAGTACCCACACTTCAGCCACCAGTCTGCACTATCCCAGCAACATGCAAGGACTGTATTTTAGTTACAGCTTGCATGTTGTTCTTGTCTGCTAACACGACGGTAGTTAGAATCCCACTGCGACGGTGAGTATTGTTTCTGTATCTGAGGATAACTTCTACAGTAACAAATATTTCTGTTATACACCCCTACAGAAAATTAGCCACTGGAACATGTATTTGTTTATAATTTTGTTGCTACTAGAAGGAGTTTGTTTTCGCCATTAACTTGTTTCATTTATGTGTGAACATGTCTGTACCTTTACTCTAAACACTGTCTAAATTTTTCGTATGTCAAAACTTATAGTAAACTATATAAATATTTATTTTAGTCTATACGAACTACATAAAAAGTTGAATGAACGTTCAATTTCGGTTTAATTAGTAGCTACAAATTCTATTTGTTCCGGAATTTCATATCCCAAAGGTCGATATGCATATTATACATGGGTGCGTTTTATACACAAATAATAATTATTATTCCTTTCGTATGAATATATCACTCAGCAATGTCTAGAATGAATCATCTTTTTTCTTTAATAGAAGAAATACATCATGTACAAAATAAAAACGTGTATGCCTAATACTTTTTAAGTGTATAGTAAATACAAATAAAAGAATTTGAGAATGAGTGAGAGAAAGAGGGGGTGGGTGGAAACAATAAACAATGCCAGCACTGGATGTGCTATATATAAGATACTGCTAAACCTATAGACAGCTTTGTGATAATTTCTGTTTTAAATTGACAGGTGTCATATTTAGTGCAGACTGAGTCAATTCGAAGCTAATATGAAAAGTGACAGGTATAGCCAGGTTTGCAAATGTTAGATGTGAAATTTGCATGCTTCAACTTCAGCTGCAATTTGATAGTTTTAATGTTTAGTGCAAGTTGAAGTCATTGTTAATATTGTTGCAATTGTGTGCTGTCAGCTTTAATATTTAGTGTTAGCTTTGAGTTGCTCTAGCAGTGGCAGCTGAAATAGGCAGAATGCATTATCAGGTCTGCAAGTGTTACATGTGAAAATTCTCTAAAGTTCAAGACAGTTTTACTATCTCTAGAATCTGTTTCAGTTACAATTTACGTATCAAGGATCTACTTAGGATTTGCTAGACACAAATGTCAAATAAGAAGGGCGTATTTTGAGTAATATATGTTGGAGTTTCTACAAGGATTTTTTCTACATAGGACACAAGACTCTTCACAAGAAGAAAAAAAAAAACAAGGTCTGTCTGGATTCTATGTAGCCATTTTTCATATCTCGAGAACCGGTTGTGCAGTCTAGCTGTGTGTATTTACTTGACCTCTCCACCAAAAGCAGGATGGGACACGAGTTTAATATTTTTAAAGCGGAGTTTAATAGGTTTGAATTCAGAGTTTTTCATCCCCTAGATCGGTTGTCAAATCATGGTTAAAGATCCTAGTCTGGCCTACTATTTACCCATAGATGGAGGAAGAATACTTTGGTTTCTACCTTTCCTAATTGTATTAGCGCTATGTGAAATGAAAACAGCTTTGTTTAGGATGTGAATTCTAGCAAACGAGTCCACTTGCAACGACGATAACCGTTACATATGGAGCGCATCCATTAACTGTAACTAAGCAAACAATCAGAGATTTTATTGCACAGGCTTAAACAGATACTAAGGTGCCAGTGAGAAACTGATCACTGAGCTTTGTACTGTGTGGCAATCTCATTTACAGTCATTGAGTTGATTATTTATGTCTTTAGCAGGTTTTTGTTTAGACAAAACATCGGATCACCAAAGTTTTTTCAGTACCCTAAAGTCTGATTTGGATCGGAATCATTTGAAATTCCATGGGTGTAAATAAGTAGAACACGGCAAATCAGTTAATAGTAATAATATAATAAAATACCGATTTATTTATTTTAATGGCATGTCAATTCATATGGGGTTATTTTTTGCTTAGAGGTTAGGGAATTGTATTCATTGTACATTTATATTTACATTATTGTGTCCTTGTTTCTGAAGGTCTTTTTTTTCGCACACTGGTAGGATACGAATACTTTTTTAACGGATTTTTTTTACCCATAGTTGGGACCCTAACAGGCACTACCACTCCAAGTCACAGTAAATCTTAAAGTAATTGGTAATGGGTACTCCACACTCCCCAGATCTCTAGAACTGGAACCTCACCATCAGAGGAAATTAAGTATCCTACTCAGTGGTGGAGGGTCTTACTCCTTCGCTAGGGATACAATGAGCGTATTCTAAGCCCCGTCGACAGGGTAATAGTTATAAAAGAGGAATTTGCCAACTGTTTTAAAAGGTGAAAAGAACTACACTAACTGAAACTTAAGTGCCATTGCCCTAGACTGGCTGTTTTTTTTATTTATTATATGATTTGTTAAATTAATACTAAATAGCTGTTTACTTTCACTTTCACTTTCATATACTGAATTATAGAATAACAAAGTTGTAAACACAATCATACACCCAAGATCAATTTCATTCATTTATTTAACAAAGATGGGCATCTTAACCTCAACGTGTCATAAGTATTAGAAATGTAGGTGGCTGTATGTAAAAAAAAAACTTTTATGTAAACACTGTAAATGCAACACTGAACAATTAAAGAGATGATTACATCGCGAGTCAGATGATGAAAGAAGTTGATTAAAACGCAATTGGTTCCCATGTTTATTGATGTTTTAATAAATAAGTCCGGCTATCTCAGGGATCTTCCAAACCGTTTTTCATCGGGTGAAGAAAAATCCTCACATATTCTATAGTTTCTACTGAAATACTTAAAAACCTTAAAATCCTCCCCCAGATACGTATTCTCTGCAGCTTTCAGGAATTGCATCTCCCCAAAATCAAAATTGAAACTATCTCAGGTTCGTTTCAATAGAGGTGACCTGTCACCTGTCCATCAACGCCTCCATACTTCCGGTGAGCTGCCGGAAACGTTAGTGGCGGGAGGCTATCGTATAACAGTGAGATTTGCTTGTTTTCATTTCCAATTAACTTAACGATTTATGTAGGATGCTTAAAAAATGCCGCTCCACATGGGCCAACACTTTAGATTCTTGTTATTTCTAATTTGAGCAATGATAATTTTCAATATAGTTATGTAACGCTCTCTTCACCCCCATATATATATATATATATATATATATATATATATATGTGTGTGTGTGTGTGTGTGTGTGTGTGTGTACCAACGCCACCACACGAGTAGAATGTGAAATAAGGGAAAATTCTTAACCAGAGTTTAACAGGTTTGAATTCAGAGTTTTCCTTTTCCTGGATTCATTGCCTAACTAATATTGAAGAGCTCTGTCTGCCTTAATACATATCCATAACTGGAGGGAAAATAGTTACGTAAATTTTCTAAGGGTAATAGCGATATATATATATATATATATATATATATATATATATATATATATATATATAAGAAATTTGAAAACCGAAGTGTTCCAAAAATAAGATGAATTTATTTATCGACGCTTAAACGTTTCGGTTTATTTACACCTTCATCAGGATAGATTATGGGGGGAAGAAACTGATGGATGTTTTGTAGATGACAGGAGTTATATTTACCCCATATATATATATATATATATATATATATATATATATATATATAGAGAGAGAGAGAGAGAGAGGGGTGGGGGAGAGGAGAGACAGGCAGAGACTGAGATAAAGACAGAGATGTTGTATGGCATGGATACCTCCCTGTCGGTTGGGACTGTAGGATACGCCGATTGTACTTCTGCAGAGGAGTAAGCCCCCCCCCCATAAGGTCACCTGTTACCTGTGGGTGCCAACCCATAATGCCCAAGAACAGGATTGTGATGTCTGAGCGATTTGTGACCCGAGTACTAAGTGGTCCTATGACATGCAATAGTCCACTTCGGCTTTTACTTGAATTAGACGGGCGGTCGGAGAGGACCCATTGGATCAATCGGCTGGCATGTCAAGCCTTAGCAACTATCGAACATATTCAAATTGCTCTCATGGTAAACACCGAATCATTTTTATTTAGGTAATAGAAGGCGGTGACTGAGGATCAATCAATATTCATTAATCTACATGAAGTTGATAAAGATTATTTCTTAAACAAATTGTATGTATGAAAAAGAAAATAAGATTTGGCATTGAATAACCTAGAAAGGTTTATATGCCAGAAAATCAACCAAACAACAACAACCACGAAAATGGATATGCGTAAAACTTTGGAAATTTTCTTTCGGGAGATTTTTAAAGTATTTGACAAAAGAAAACGCATTCTATAAATGAGCACATCCTTTATTTGACCCATTGAAACTCGAATATTTTTTTGTGTTGAATTAAAATTTTCTTCTAAGGACGCAAAAGAGCATATACAAATATAAAAGTTTCGGTAGAAGGATTATGTTGAAGAATAAGATAAAAATAATTGTAGAAGATGGAAGTTTCTCGATCATATTTCGTTTGAATTAGATTATTAGGAATATATCAAATATTCAAACAAATCGAAAACAGTCACAGATTACAACAGAATTTTCAAAAAAAAATCTCGCTTTCTTATTTCTGGAAGAGGATAGAAGAAGTACTATTGAGTTATTTTTCTTGTCTGCAGGATACATTTTCCGACGGATTACTTGGAGGCGACATAGTAACCATAGTGACAATAAAAAACAATGGAAAACTATTGCTAAGTAGTTATATTGTATTTTCATATCCATCACACACACATACACACACACACACACACCTTCAAAATCACTGGTTGACCCCATATTTAGGTCCCTGGACTAAACTTTAAAAAGGCTCAGTAAATGATGTAAGACGAACACCACACACTGGCAGTGCTGGAGAAGTAAGGATGAACTGATAAGCGATGTTCTCCTATAACTACTACAGATGGACACACCAGAATTCGCAGACTAGCAAAAACTTCCATTCATCAGTACTATAAGTACACTAGATGTCGTCTAGAGGACTTACCAAGAGTAATGGGCATTAGGGACGGATGCTGAGTGATAGTAAAAAAAAAATCTGTTTTGTCGATGATAAAAATATGGTGACCCTTACTTCTTTACTGAAAGCCATCTACCCAATCCTGCAAAAAGCACCCATGGGAACAAATGTGGCCAAATTCACCCTTTCAGCCCCTGTCGCATATATGAGAAACAAACACTCATATGATTTCTCATACCTGGTACAGACCCATTGAATTGATGCGAATTAACAGTAGGTTGCTGCGGCAGACCTGTGTAAAATCAGCCTATTGTTTGCTGCCATGAGATCATGCAAGCAACTATTTTTAGTGTGTTTGGTTTTCACTTAGTGACTTCATATTTCTGTCCTTAGGTTATACTAAACAAGCCGATGTAAATGACAACTCTTCCAAACGTTTTACTCTCAGGTGATTCCCCACGGGTAAGCAAAACAGGATAGCATGGCTGAAGTGATACAAGACTTCTTTAAACATCTTTACTTTTCTAATACCAGCCAGCACATTCTGAAGCTCTGGAAAGTGTGAAATACTCTTCATGGTTATTATTTCCGGGTCAGTTAGATAGGAATACTTGAAATCATACAACTATGTACAAATTATTTGTATTTGATAGGAATGCTTGATATCATATAACTGTGCAAAAAAAACTTTTTAGATATAAGTACACAAAAATGTAAATATGAACGCACAATGTACAGGATTCCCTAACATCTATCCAGAAAATAACCCTAGATGGGTTAGGGAATCGCGTTCATTGTACATTTATATTTTTTGTGTCGTTATTTCTTAAGAGATTTCTTTGCACACGATCCTATTGAATAGGAACAATTTTTAAACATATTTATTTGACCCAAACATGTGACTTAACAGGTACTATTACTCCGGATCTGAGTGGACCTGGGAGTAATGCAGTGAAAGGTTACTTAACACTACCCAGATCATCAAAACTGGAGCCTTGCCATCATAAGCAGTTTTGTGTCATACACGGAACATCATTTTTTGCGGGGGATCTTACGTCTGCATAGAGGACACAGTCAGCGTATTCTAAACCCCACCAACAGGACGAAAATATGTTGTGTGAATACTAAAAACGATATACAATATACAGTATACATTCAATATAAATAATTATTGTCTAGATATGCATATGAGACCTGAGTTCGAATCCTGGACGAGGTGGTTTGCTTTTCAGTTCACGCTATTGTCCTTGTGAAATGCATAAATCTATCTCTTCTCTCTCCAGCTATGGAAAGAAAAGATATAGTCAAAGAGAAGGAAATCTCTAACTTCAAACCAGCTGTACTCCTCTTAAACAAAATTACCCGTGTGTCATATCCTCACCGTTACAGAGGAATTGAGAAAATACATACACACGTATGAGTGCGTACGTGTTTGTGTGTGCATACGTGCATGCGTGCGTATGAAATCAAATAAATACTCTAAAAAGTCACTAATATCCAACTGGAAGCCATGTTGTTTTTTACGATTACTAACATTATCAAGGCGACCTATCAATGACATGTTGGAATTTCCATTGTCTTGATTAGCTCGAAGACTATTTTTTTAAAAAAAGGGGGTCCATTTTCCTTTTAAGAAAACAAAACAGAACTGCTCTAAATTCAACCTGACATCGTCCGGCCAATTTGCTTCGTAAAGCCGACGCTGTGGCTGCTGCTGCTGCTGCTGCTGCTGTCATCGTTTAATCAGACAAATTTTAACCTATGCACTTCATTAGATTAGCGCAGCGGAACATCTCAAAATAGTAATCCAATAATTTAAAATTAATGCAATCAGCCAATCGTGTCAGGGTCAGAATCACTGAGGTATGAATATGGCCAATCAAATCAGTGGAACATTTTCACCTGGTTCAAACAGAAGAACACTCGGCATTTACGGAGGAAATGCTTTTCAACATTCCGCGGGCAAAATCCAGAAACAAAGGACCAAGCAGTAAAACCGAAATTGAAAAAAGAAAGAAAGAAAAAAAAAAAAGTAATATAAACACCATGTTGTATTGTCCCCCTACGAAAAAAAGAGTACTTGCTGGTGATCGTCTTCTGTTTATTAGTGACACCTCATGGCAGGAAGAGAACGGTGACACCGAGTATTTTAAACAATTTTAAAATTCTATAATTTTCAAAATCCCAGGTTGGTGATACGGATCATGTATTTTCTGGAGAGAAAATCTCAGCTGGTTATTCAAAACTAACACTAACGTATTCCGTTGTTTACTCGGGTGACAATTTGCTCTGTTGGTCTTTGATTAAAATCCCTCTACACAACAATTACGACCCATATTTATTTTCGCTCGATTTCTAATACAGGATATTTTGTTTACGCTGCAACTCCTCTGAATGGAGATGACGATGCGTAACGGATATTGTCGTAGGAAATGGATTCAGCTATCCATGTTCAAATCAAGGACGAGGCTGTTCGCCTTTCACATAACGCTAATATCGTTGGGAAAGGTAAGAATCCAACTATTCTTCCACCAGCTATGGGTAAATAGTAGGGCAGACTGGGCTCTTTGGTCTTGCTATGGCAACCGGTATAGGAAAAGGAAAACTCTGAATTTAAACCAGCAGCAGCAGCAGCAGCAGAAGAAGAAGAAGAAGAAGAAGAAGAAGAAGAAGAAGAAGAAGAAGTGTCCCGAATTAAGAAAGTACCGATCGAACAAGATCATTACTTTATGTAAAATTCTGAGATCTTCATCTTTTTTTTACATTTCCTTCGATTATCTTCAATAAAATTGAAAAATGATCGATGTTCGCATATCTGCCAAATTTTTAAATTGTCCTTTAATATTCAAATTGATTTGAAATGGGATTTTACTTAAAATTACTGAAATATTTTCATGATATGCACAAATTCAATATAATTCTTTGCTTCATTTTAATGCTTATTTTCATGTGTATTTTCACCTCATAAAGCGTTGACAATATTCTATTTAAATCGTCTAATCATTGTATTGAGTGTGAAATAAGAAAACGGAATCTTTTCTGGAAGGAAGTAAAAAATCAATTCGTATAACTTAACATGTTTTAATATAAGTGTGAATTAAACAGAAAAGAGAAAATATGTGTGTGTGTGTGGGGGGGGAATGTTCATTTTCAGTGTTAATAGAACGTTTCGACCGATCCATTTCTTAGTCTTCGTCAGAAATTTTGTTTTGTTTTTATCTTTGAGATTTAAAAAAAAATCCATTAAAAATGCTTTTCGCGGATTATACACGTAGTGACGACTGAAGAATAGTTTGACCGAAATGCTGTGTTAACAACATACGAAAATACGAAAAAGACATTTCAGTTGTTCGAACAATTCCTGGTAAAACTTCACCTTTGCAATGTTGTTGAACGCAAGTCAACTATTCAGGGGTTTTTTTTAAGAACACGTTTGCAGCTGTGATTGGCCCGTTTTAAAAAGATTTATTCATATTTACTCTCTGTGTTTCCAACAACATTTTGTTCTTAAAAGACGTGAAAGAGAAAGAGAAAGCGAATTACAAATAAGTAACTGGGTAATCTAACACTGTGAACTCTCACTAGGTAGATTATATGATTAGTCGAGCACCCTCCGATCAATCGGCTGGTCACGTCAAGCCCTAGCACCTATATGATTTTCCCAACCCATTGCTCTTATGGCAAGCCCAACCCTTTTTTATCATATGGGTGCTAGAAGGTGGTGACTGCGGGTCTTCATGTCCTGGGAATGATGTTAAACTCTATCTGATGGCGAGGTTCCAGTTTTGGAGATTTGGGGAATGTGGAGCACCCCTTCATCACCATTGCTCCCTGGTCCACTCTGACCCGGAGTGGTAGTACCTGCTAGGGTCCCATCTATGGGTTAAATAGAAAAACATGAGTTTATAAACAAAATTGTATTATCCATTAAGAATTGATTTATTTCAAAATTTTATCGGAATTAAATGACCCACCGAGGTTGATATGCCGTAAAACCAAACCAAACCAAACCAAACCAAATTATTCGAGCAATCGGTTAATTTGGTCTGACTTTGCAATCATGAAGGTCAGACTACCAGGTGAGGGCCGGTATGTGTAGTCATTTAAAAGTAATGTAAGGAGACAATAAAAGGATTATTTTTCACCTGGATTTGGTGAGTGTGTCGATTGGATATGAGACAATCCTATGATATCTCTTGTGTTTCCGTTCTTCAACAATAAGACGAATCGTTTTATCTATTTCCTTGAACAGAAGAGATATTTGTCTCCAAACCCACGGAGTTGTACTTCTTGCTCGATATTAAAACGTAAAGCATACATGTATTTGCTCATCAAATATCTCAAGTAACACTTACCGTTTATATAGTCCTTTTCATATACTGCTTGTTCATAGAACAATATGTGCACGTTTGTTTATTCTGTTAATACATATTGTATATTTATTGTTATTAAATGTTCCGATATATGTAGTTGGGCTTATCTTGTCTTTCCTTCCGTTTATTCAATGTTAGTATAGAACTGAATATAATAATTTCTAATATTAGGGACGCGACTAAATATCCATCCTAACACCAATCACTCTAATTGCAGTTTTTATTTTTAAACAACAATTTATAAAAAGGTATTTTAAAAGAATGAAATATTTTAAAATTCAGGTATTGGTTGTGATTTATCCTATCTTTAAAAAGATTTAAAAAAAGAATGTACCCAAGTATTTGAAGAGTTTTTTGCAATATGAAATATATTTTTCTATCTTTTACTCAGATTTTTCTGGTTTTCTCTTTTTTTCCTTTCTCAAGTCAGACGGATGAAATAAACAGGAATATCAACAAACTACAAGAATCAAAGCAACCTGCCTGCAAGCCGGACACCAACCAACCAACCAACCAACCAACGG
>CM042143.1:3873300-3876395 GCA_023376005.1 Doryteuthis pealeii | reverse complement strand
CCAGGGGAAAGAAAAAAAGAGGGAAACATTGGAAAAAAAAAATTTTTAATTTCACAGAAATTTCCTTCGGTGCTTTGTTAAAATCGTGGCTGAGAAACAGTATAGTTTTCTGACTATCCTACTGAAGTCCCCGGTTCCGAATTTCTGTCGGAAGGGAGATCGTTTTAGTATACCATCGCTGATGAGACTAATAAAGTCGAAAACAGCTTGCTGTAGCGATGTTTCTAACACTTGTGTTCGTACGCCGAGTAATTCCCTTTGCGAGATTCACTTGTCAATATTATTTATCTTTCTATAATTAATCGCAATTTTATGGATATGCGCATTGTAATTGCCCTTGCAAGCAAAATTAGTATATATTATATTATATATATATATATAGTTAAATATTTCAAGGCAAAATTTACGTAAGGTCTGTTTGTAATTTTAAAGAATAAATCAGATGATACGGAATTTCAATAAAATTAGTAAATGGTAAATTAATAATTTAGATTATTGTGCGTAATCCCAAATGCTCATTAGAAATAAGTTAACATTGCATTTGCTGCTTTATTGAATAGAAATATATGAAATAAATGTTAAAATAAAAATGAAAGAAATTCGAATATCAACATTGAAAATCCTTTAAAAACAGATCTGGAAAGAGTGACAGTGTTTATATCATTTTATGTCCTTGTATTCAGATTATATGTTATATGCATGCCAAGTTATCAGACGCAGTTCCCATCATAATCCAGGACACCACTGGTTTTGGAGAGTGGTCCTTGTCTCTCCTACCAGGGGATACAGTCCAACGTATTCTAAAAGCCCCAACCGTACAATAGCGAATTAAATTGGATGAAAGTAATTCCTTTTATTAAATTGGAATCAGAATTGTGTTTAATCACAAGTCAATTTCCTTGCTTATCAAAAGATTATTTTGTAAGTAATTAAAGAAAAGAAGATTTTTATAAAAAATAAATTTAAAGTTAAAATTCGGGAGTTATTTTACAACCCGAGTGTGTGGTGTTGTGTGTGGGGGGGGGACTCCAAAATACAACCCTATTGTGTAAAAGTCTCCGCTAGTTACGAAACTTTTGTTGATGAAACGGAAGATTAAATAGCTGATTCAATATACCAGATAAAAAACAAAGTTTAAGTTTGCAAAGAATGGGAAAGAATTCTTTGTAATCCTTAACTTTTTCCTGTAAATTCCTACCATAAAATAACCGAACCCTCATTTTACGTCCGGTGCTTTGCAATAAATTGTTATATTTTTTCTTGGCACCCCGTTATTTTAACATAACTAATATATTTTCTCAACGAGGAAAAGGTTAAGGATTACCAGAAAATATATTTAGTACTTGTAAACTAAGCGGGTGCAAGAAAAATAAAACAATTATTGCAAAACACGGACATAAAATAAAGGGTTCGGTTTATTTTATGGTAGGAATTTTACAAGGATAAAAGTTAAGGATTACCGAATTCTTTATACTCGTTTTAAAAAATAGTAAATTATATTCTATCTACGGTTTTAGTGAAATTGGTTTTCTCCTTCCTTATCATCAACTTTGACTCTTTCTTTCTGAACGAAAAAAAAAAAAAATTCAAAACCACCGAAATACTTGGCTCTGTTACAAGCCAACATTCTTATATAAGAGTACCGCTGCTATAGCCAACACTTTCTTCTGTCGGGGTCTCCTTTTCCGCCTCTCCCATCCATCCCTTCCGGTTAACAAATTTCTAATTAGGTAGGTCATTTAAGAGTTTTATCTCCCCCTACCGAAGACGGGGCAGAAAATAGAATTATAGCTACTAGTGCAATCATATTACAAGGCTCGTAAACGTATGTGATGCTCTGTAATTCGTCTAATAAGATCTTCAATCATGTTATAAGTCGGCTAATGTGGTAAATGCTCGCAGGGGTCGTCGTGAATTAAGGGACCTGCGCCGCAGTTTAGACGTTTGGGCTTTCGACAAACGGGTCGAGAGGGCTTTACTCGTGGCGACCGAAGGGCGAATATAGAATGAATATAAAAGTATACCTTTCGGAATGGGGGCAGACGAAGTTTTACAATCAGTAATGAGCTGAAATCAATCAGTAAAGCCTTTTCGGAAGCGCATCACGACCAGAAGTGAGTCTTTTAATATTTCAATTGGGACTAGAATTACTTAATCGCCATTTCTATGTGTAGGTATAAGCGTCTGAGGCATATATATATATATATATATATACTATATATATATCTATATATACGCGATAGATGATAGATAGAGAGAGAGGCAGAGAGAGAGGCAGAGGGAGACGGGGACACACACGCATAAACTAGTTTTATTTGAAAAATGATATCATATTTCATTGTACTTTTTAAATGTAAAAAGGACCATTTTTTTCAAAATTACACTATTGTGTCCGTATTTCGGTCTATATCCCCTTTTCTCTTCTCTGTTTCTCTCTCTCTTCTCTCTCTCTCTCTCTCTGCTCTGTTGTTTTGGTGTCTAGACGAAGCGCTACACTTACCATCAGTTCGTCACTTTCCCCACAGATCCATGTGCTACTCATACGCTGAGTTGGTGAGGGTTGGTATCGAACCCGGAATCTTGTGCTTCATAGTCGGACGCTCTACACACTGAGTTAAACCGGCACACACACACACACACACACACACACACACACCACATATATATATATATATATATATATATTATATATATATATATATATATATGTGTGTGTGTGTGTGCATGCAAGTATGAGTGAATATGTATGTTTGTAGACATCATCGTTTCGTAGTTGAATGTGTGTGTGTGTGTGTGTTGAATTTACCAAAGATTGAAATTGTATTACCAACTTATTTAGTCAGTCTATTATTATTTTTAGATAACAAAATGACCGAAACACGTGTAAGTAACATTAATTAAAAATATCCTATTTCATCCATTTTCTTCCCTTTATTTCTCTTTTCAACATATATATTATAAACAATAAATATCCCATTGGCATTCAACAGAGTTATTCCAACCAGTTTTTCATTGGTATAAGCACTTCTGAAACTCTTCTTTTGAGAGGGAGTGAATTTCATTTAATATTGCACACAGCCCTCATAATCTTACTT
>CM042143.1:3848300-3868300 GCA_023376005.1 Doryteuthis pealeii | reverse complement strand
AATGGTTGAAAATGAAGTTAAAACTAAATAGACAAATAACAAAAGACAAAGGTGATTACTTTCTGCTGAGCGACCCGTTCCTTATGTATCCTATCTTCTTTTCGCTCTCCCTTGTGGGATACTTTGGTTTACAAATTCTCTTGCTGTGTTCGGTGATTATCATAAACAATGAACAAGTATTGTTTTGCGGGGTTTCACCTCTCTCTCTCTCTCTCTCTCACTCTCTCTGACTTTTTGTTTGTTTTTGTTAAGGTTTTTTTTGTCTTTCTTTTTTTCCTGCTTAACATACTGTACTCTCCTTCACTTCATCACCGCCAACTAATTTTTTCCTCCAGGTAACCAGACTACGAATCAGGATTGGTCCACGTATCAGACTTCGATTATATCGTATAACTTTTTTCTTTCTTCTTATTCTTCTTTATCTGAAGACGATTCTTTCCGGCTAGAATTATTTTCTTTTGTGATCTTGGGATTTTACATTTTCGTTCGTCATAATTTTTTCTTTCTTTTTTTTTATTTACACGCCCTCATTTTTTTTTTCTGCTATTTTTTACAGTTGCGTTTGAAGAAAAAAAAATGGGGCAAAAACCAAAATGAGTATTTCCACCCCCGACAACAGCAACAACAACAACAAGACTTTTGTTATACAATTAATTGATACTTTCAGTCTATTTTTTTGTCTCTTCTTCTTCTTCTTCTTCTTCTTCTTCTTCTTCTTCTTCTTCTTCTTCTTCTTCTTCTTCTTCTTCTTCTTCTCTTCTCTCTCTATCTCTATCTGTCTATCTATCTATATCTACCCCCTCTCTACCCTCTTCTCTCTCTCTCTATCTCTGTCTATCTATCTATATCTACCCCCTCTCTATCTACCCTCTCTCTCTCTCTCTCTCTATATATATATATATATATATATATATAATATATATATTATATAGGGCCGGTTAGCTCAGTCGGCAGAGCGTTCAGCTAGAAACCACAAGGTTCCTTGTTCGATACCGGTCCTCGCCAACTCAGCGTATGAGTAGCACATGGATCTGTGCGGTAAAGTAAGGATCTGATGATAGGTGTGGCGCTCCACCTCAGATGCCAAAAACAATCTCCTTGGTCTAGCGCTATTGAAAAGGGGATAGACTCCCTCGCCGACTGGCTGATACCGACATTAGGCCGCCCCGTCGACTTTACTTTTTTTTACTTATATATATATATATATATATATATATATATATATATATAAAACGACAGAATGTTTGACAGAATTTTTTAACGTTTTCTATTTCTATTTTTCATTTATTCTTCTTTATATTCTCTCTGTTGTTTTTCATTTGAATAAACTGGTTTTTCTTCAATTTTCACTTTTCTTAAAAATATTCTTTAATGCAAAGAGTTTTCTGAAAATCTTCTGAAATCTTTTTTTTTTTTTTTTTTTGTTGTTTTTTCGTTTTCAAAATTCGCTTTCTTTCTTAGTTTAATTGTTTCATCCTTCTCTTCTTCTCTTTTAAATCCTCTTTATTTTCATTTCGTCTCACCCCATTCCTTTTATTGTTCACACACACACACACCATATATATATATATATAATATATATATATATATATATATATATATATGCTTTATGTTTTTATCTTCCTTGTACTGTGTTCTTTTCCCACATTTTTTATTCTAATGTCTTTACTAAAGAAATGCAACAAAAAATATTTCACCTTTTTCCTTCTTCCTTCTTTTTTTCAACTTTACTTTTTATCGGCCTAATTCCTTATTTAAAAAAAAATCTTTTCCAGCATTACTTCTTTTTAAAAAAATCAAAAACAACAACTTTTTATTCATTTTTCTTTCCTTCCCGTTTTTGTCGTTCTCTCTTCATCTTTATTTCCAGAGGAAACGCAAATGCTTCTCAGAACCAAAATCAAATTAAAGGCACCAATGCCAGAACCACCCATCTTGTCAATAACCAGATTCTCCATGGGTTGTTAAATCAAGAATCTCACTCTCTTCTGTACCTCCCTTCCAGTAACCCCCACCCACCCAGCCATTTTCTCTTCTTACCACCACACCTTCCTTACTGTCTTACCTTCTTCTCTCCCACAGTCCTCGGGGTCGTTTTCAGGCCGATTTAGAATTCTTTCCAAGTCGGAACATAATCAAAATGGAGGATTTCTTTAGGAAATCTATTTAATTTGTACGAGTCCAGCTCATGGTTCTTCTGGCTTGAGGATTTAGGAGCAGCGTACAACAGACTCTGCTTCGATTGGTGTACGAATATACGACCCTAGCATTATGTATATGGAAGAAGTGAAGAAGTTTGGGTCGCTTACTTACTTCCTTGGGGTCCAGAGGGCAGGGCAAAGGTGGATATCTTTCTACCTTATGAACTGGTTGTACAGTCCGTTGGTTGGTTGGTTGGTTGGTTGTCCGGCTTGCAGGCAGGTTGCTTTGATTCTTTAGTTTGTTGATTTCCTGTTTATTTCATCCGTCTGACTTGAGAAAGGAAAAAAAAAGAGAAAACCAGAAAAATCTGAGTAAAAGATAGAAAAAACTATATTTCATATTGCAAAAACTCTTCAAAATACTTTGGGTTACATTCTTTTTTTAAATCTTTTTTAAAGATAGGATAAATCAACAACCAATACCTGAATTTTAAGATATTTCATTCTTTTAAAAATACCTTTTTATAAATTGTTGTTTAAAAATAAAACTGCAATTAGAGTGATTGGTGTTAGGATGGATATTTAGTCGCGTCCCTAATATTAGAATTAGTATATTCAGTTCTATACTAACATTGAATAAACGGAAGGAAGACAAGATAAGCCCAACTACATATATATGGAACATTTAATAAACAATAAATATACAATATGTATTAACAAGAATAAACAAACGTGCACATATTGTTCTATGAACAAGCAGTATATGAAAAGGACTATATAAACGGTAAGTGTTACTTGAGATATTTGATGAGCAAATACATGTATGCTTTACGTTTTATATCGAAGCAAGAAGTACACCCGTGGGTTGGAGACAGAATATCTCTTCTGTTCAAGGAAAAAGAGATAAACGATTCGTCTTTATTTGTTGAAAGAACGGAAAACACAAGAGATATCATAGGATTGTCTCATATCCAATCGACCAACTCACCAATCCAGGTGAAAATAATCCTTTATTGTCTCCTTACATTACTTTTAAATAACTACACACAACCGGCCCTCACCTGGTAGTCTGACCTTCATGATTGCAAGTCAGACCAAATTAACCGATTGCTCGAATAATTTGGTTTGGTTTGGTTTGGTTTTACGGCATATCAACCTCGGTGGGTCATTTAATTCCGATAAAATTTTGAAATAAATCAATTCTTAATGGATAATACAATTTTGTTTATCAACTCATGTTTTTCTATTAACCCATAGATGGGACCCTAGCAGGTACTACCACTCTGGGTCAGAGTGGACCAGGGAGCAATGGTGATGAAGGGGTGCTCCACATTCCCTAAACCTCCAAAACTGGAACCTCGCCATCAGATAGAGTTTTAACATCATTCCCAGGACATGAAGACCCGCAGTCACCGCCTTCTAGCACCCATATGATAAAAAAGGGTTGGGGCTTGCCATAAGAGCAATGGGTTGGAAAATCATATAGGTGCTAGGGCTTGACGTGACCAGCCGATTGATCGGAGGGTGCTCGACTAATCATAATAATCTACCTAGTGAGAGTTCACAGTGTTAGATTACCCAGTAACTTATTTGTAATTCGCTTTCTCTTTCTCTTTCACGTCTTTTTAAGAACAAATGTTGTTGGAAACACAGAGAGTATATATGAATAAATCTTTTTAAAACGGGCCAATCACAGCTGCAAACGTGTTCTTAAAAAAAAACCCTGAATAGTTGACTTGCGTTCAACAACATTGCAAAGGTGAAGTTTTACCAGGAATTGTTCGAACAACTGAACGTCTTTTTCGTATTTTCGTATGTTGTTAACACAGCATTTTCGGTCAAACTATTCTTCAGTCGTTACTACGTGTATAATCCGCGAAAAGCATTTTTAATGGATTTTTTTAAATCTCAAAGATAAAAACAAAACAAAATTTCTGACGAAGCTAAGAAATGGATCGGTCGAAACGTTCTATTAAGACTGAAAATGAACATTCCCCCCCAACAACACACATTTCCCCTTTTCTTTTTAATTCACACTTATATTAAAACATGTTAACCTTATACGAATTGATTTTTACTTCCTCCCCAGAAAAGACTTCCGTTTTCTTATTTCACACTCAATACAATGATTAGACGATTTAAATAGAATATTGTCAACGCTTTATGAGGTGAAAATACACATGAAAATAAGCATTAAAATGAAGCAAAGAATTATATTGAATTTTTGCATATCATGAAAATATTTCAGTAATTTTTAAGTAAAATCCATTTCAAATCAATTTGAATATTAAAGGACAATTTTAAAATTTGGCAGATATGCGAACATCGATCATTTTTTCAATTTATTGAAGATAATCGAAGGAAATGTAAAAAAAAGATGAAGATCTCAGAATTTTACATAAAGTAATGATCTTGTTCGATCGGTGCTTTCTTTAATTCGGGACACTTCTTTCTTCTTCTTCTTCTCTCTTCTTTTCTTCTTCTTCTTCTTCTTCTCTTGCTGCTGCTGCTGCTGCCTGCTGCTGGTTTAAATTCAGAGTTTTTTCCTTTTCCCTATACGGGTTGCCATAGCAAGACCAAAGAGCCCAGTCTGCCCCTACTATTTACCCATAGCTGGTGGAAGAATAGTTGGATTCTTACCTTTCCCAACGACATTAGCGTTATGTGAAAGGCGAAACAGCCTCGTCCTTGATTTGAACATGGATAGCTGAATCCATTTCTACGACAATATCCCTTACGCATCTTCGTCTCCCTTTCAGGGGAGTTGCAGCGTAAACAAAATATCCTGTATTAGAAATCGAGCGAAAATAAATATGGGTCGTAATTGTTTGTGTAGAGGGTATTTAATCAAGACCAACAGAGCAAACTGTCACCCGAGTAAACAACGGAATACGTTAGTGTTAGTTTTGAAATAACCAGCTGAGATTTTTTATCTCAGAAAATACATGATCCGTATCACCAACCTGGGAATTTTGAAAATTATAAATTTATAAAATTGATTAAATACTCGGTGTCACCGTTCTCTTCCTGCCATGAGGTGTCACTAATAACAGAAAGACGATCACCAAGTGCTTTTTTTTTCGTAGGGGGACAATACAACACGGTGTTTATATTACTCTTTTTTTTTTTTTTCTTTCTTTCTTTTTCAATTTCGGTTTACTGCTTGGTCCTTTGTTTCTGGATTTTGCCCGCGGAATGTTGAAAAAGCATTTCCTCCGTAAATGCCGAGTGTTTCTTTCTGTTTGAACCAGGTGAAAATGTTTCCACTGATTTGATTGGCCATATTCATACCTCAGTGATTCTGACCCTGACACGATTGGCTGATTGCAATTAATTTTAAATTAATTGGATTACTATTTTGAGATGTTCCGCTGCGCTAATCTAATGAAGTGCATAGGTTAAAATTTGTCTGATTAAACGATGCAGCAGCAGCAAGCAGCAGCAGCAGCAGCCACAGCGTCGCTTTACGAAGCAAATTGGCCGGACGATGTCAGGTTGAATTTAGAGCAGTTTCTGTTTTGTTTTTCTAAAAGGAAAATGGACCCCCTTTTTAAAAAAAAATAGTCTTCGAGTTAATCAAGAACAATGGAAATTCCAAACATGTCATTGATAGGTCGCCTTGATAATGTTAGTAATCGTAAAAAACAACATGGCTTCCAGTTGGATATTAGTGACTTTTTAGAGTATTTATTTGATTTCATACGCACGCATGCACGTATGCACACCACAAACACGTACGCACTCATACGTGTGTATGTATTTTTCTCAATTCCTCTGTAACGGTGAGGATATGACACACGGGTAATTTTGTTTAAGAAGGAGTACAGCTGGTTTGAAGTTAGAGATTTCCTTCTCTTGGACTATATCTTTTCCCTTTCCATAGCTGGAGAGAGAAGAGATAGATTTATGCATTTCACAAGGACAATAGCGTGAACTGAAAGCAAAACCACCTCGTCCAGGATTTCGAACTCGGTCTCATATGCATATCTAGACAATAATTATTCATATTGAATGTATCTGTAATTGTATATCGTTTTTTTAGTATTCACACAACATATTTTTTCGTCCTGTTGGTGGGGTTTTAGAATACGCTGACTGTGTCCTCTATGCAGAAGTAAGATCCCCGAAAAAAATGATGTTCCGTGTATGACACAAAACTGTTATGATGGCAAGGCTCCAGTTTTGAATGATCTGGGTAGTGTTAAGTAACGCTTTATTGCTTTATTACTCCCAGGTCCCATCAGATCCGGAGTAATAGTACTGGTTAAGTCACATGTTTGGGTCATAAAATATGTTTAAAAATTGTTCCTATTCCATGGATCGTGTGCAAAGAATCTTCTTAAGAATAACGACACAAAAAAATATAAATGTTACATGAACCGCGATTCCCTAACCCATCTAGGGTTATTTATGGATAGATGTTAGGGAATCCTGTACATTGTGCGTTCAATATTTACATTTTTGTGTACTATATATTAAAAAAGTTTTTTTTTTTGCACAGTTATATGATATCAAGCATTCCTATCAATACAAATAATTTGTACATAGTTTGTCAATGATTTCAAGTAAGTAATAGTAAGTCGACGGGGCGGCCTAAAGTCGGTAATCAGCCAATCAGGCGAGGGAGTCTATCCCCTTTTCAATAGCGCTAGACCAAGGAGATTGTTTAAGCAAAAAATCCCCTTTGGAAAAAAAAAAAGGGAAAAAAAAAATTTGGGGGAAAAAAAGCCCCCCCCCCCCCGCCCCAAACAAGTTAAATTCCTATCTAATTGACTCGGAAATAATAAACCAATGAAGGGTATTTCACACTTTGCAAGCTTCAGAATGTGCTGGCTGGTATCTAGAAAAGTAAAAGATGTTTAAGAAGTACCTTGTATCACTTCAGCCATGCTATCCTGTTTTGCTTACCCGTGGGGATGCACCTGAGAGTAAAACGTTTGGAAGAAGTAGTCATCACATCGGCTTGTTTAGTCATAACCTAAGGACAGAAAATATGAAAGTCACTAAGTGAAAACCAAACACTATCTAAAAAATATTGCTTGTGCATGATCTCATGGCCAGCAAACCAATAGGCTGATTTTACAAGCAGTTCTGCCGCAGCAAACCTACCTGTATTCGCATCAAATTCAATGGTCTGTACCAGCTATGAAGAAATCATATGAGTGTTTGTTTCTCATATATGCAGGCAGGGGCTGAAAGGGTGAATTTGGCCACATTTGTTCGCCGATGGGGTGCTTTTGCAGGATTGGGTAGATGGCTTTTCAGTAAAGAAGTAGGGTCACCCTATTTTTAATCATCGACAAAACGATTTTTTTTTACTATCACTCAGCATCCGTCCCTAATGCCCATTACTCTTGGTAAGTCCACTAGACGAACATCTAGTGTACTTTATAGTACTGGATGAATGGAAGTTTTTGCTAGTCTGCGAAAATTCCTGGTTTGTCCATCTGTAGTAGTTTATAGGAGAACATCGCTATGCAGTTCTCCTTACTTCTCGCAGCCACTGCTCATGTGTGTGTTCGTCTACATCATTTACCTGAGGCCTTTTTAAAGTTTAGTTCCAGGGACCTAAATAATGGGGTAAACCAGTGATTTTGAAAGTGTGTGTGTGTGGTGTGTGTGTAGTGTGTGTGATGGATATGGAAATACATATAACTACTTAGCAATAAGTTTATCCATTGTTTTTTATTGTCACTATGGTTACTATGTCCGCCTCCATGTTAATCCTTCGGAAAATGTATCCTGTCAGAACAAAGAAAAATAACTCATAGTACTCTTCTAATCCTCTTCCAGAAATAAAGAAAAGGAGATTTTTTTTGAAATTCTGTTTGTAATTGTGACTGTTTTTCGATTTGTTTGAAATAATTTGAATAGATTCCTTAAATATCTAATTCAAACGAAATATGATCGAGAAACTTCATCTTCTACAAATTATTTTATCTTATTTTCACATAATCCTTCTACCGGATCTTACTTTTATATTGTATATGCCTCTTTGCGTCCTAGAAGAAAATTTTTAATTCAACACACAAAAAATATTCGAGTTTCAAATGAGTCATAAATAAAATGGATGTGCTCATTTATAGAATGTTTTTTTCCTTTTGTCAAATACCTTTTAAAAGTCTCCCGAAAGAATTTCCAAAAGTTTTAACGCATATCCCATTTTCGTGGTTGTTGTTGTTTGGTTGATTTTCTGGGCATATTAACCTTTCTAGGTTATTAATGCCAATCTTATTTTCTTTTTCATACATACGATTTGTTTTTTAAGAAATAATCTTATCAACTTCATGTAGATTTAAATGAATATTGATTGATCCCAGTCGACCAACTCCTTGTTAATTCGCTGCTTCTACTCTCGTATATTCCATCTCATGGTTGATAGATTATTTCTTAAACCAAATCGATGTATGAAAAAGAAAATAAGATTTGGCATTGAATAACCTAGAAAGGTTTATATGCCAGAAAATCAACCCCAACAACAACCCACGAAAATGGATATGCGTAAACTTTGGAAATTTTCTTTCGGGAGATTTTAAAGTATTTGACAAAAGAAAACACATTCTATAAATGAGCACATCCTTTATTTGAATCATTGAAACTCGAATATTTTTTTTGTGTTGAATTAAAATTTTCTTCTAAGGACGCAAAAGAGGCATATACAAATATAAAGTTTCGGTAGAAGGATTATGTTGAAGAATAAGATAAAATAATTGTAGAAGATGGAAGTTTCTCGATCATATTTCGTTTGAATTAGATTATAGGAATCTATTCAAATATTCAAACAAATCGAAAACAGTCACAGATTACAACAGAATTTTCAAAAAAAAAATCTCGCTTTTCTTATTTCTGAAGAGGATAGAAGAAGTACTATTGAGTTATTTTTCTTGTCTGCAGGATACATTTTCCGAGGATTACATGGAGGCGACATAGTAACCATAGTGACAATAAAAACAATGGAAACTAATTGCTAAGTAGTTATATTGTATTTTCATATCCATCACACACACATACACACACACACACACACACACCTTCAAAATCACTGGTTGACCCCATATTTAGGTCCCTGGACTAAACTTTAAAAAGGCTCAGTAAATGATGTAAGACGAACACCACACACTGAGCAGTGCTGGAGAAGTAAGGATGAACTGATAAGCGATGTTCTCCTATAAACTACTACAGATGGACACACCAGAATTCGCAGACTAGCAAAAACTTCCATTCATCAGTACTATAAGTACACTAGATGTCGTCTAGTGGACTTACCAAGAGTAATGGGCATTAGGGACGGATGCTGAGTGATAGTAAAAAAAAAATCTGTTTTGTCGATGATAAAAATATGGTGACCCTTACTTCTTTACTGAAAGCCATCTACCCAATCCTGCAAAAAGCACCCATGGGAACAAATGTGGCCAAATTCACCCTTCAGCCCTGTGCATATATGAGAACAAACACTCATATGATTTCTCATAGCTGGTACAGACCCATTGAATGATGCGAATTAACAGTAGGTTGCTGCGGCAGAACCTGTGTAAATCAGCCTATTGTTTGCTGCCATGAGATCATGCAAGCAACTATTTTAGTGTGTTTGGTTTTCACTTAGTGACTTCATATTTCTGTCCTTAGGTTATACTAAACAAGCCGATGTAAATGACTACTCTTCCAAACGTTTTACTCTCAGGTGATTCCCCACGGGTAAGCAAAACAGGATAGCATGGCTGAAGTGATACAAGACTTCTTTAAACATCTTTACTTTTCTAATACCAGCGCACATTCTGAAGCTCTGCAAAGTGTGAAATACCCTCATTTATTATTTTCATGGCGTCTATTTGGTCTAGCGCGGGATAGACTCCCTCGCTGATTGCTGATACCGACTTTAGTCGACTTTACTTTACTTACTTGAAATCATACAACTATGTACAAATTATTTGTATTTGATAGGAATGCTTGATATCATATAACTGTGCAAAAAAAACTTTTTAGATATAAGTACACAAAAATGTAAATATGAACGCACAATGTACAGGATTCCCTAACATCTATCCAGAAAATAACCCTAGATGGGTTAGGGAATCGCGTTCATTGTACATTTATATTTTTTTGTGTCGTTATTTCTTAAGAGATTTCTTTGCACACGATCCTATTGAATAGGAACAATTTTTAAACATATTTATTTGACCCAAACATGTGACTTAACAGGTACTATTACTCCGGATCTGAGTGGACCTGGGAGTAATAGCAATGAAAGGTTACTTAACACTACCCAGATCATCAAAACTGGAGCCTTGCCATCATAAGCAGTTTTGTGTCATACACGGAACATCATTTTTTGCGGGGGATCTTACGTCTGCATAGAGGACACAGTCAGCGTATTCTAAACCCCACCAACAGGACGAAAATATGTTGTGTGAATACTAAAAACGATATACAATATACAGTATACATTCAATATGAATAATTATTGTCTAGATATGCATATGAGACCCGAGTTCGAATCCTGGACGAGGTGGTTTGCTTTTCAGTTCACGCTATTGTCCTTGTGAAATGCATAAATCTATCTCTTCTCTCTCCAGCTATGGAAAGAAAAGATATAGTCAAGAGAAGGAAATCTCTAACTTCAAACCAGCTGTACTCCACTTAAACAAAATTACCCGTGTGTCATATCCTCACCGTTACAGAGGAATTGAGAAAATACATACACACGTATGAGTGCGTACGTGTTTGTGTGTGCATACGTGCATGCGTGCGTATGAAATCAAATAAATACTCTAAAAAGTCACTAATATCCAACTGGAAGCCATGTTGTTTTTTACGATTACTAACATTATCAAGGCGACCTATCAATGACATGTTGGAATTTCCATTGTCTTGATTAACTCGAAGACTATTTTTTTTTAAAAAGGGGGTCCATTTTCCTTTTAAGAAAACAAAACAGAACTGCTCTAAATTCAACCTGACATCGTCCGGCCAATTTGCTTCGTAAAGCCGACGCTGTGGCTGCTGCTGCTGCTGCTGCTGCTGCTGCCATCGTTTAATCAGACAAATTTTAACCTATGCACTTCATTAGATTAGCGCAGCGGAACATCTCAAAATAGTAATCCAATAATTTAAAATTAATGCAATCAGCCAATCGTGTCAGGGTCAGAATCACTGAGGTATGAATATGGCCAATCAAATCAGTGGAACATTTTCACCTGGTTCAAACAGAAGAACACTCGGCATTTACGGAGGAAATGCTTTTCAACATTCCGCGGGCAAAATCCAGAAACAAAGGACCAAGCAGTAAAACCGAAATTGAAAAAAGAAAGAAAGAAAGAAAAAAAAAGTAATATAAACACCGTGTTGTATTGTCCCCCTACGAAAAAAAAAGCACTTGGTGATCGTCTTCTGTTCATTAGTGACACCTCATGGCAGGAAGAGAACGGTGACACCGAGTATTTTAATCAATTTTATAAATTCTATAATTTTCAAAATCCCAGGTTGGTGATACGGATCATGTATTTTCTGGAGAGAAAATCTCAGCTGGTTATTCAAAACTAACACTAACGTATTCCGTTGTTTACTCGGGTGACAGTTTGCTCTGTTGGTCTTTGATTAAATCCCTCTACACAACAATTACGACCCATATTTATTTTCGCTCGATTTCTAATACAGGATATTTTGTTTACGCTGCAACTCCCCTGAAAGGAGACGAAGATGCGTAAGGGATATTGTCGTAGGAAATGGATTCAGCTATCCATGTTCAAATCAAGGACGAGGCTGTTCGCCTTTCACATAACGCTAATGTCGTTGGGAAAGGTAAGAATCCAACTATTCTTCCACCAGCTATGGGTAAATAGTAGGGCAGACTGGGCTCTTTGGTCTTGCTATGGCAACCCGTATAGGAAAAGGAAAACTCTGAATTTAAACCAGCAGCAGCAGCAGCAGCAGCAGCAGCAGAAGAAGAAGAAGAAGAAGAAGAAGAAGAAGAAGAAGAAGAAGAAGAAGAAGTGTCCCGAATTAAGAAAGCACCGATCGAACAAGATCATTACTTTATGTAAAATTCTGAGATCTTCATCTTTTTTTTTACATTTCCTTCGATTATCTTCAATAAAATTGAAAAATGATCGATGTTCGCATATCTGCCAAATTTTTAAATTGTCCTTTAATATTCAAATTGATTTGAAATGGGATTTTACTTAAAATTACTGAAATATTTTCATGATATGCAAAAATTCAATATAATTCTTTGCTTCATTTTAATGCTTATTTTCATGTGTATTTTCACCTCATAAAGCGTTGACAATATTCTATTTAAATCGTCTAATCATTGTATTGAGTGTGAAATAAGAAAACGGAGTCTTTTCTGGGAGGAAGTAAAAAGTCAATTCGTATAAGTTAACATGTTTTAATATAAGTGTGAATTAAAAAGAAAAGGGGAAATGTGTGTGTGGGGGGGGGAATGTTCATTTTCAGTGTTAATAGAACGTTTCGACCGATCCATTTCTTAGGCTTCGTCAGAAATTTTGTTTTGTTTTTATCTTTGAGATTTTAAAAAAAAATCCATTAAAAATGCTTTTCGCGGATTATACACGTAGTAACGACTGAAGAATAGTTTGACCGAAATGCTGTGTTAACAACATACGAAAATACGAAAAAGACGTTCAGTTGTTCGAACAATTCCTGGTAAAACTTCACCTTTGCAATGTTGTTGAACGCAAGTCAACTATTCAGGGTTTTTTTAAGAACACGTTTGCAGCTGTGATTGGCCCGTTTTAAAAAGATTTATTCATATTACTCTCTGTGTTTCCAACAACATTTTGTTCTTAAAAAGACGTGAAAGAGAAAGAGAAAGCGAATTACAAATAAGTTACTGGGTAATCTAACACTGTGAACTCTCACTAGGTAGATTATATGATTAGTCGAGCACCCTCCGATCAATCGGCTGGTCACGTCAAGCCCTAGCACCTATATGATTTTTCCAACCCATTGCTCTTATGGCAAGCCCCAACCCTTTTTATCATATGGGTGCTAGAAGGCGGTGACTGCGGGTCTTCATGTCCTGGGAATGATGTTAAACTCTATCTGATGGCGAGGTTCCAGTTTTGGAGGTTTAGGGAATGTGGAGCACCCCTTCATCACCATTGCTCCCTGGTCCACTCTGACCCAGAGTGGTAGTACCTGCTAGGGTCCCATCTATGGGTTAAATAGAAAAACATGAGTTGATAAACAAAATTGTATTATCCATTAAGAATTGATTTATTTCAAAATTTTATCGGAATTAAATGACCCACCGAGGTTGATATGCCGTAAAACCAAACCAAACCAAAAAACCAAATTATTCGAGCAATCGGTTAATTTGGTCTGACTTTGCAATCATGAAGGTCAGACTACCAGGTGAGGGCCGGTGTGTGTAGTTATTTAAAAGTAATGTAAGGAGACAATAAAGGATTATTTTCACCTGGATTTGGTGAGTGTGTCGATTGGATATGAGACAATCCTATGATATCTCTTGTGTTTTCCGTTCTTTCAACAAATAAGACGAATCGTTTTATCTCTTTTCCTTGAACAGAAGAGATATTCTGTCTCCAAACCCACGGGTGTACTTCTTGCTTCGATATAAAACGTAAAGCATACATGTATTTGCTCATCAAATATCTCAAGTAACACTTACCGTTTATATAGTCCTTTTCATATACTGCTTGTTCATAGAACAATATGTGCACGTTTGTTTATTCTTGTTAATACATATTGTATATTTATTGTTTATTAAATGTTCCTATATATGTAGTTGGGCTTATCTTGTCTTTCCTTCCGTTTATTCAATGTTAGTATAGAACTGAATATACTAATTCTAATATTAGGGACGCGACTAAATATCCATCCTAACACCAATCACTCTAATTGCAGTTTTATTTTTTAAACAACAATTTATAAAAAGGTATTTTTAAAAGAATGAAATATCTTAAAATTCAGGTATTGGTTGTTGATTTATCCTATCTTTAAAAAGATTTAAAAAAGAATGTAACCCAAAGTATTTTGAAGAGTTTTTGCAATATGAAATATAGTTTTTCTATCTTTTACTCAGATTTTTCTGGTTTTCTCTTTTTTTTCCTTTCTCAAGTCAGACGGATGAAATAAACAGGAAATCAACAAACTAAAGAATCAAAGCAACCTGCCTGCAAGCCGGACAACCAACCAACCAACCAACCAACGGACTGTACAACCAGTTCATAAGGTAGAAAGATATCCACCTTTGCCCTGCCCTCTGGACCCCAAGGAAGTAAGTAAGCGACCCAAACTTCTTCACTTCTTCCATATACATAATGCTAGGGTCGTATATTCGTACACCAATCGAAGCAGAGTCTGTTGTACGCTGCTCCTAAATCCTCAAGCCAGAAGAACCATGAGCTGGACTCGTACAAATTAAATAGATTTCCTAAAGAAATCCTCCATTTTGATTATGTTCCGACTTGGAAAGAATTCTAAATCGGCCTGAAAACGACCCCGAGGACTGTGGGAGAGAAGAAGGTAAGACAGTAAGGAAGGTGTGGTGGTAAGAAGAGAAAATGGCTGGGTGGGTGGGGGTTACTGGAAGGGAGGTACAGAAGAGAGTGAGATTCTTGATTTAACAACCCATGGAGAATCTGGTTATTGACAAGATGGGTGGTTCTGGCATTGGTGCCTTTAATTTGATTTTGGTTCTGAGAAGCATTTGCGTTTCCTCTGGAAATAAAGATGAAGAGAGAACGACAAAAACGGGAAGGAAAGAAAAATGAATAAAAAGTTGTTGTTTTTGTTTTTTTTTTTAAAAAGAAGTAATGCTGGAAAAGATTTTTTTTTAAATAAGGAATTAGGCCGATAAAAAGTAAAGTTGAAAAAAGAAAGGAAGAAGGAAAAAGGTGAAATATTTTTTGTTGCATTTCTTTAGTAAAGACATTAGAATAAAAAATGTGGGAAAAAGAACACAGTACAAGGAAGATAAAACATAAAGCATATATATATATATATATATATATATATATAATATATATATATGGTGTGTGTGTGTGAACAATAAAAGGAATGGGGTGAGACGAAATGAAATAAAGAGGATTTAAAAGAGAAAGAAGAGAAGGATGAAACAATTAAACTAAGAAAGAAAGCGAATTTGAAAACGAAAATAACAACAAAAAAAAAAAAAAAAAAGATTTCAAGATTTCTCTTTGCATTAAGGAATATTTTTAAGAAAAGTGAAAATTTGAAGAAAACCAGTTTATTCAAATGAAAAACAACAGAGAGAATATAAAGAAGAATAAATGAATAAAATAGAAAATAGAAAACGTTAAAAATTCTGTCAAACATTCTGTCGTTTATATATATATTATATATATATATATATATATAAGTAAAAAAGTAAAGTCGACGGGGCGGCCTAATGTCGGTATCAGCCAGTCGGCGAGGAAGTCTATCCCCTTTTCAATAGCGCTAGACCAAGGAGATTGTTTTTGGCATCTGAGGTGGAGCGCCACACCTATCATCAGATCCTTACTTTACCGCACAGATCCATGTGCTACTCATACGCTGAGTTGGCGAGGACCGGTATCGAACAAGGAACCTTGTGGTTTCTAGCTGAACGCTCTGCCGACTGAGCTAACCCGGCCCCTATATATATATATATATATATATATATATATATATATATATATATAGATAGGGGGTAGATATAGATAGATAGACAGAGATAGAGAGAGAGAGAGAAGAGGGTAGATAGAGAGGGGTAGATATAGATAGATAGACAGAGATAGAGATAGAGAGAGAAGAAGAAGAAGAAGAAGAAGAAGAAGAAGAAGAAGAAGAAGAAGAAGAAGAAGAAGAAGAGAAGAAGAAGAAGAAGAAGAGACAAAAAATAGACTGAAAGTATCAATTAATTGTATAACAAAAGTCTTGTTGTTGTTGTTGCTGTTGTCGGGGGTGGAAATACTCATTTTGGTTTTTGCCCCCATTTTTTTTCTTCAAACGCAACTGTAAAAAAATAGCAGAAAAAAAAAATGAGGGCGTGTAAAAAAAAAAAAAGAAAGAAAAAATTATGACGAACGAAAATGTAAAATCCCAAGATCACAAAAGAAAATAATTCTAGCCGGAAAGAATCGTCTTCAGATAAAGAAGAATAAGAAGAAAGAAAAAGTTATACGATATAATCGAAGTCTGATACGTGGACCAATCCTGATTCGTAGTCTGGTTACCTGGAGGAAAAAATTAGTTGGCGGTGATGAAGTGAAGGAGAGTACAGTATGTTAAGCAGGAAAAAAGAAAGACAAAAAAAACCTTAACAAAAACAAACAAAAAGTCAGAGAGAGTGAGAGAGAGAGAGAGAGAGAGGTGAAACCCCGCAAAACAATACTTGTTCATTGTTTATGATAATCACCGAACACAGCAAGAGAATTTGTAAACCAAAGTATCCCACAAGGGAGAGCGAAAAGAAGATAGGATACATAAGGAACGGGTCGCTCAGCAGAAAGTAATCACCTTTGTCTTTTGTTATTTGTCTATTTAGTTTTAACTTCATTTTCAACCATTTTTTTTTTAACCTTGAGAAATGGCTCAGTGGAAAAGCAGTGAACCGGGGGCCAAGCTTAGGTGAAGAGTGTTATCATAATATAGACACACCTAGGAACTAACGTACATATGCAAAAATATACATACATATGTATCCACATACGCCCAAATACACAAACACACACGTATTAACGCGGGCACACAAGGTTCATTTAGTTTAATCTAATATAAAAGGCATTTTTCTTTAGAAATTAATTTTTTGAACAATATATATACATATATATGAAGGCGTAAACAAATCGAGAAAAAGTCAATCTCAGATTCTTTACTTTTTTTCGATTTGCACGCCTAATTCATTTAATTATTACTAATTAATTCTCAAATTAGGTATGACTTTAATTAAGCACATAATCTCCCAAAAAATATATATATATGTATTCAGCCAAGCTCTCAGTGCGAGCAAGATGCGACACAAAGTCAATTTTTAAGTGGATTTTAAGTTTTCTTTCTCCTTTACCGGTTGCCATAGCAAGCTTAGATAGCCCAGTCTGCCATACTATTTAGTCAGAGCTGGAGAGAATAATTGGATTCACACCTTTCCTAAGAGTATTGGCGCTATGTAAAATGCAAACATCCCCGTCAAGGATATATATATATATATATATATATATATATATATAATATATATATATATATTATCATAGAGGTACCTGGTTATTACCGTGTACCTCTATGATAATGAATTTGCTCTACTAACGTATTGACCACTTTATATTTGTTATATCGTTGTCTTATCATTGTGAAACTTGAACTAACTAACCACTGTGACCATTTTCACTGATAAGTCACTTTTTCCACAAATACCATATATATATATATATATATATAAGGCATGTATCAATTAATTGTTCACTTCAGACTGACAGCCGCTGATAGCCGCAAGGGTAAGGGACTTGGCAGACGTAAAATTCTGTCGGGTTTCGATCCCGGCTAGAGGTAGCTGTTAAAAAGTCGAGACGTATTATATATATATATACATATATATATTGAAATATATGTTGAAAAGAGAAAATAAAGGAAAGAAAGTATAGAATGGATAAAATAGGATATTTTACTTACACGTGTTTTGGTCATTTTGTTATTTAAAAAAATAATAGACTGAATAATGTACACATGACCGAGACACGTGTAAGTAAAACTAATTAAAAATATCCTATTTCATCCATTCAATACTTTCTTTCCTTTATTCCTCTTATCAACATACCGTCGGATTCACTTCCATTTTTATTTTACACACACACACACACACATACACACACACACACACACACAACACATATATATATATAATATATATATATATATATATATATATATATATATATATTGTACTACTATCTTCAGCCATATTTCATGCAAATTCTTAATTCCATCCTCACAGAAGCTATAAGTGATTCTTATAAAATGAATTAAAATAATCCCAAAAGAAGATTATCTATTAAATAAAAGATCTGAATTGATAAGAAAATATACACATATCAACAAGTATATATATGTTCATTAGATTGATAAGTAAAAATTAAATAGTCGGTGATTCAAGTTAGGAGATCGCATTCAATGTACGTTCATATTAATATTTTGCGTAGTTTTTTTCTTGAACTTTTTTTGCACGCAATTCTATTTGACAAATAGATGGGACCCTAACAGTTACAACCACTCCGATTCAAGAAACACTAAAAATAATCTAATCTCCCAGGCATTTATTTTTCATT
This sequence comes from Doryteuthis pealeii, assembly GCA_023376005.1. NCBI lineage: Eukaryota > Metazoa > Mollusca > Cephalopoda > Myopsida > Loliginidae > Doryteuthis > Doryteuthis pealeii. Next base: position 3,849,870 of record CM042143.1, on the reverse strand, counting down.
TAGGGAATTATTTAAGGATTGTAATAAAGCGAAAGCACAATATCTGGTGTATACAACATATGAGTGAGAAAACTTCTCAACCCAGCTATAAGGATTTCATCAAAGAAATATTCAATCAGTCTAGTGTTATCATAGGGATATCATATTCTCCCTATTAAATAATTAGATACGCACTTTTCGTCGATTGGTACTTCAGTTAGTCTTATCATTAGCGTTATTCTCTCTCTCTCTCTCTCTCTCTCTCTCTCTCTCTCTCTCTCTCTCATACACGCACACACATTCACTCTCTCTCTCTGTCTCTCTCTCTCTCTCTCACACAAACACGCTCTTTCTCTCTCACACACATTCACTCTTTCTCTCTCTCTCTCTCTCTATCTATCTATCTCTCTCACACAACATACACACACACACTCTCTCTCACACACATTCACTCTTTCTCTCTCTCTCTCACACACATTCACTCTTTCTCTCTCTCTCTCACACATTCACTCTCTCTCTCTCTCTCTTTCTCTCTCACACACATTCACTCTCTCTCTCTCTCTATCTCCCTCTCTCTCTCTCTATATATATATATATATATATATATATATATATATTTTGGCATTTCAGTCTCGGAAGACTATAATAAAGTTTTTATGTGCCCCTGAAGTTACAGCGCCTCATGTGACTGTGAAGTCCGATGTTTGAAAAAAATTATCGACCACAGATTTCGCATTTGAAGGCTGTCCCTGAAGATGTTGATGTGCCGGTGCTTTGTTGCCGCTGCTTTCTTCTAAACCTCTTAGCTTCATGGTGTTGTGCCAGGGTGACTTCTGACATGAACAGTCCTCTACGGAGATTATCTATTATATATATATATATATATATATATATATATATATATATATGGTACTTTGAAAGCACCTCAAAAACATGACCTTCTTAGAACAAAATCCTTTGGTAAGATTAATGATGGTTCAATTGGCTTGCCCACGATACCCTGCGTTCTACGGTGTAATGCTTCAAAAAGTAAATCCTTAAAATACAGTTCACTGAAGTTTTTTTTTTTTTGCTTAACTTAAATGAAAGTCATGCATCAAAGCGTCTAATATAACCAAGCTGGAGTAGATTTAAAGTTAACCATTTCTCGCATCGTTTAACATTGTACGTGTTAATAGGATTGCTACCAACTCCAGTGACAGGCTGGTGGAGCTATGGTTATCATTGTTGAGTCGAGTTCAATCCCGGGTGAGATCGTTTCCTTCATGCTAATGTCGTTGGAGAAAGCATTAATCCGTCTCCTTTTTCTCCCTTATTCTCCCCTAGGTAAATAATTAGGCTATTTTTCATTGGAAAGGCAATCGGTCTGGTAAAAGGAAAAACACTCAAAATACAAACAGCCGTGTCGGCGGGGCTTAGACTAGGCTAACTATATCCCCTGCAGAGGAGTAAGACCCCTTTCCAAGAAAAGGGTGCCCTGGGTAACGCACTAAACTGCATCCGATGGTAAGCCTCTAGTTCTTGCCATTATTCCCAGATTCATTCTGATTTGGAGTTAGTGTCTCATCGTTGAGTCAAATAGATCTGTTTA
>CM042143.1:3803300-3845800 GCA_023376005.1 Doryteuthis pealeii | reverse complement strand
CTCTCTCTCTCTCTATCTATCTATCTATCGCTATATATATATATATATATATATATATATATATATATATATGCCTTCAGACGCTTATACCTACACATAGAAATGGCATTAAGTAATTCTAGTCCCAATTGAAATATAAAAGACTCACTCGGTCGTGATGCGCTCCGAAAGGCTTTACTGATTGATTCAGCTCGATTACTGATTGTAAACTTCTTCTGCCCCATTCCGAAAGGTATACTTTATATTCATTTCTATATTCGCCCTTCTCGCCACCAGTAAAGCCCTCTCGACCCGTTTGTCGAAGTCCCAAACGTCTAACTGCGGGCGAGGTCCCTAATTCACGACGACCCCTGGAGCATTTACCACATTAGCCGACTATAACATGATTGAAGATCTATTAGACGAATTACAAGAGCATCACATACGTTACGAGCCTTGTAATATGATTGCACAGTAGCTATAATTCTATTTTCTGCCCCGTCTTCGAGTAGGGGAGATAACTCTTAAATGACCTAATTAGAATTTGTTACCGGAAGGGATGGATGGGAGAGGCGGAAAGGAGACCCCGACAGAAGAAAGTGTTTGCTATAGGCAGGGTACTCTTATATAAGAATGTTGGCTTGTAACAGAGCCAAGTATTTCGGTGGTTTTGAATTTTTTTTTTTTTTCGTTTCCAGAAAGAAAGAGTCAAGTTTGATGATAAGGAAGGAGAAACAATTTCACTAAAACCGTAGATAGAATATAAATTTACTATTTTTAAAACGAGTAAAGAATTCGGTAATCCTTAACTTTTTCCTTGTAAATTCCTACCATAAAATAAACCGAACCCTTATTTTATGTCCGTGTTTTTGCAATAAATGTTTTATTTTTCTTGCACCCGTTATTTTACAATACTAAATATATTTTCTGGTAATCCTTAACCTTTTCCTCGTGAGAAAATATATTTAGTATTGTAAAATAACGGGTGCAAGAAAAATAAAACATTTATTGCAAAAGCACGGACGTAAAATGAGGGTTCGGTTTATTTTATGGTAGGAATTTACCAGGAAAACGTTAAGGATTACAAAGAATTCTTTCCCATTCTTGAAACTTAAACTTTGTTTTTATCTGGTGATATTGAATCAGCTATTTAATCTTCCGTTCATCAACAAAAAGTTTCGTAACTAGAGACTTTTACACAATTGGGTTGTATTTTGGAGTCCCCCCCCTCACACCACACACACTCGGGTGTAAATAACTCCCGAATTTTAAACTTTAAATTTATTTTTTATAAAAATCTTCTTTTCTTTAATTACTTACAAAATATCTTTTGATAAGCAGGAAATTGACTTGATAAACACAATTCTGATTCCAATTTAATAAAAGGAATTACTTTCATCAATTTATTTCGCTATGTCGGTGGGCTTAGAATACGTTGACTGTATCCCCTGGTAGAGAGACAAGACACTCTCCAAAACAGGGGTGTCCTGGATATGATGGTGAACTGCGTCTGATTTGCATCATATAACATATAATCTGAATACAGACATAAATGATATAACACTGTCACTCTTTCCAGTCATCTGTTTTTGAAAGGATTTTCAATGTTATATTCAATTCTTCATTTTTATTTTAACATTTATTCATATATTTCTATTCAATAAAGCAGCAAATGCAATTTAACTTATTTCTAATGAGCATTTGATTACGCACAAAATAATCTAATTATTAATTTACCATTTACTAATTTTATTGTAAATTCCGTATCATCTGATTTATCTTAAAATACAACAGACCTTACGTAAATTTTTGCTTGAAATATTTAACTATATATATATATATATATATATATATATATATATTTGCTTGAAGGCAATTACAATGCGCATATCGCATAAAATTCGATAATTATAGAAGATAAATAATATTGACAAGTGAATCTCGAAGAAATTACTCGGCGTGTAGAACATCGTACAGCAGCTGTTTCGACTTTATTAAGTCTCATCAGCGATGTATACTAACGATCTCCCTCCGACAGAAATCGAAACCGGGACTTCAGTAGGATAGTCAGAAACTATACTGTCTCAGCCACCGATACAGCACCGAGAAATTCCTGTGAAATTAATCTGTCAATGATACCGGGACGTCTCTACCATATGAGGCAAGGGAACGCTAAGTGAACAACAAACCCGGTGCTTTATGCTCTTCGGCGAAGGAAATAAGATTTTGGGGATGTTTGTTTATTTTTAGAAGCATTGTTGAATAAAGTATATATTAATATTTATATTTTTGCTTGAAGGCAATTACAATGCGCATATCGCATAAAATTCGATAATTATAGAAGATAAATAAATTGACAAGTATATAATATATAATATATATATATATATATATATATATATACATATATATAATAACACAAAAGATGTAAAGAAGCTGCTGCCACTAACAATAATTTATGAATAACAACCCATCTTGAAAAGGATGCAAAAAGTGCTTAATGCCAAAATGTCAGAGTGAATTTAAAACCTCTATTATAATTAGACTCTCGTATTACTCTCCCGTTGCTCTGAGTTACGTGTCTTTATACTCATTAAATTTGCAGATATTTATTGTGTCACATCCTACTCACGGCGTTGGGTATACATACATCAACCCTATAAATACATATTTCAAACCATATAAATATGTACGAATTATTAGTATTAGATAGGAATACTTGAAATTGTATAACTGTGTGCAAACTATCAGTATTAGATATAAATACTTGAAACCATGTATCTGTTTTCAAACAGATGACTATTGAAACCATATATTTCTGTATAAATTATTTGTTAGTTGGAGTTACAATTGGTTACAAAAATTATCCTCATTAGATACCTGAAAATATTTCTTGAAAAATCTGCTTTGAATTAAATGACCCAATAAAAGTTGACATGCCGTAAACCTACCAACTAACCAACTACTCTTGTTGCCACACCAGACTAAGCCGACCACTTATCGTAGAAGAATGTTAAGCGCCAGATTTAGCTAAGTTAACTAAATATCTGTAAACATTTCTCAAAGATCTAGTCTTGCAGAATATTGCCGGTGTTCGATTCTTACTCAGTGCACTAAGCTTCTGGCTTAGTGCCCGCCAAGTCTGACACAATCAAACAAAAAATGACTAAATATATCAATAAATATTGATGTGTCAAAATGGCCACGTATTAACAAGTTTCTTTTTCATTATAACAAAAATACATTTTTTCTGCTAAACCCAATAAATCACTAAGGTGTCTAATTTTCTTGATGACATTAAAGAAAAAAAAATACCAGCATTGTGCTATTTGGCACCTTTCTATCATAATTAATATATTCAGTTCTTTAAATATTTATACAAGAAAACATTGGCTACTATTCCGTTGCTAGAATAGGGATATCATTACGGTACTGTCAATCATCATCGTTATGTTGAAGATCTGAATATTGGTAATTGTACAAACAGAAAAGGAACAAGTTTTAATTTCAAAGGAAGACAAGACACTAAAAGGACATAATCAAAGGTTGTCTCCTGGGTTCATGGAGCGCATCAACGATTTTGAAATGAAATCAAGCCAACATTTTTCTGAATTCCCATATTTGACAATATATAGGGCGCGAGTTTTCTTAAAATAACACACGAAAGATTCCGTCTTTGTGAGATATGGGACTCTTCCATAAGTCAATATTTACTTTTTACTGCCCTCATATTTCTTGATAATCTCTCTTATCTTTTTACAGAACATAAATCAAGGTTAACGAATTAAGTTTAAAAAAAAGGTTTATAAGACTTTCTATCACTAAAGAATCAATTTTATCTATTAACAAATCATTTGTTTTGTTTTTCTATTTAAAGAATTTTATACTTTTTTCTATTATAAGAAATCATTTTATAGTTTTCGATTATAAAAATATTCTTTTATTTTTTCTATTATAAAAAAATATTTTAGTTTTTATCTATTATTAAAAAAATCCTCATATGGTTTTTTTAACTAAAAAAACACATTTTCTATTAAAAAAATATAAATTAATAATTATAAAAAAATATTTCCGTTTTTGCTCCATTTTAAAAATCATTTTAGGGTTTTTCTATAATAAAAAGAATAATTTCATGGTTCTTTCTATTCTTTTAGAAATAATAGAAATAATTTAAACAATTATTCTGATTTCGTGCTGCAACGTTTAACAATTTGTGGAAAAAATTGAAAATCGAACATCTTTATGGAAACAACATAATAGAAATTTTAAAAATCACTGGAGTCATTATTGAATCGGGAAACAGACTTACTGTTCCAGCTTTTTACTATCGATATCTATTAGCACTTCGTTACTGACCAAAGATTACATATATTTTTGTGAAGATTTGTACATGACTCGGCTATGAGTTACTGTAAAAAAGTTAATCTAAAAGGATTGTTTATAACCGATTTACATAACTTAAATTCGTTTCTTTTTTTCCAAACCTGTCAAGCTTCAGTGTAGTTGCATTTACTAGAAGAAAAGTTCAACTATTCTTAACAAGGTCTATGTGCAACAAACGTAAGAGGCGGCAAACCCAGAAGCTGAGGGATAGAAGGGACACCTGAAAAATGAAATGAATTATACGTTTGGCCCTGAAAGAACATTCGAGAGGAGTGGGGTGAGATGGATGGAGGAGAGGGATGAGGTGAGGTGCTAATGGAGGAGAGGTGTGGGGGAGGGGCCTTTGAGAATTATAAAACAAAAGCTAATTTTAAGGAGCGTTCCCATATTAAATGACTAAGTAGAGCCAATAAATAGTAGTAAGCCGAATGAGTTAGAGATTATCTACCTAGGTTTCTCCTAACGGATCATCAGAATAATTCTTGTGACAGTTTTTAACAATAAAATGTATTTTGAATTAACACCCGTTGCATTCAAAATGATCCTGATGATCCGTTAGGGGAAACCTACGTAGATAGTTTCTGACTCATTATAATTACTATTATATGCAATATTCAGTATATAACAACCAGATCAAATATTGACTACAACTTTTTGCAACGAAAACGTTTTGATATTTAGTCATATTTTATTGTTCTGAAACTAAATCTTTGAAAAATGTTTTTAAGAGAATTAAATTGATTAATGAAAACAAACAAAAATCTAAAATCAGAATCAATTAAAGTGATTTTAAGAGAAAATAAAATTGTTTCAATTTCTTATTATTTGTAGTTTCTATAGTCTTACTTATAAAAAGGTGTGGTTTCTTTGTTTAATGGTATATAAAACTTCGTGGGTTATCTAATGCCGTGGCCATCCATCTGTAGAGGAACAGCAGTGGTACTATTTAACACATAGTTGTGGAGATGGGGAGGTCAATATTTTTTCTTCTGATCCCGGACCCAGGGATTGAACTGATGACATTCAGATAAACTCCAACTTGAAGCCTTTAAACAAAACCTTTATTCTCTAATCCATTGTCACGTGGTATATAACAACCAAAATAAGGACAACAGTCAGAAACGTGTAAAGGATGGAAATAAAAACAACTCCTCATCTTAGAAATTTAGGCAATATTATGACGGCATATCAACCCGTCTAGAGTTACCTTATGCCAAAAGGTTAGGGAATTGTGTTTATTGTAGGTTCTTATTTGTTCTTTATTTTTGCACATGGTCCTATTAAATACGAATATATATGTCTAAAACATCTATTTGGCTCACAGATGAGACCCTAACAGGTACTACCACACCGGGTCAGAATGGACCAAGTAACTATGGCAATAAAAGTATATTCCACACTTTCTAGATCTCCAGATTCATACCAAGGACACCCGTTTTTCTTTTCTTGGGGGGTGGATGGGGCCCTTCAACAGGGAATACAGCCAGCGTATTCTAAGCAATCATAGTCCTGTTAATTGAATATAAAAATGCGTTTGTTCTATTGTCCAAACTACCACAGACTATCAGTGTTTATTGAATATTCTTTGCTCAATGGAAGGATTATCTTTTGGGGCCATACGATTTTCATGTCATAAGTACAGAATGTTTAAAAAATGTGATATCATTGGAAATGTACAATGCGTTTCAGAAAATTGATATCATTTCGTAATATAATATAATGAGAATTGACCAATTCTCATTTAAATAATGTCAAATTTTAACATGTGAGGAAACTATTCGAGATTCTGTTTAATATTTTAACACCTATTATTTTGCAGTAAATTTTATTTCTATATCAGAAAAGAAAAAAAAACCAATTAAACATAAAACATATAATTTAGAGTTGTTTCAACATATGCTGTTAAAATTTGAAATAATTTGAAGGAAAATTGGTCAAGTTATTAGTTTACGAAATGATATCTATTTTTCTGAAACAGCCTGTAGTTTCGTTCTTAACATTTTGTTCTTTATAAGAAGAAGAAAAAAACTGCTTACAAGTGTAGAGAAAATTATTTTCTCTATTTTTCTTCACTAGTCACAACTGTCCTCTGATCTACTCACTGCACGTTTGCATTTCTTGTAGAAGAACGCCGAAAGACAGCGTTCGTGTCCAATTGTTCTTATTATACAGAGTTGGATAAAAGACACCACCGTAAGGCAAAATGGAGAAAGGCTGCCTTTAAACCTCTTGATAGTCGATGATTATGTACCAAAGACCTGAAATTACCAGGAAGAGACCGACAGGGAGAAATTGATCCGGGAAAATCTGTTATGAGGATTATCTTTCGATTAAGATGGATACTTTTGTGATTGTTGTCTATGGGGATGATGGTGACACGGACTTATATGAAAGTGGTACTCCTTAGGAAGAAGAAAAAAAGAATCTCCAGAAGAGATATATTTACAAGATGCTGTTCTGAAAGACAAGAAGGTGAAATGATTAGTGAAAATGAATTAGGGAAGAGGCGGGGGTCTACGAAAAGGTAGAAGGGAGAGTAATATATTTAGTAAAATGCTTACTCCAGGCTGCCACAAGGTTACTATAGTGATGCCTCCTGTAGAAATTCACTTCACTTACGATATTTACTTGCTCTAAGGAGGTGTCCTTGGAATATTAACGAAAAGTGTATAGAATGTATAGCTGAAAAGTAGTAATAGAATAAGGATTCCATTGGTTATTCCATGTCAAATCATCCAGGCCATGTCACCTACCCCCTTAAATTTTTCTGAAATTTTGTACAGGTGTGGACTGTGTTAAAGTTAGACATTCCCCAAAACTTTGAGTTTCCAATTCCAAGAATTGGCGGAGTTATGTTGATTTTTAACTCTCCAAATTTGAGGGGGGCGAAAAATGGCAACTTTTGTAATCTATTTTTGTCTGTAAAATGAATTCTAGTGCTTTCCTACTCTTGACCCAGAGGAATCCAAAAATGCTATCGAAAAAGTCTGAAAATCTGTCAATACTACTGTATGGTGGTAAATCAACCCGTTCTGTAATCACCTTGTCATGTCTGAGAAAAGACAGAGAAATTTTGTTTTTGACAAAATAAAAAAAAAAAGAAGTATCGGACCTGACTCATAAAATAAATGGCAGTGTATTTGATACTGATCTCGGAATATTAGAGTAGTACATCTCTCATTTACCTCTTGGCCTTGTGCCACATTAATCTAAGCAAATATACTGAAAAATCTTTCAATGCCTTTTTAAAAATGTAAATATTTTAAAAAGTCTTTCTTTTTTTGCTAAAAAATCCCAAATTTCTGTCTTGCCTTTTTTCAATATTTTGTCATGTGTGTTACACTAACCTGCTTCCGGTTATAAGGATCCATTTATGGAGATTTAGATAATGTGCACTGCCTCTTTATTGCCATTACTCCCAGCTTCACTCTGATCCGGAGTGGTAGGATCTGGTAGTGTCCCACCTATGGGTCAAATGTGTTTTTAAATTATTTCTCTTAAATCGGAATACTTGAGACGGTATTACAGTGTGAAAAAATGAAATTGTTATTAATAAATGAAGGGCCGGGTTTGCTCAGTCGGTAGAGCGTTCGGCTAGAAACCACAAGGTTCCTAGTTCGATACCCGCCCTCGCCAACTCAGCGTATGAGTTGCACAGGGATCTGTGCGGTAAAGTAAGGAGCTATGGTAGGTGTGTGCTCCACCCCAGACGCTAAAATAATCTCCTTGGTCTAGCGCCAGTGAAAAGAGGATAGACTCCCTCGCTGATACTGACATTGGGCCGCCTCGACAACTTTACTTTAGTTACTTGAAACAATATGATTGTGCGTAAATTGTTAGTATTAGATAGAAATTTTTAAGATTATATAACTGTGTGCAAACAAATGTTTATTGTTGTTAAATAGAAACATTTAGAAGTGAATGAAACTTCGGTATTAAATAACCCATACAAGGTTGATATACCATTAAATTAACCAAACCTAACCTAAACTAAGTGAAGTATAAAAAAGATAGAGAAAATTCTGAGAAATTTAAGAACATGTCGGATTAAAATGGATTAATTAAAACAGATGAATCTTCTTTTTTTAGGGGGAGGGGAAAGGGAATCAAATAGCATGAATGAAAAAGAGAAAAGAAAATATCTCATGTATGTCAGTGTATTTAAAGAAAATATTCCCAGAATATTGAGGTGTCGAAATGTGTCTTAAACCTTGTCTTTTAACGCCGAATTAAATTAACCTTCCCCTTAGGAATTTTTCTTTAATACAAACCAGGTAAGAGTATGGCAAGCCCCAACCCCTTTTTATCATATGGGGGCTAGAAGGCGGTGACTGAGGGTCTACATGTCCTGGGAATGACGTTAAACTCTATCTGATGGTGAGGTTCCAGTTTTGGAGGTTTGGGGAATGTGGAGCACCCCTTCATCACCATTGCTCCCTGGTCCACTCTGACCCGGAGTGGTAGTACCTGTTAGGGTCCCATCTATGGGTTAAATAGAAAAACATGAGTTGATAAACAAAATTGTATTATCCATTAAGAATTGATTTATTTCAAAACTTTATCGGCATTGAAAGACCCACGGAGGTTGATATGCCATAAAACAAAACAAACCAAACTAGGTAAGAGTTTGGAATAATCTTAGTTTGCTAAAAAAATGAATAGTTAAATAAATGAATGAATAAATAAAACTTTCTTTTAGGGTGTAGTGGTAATGAGCATCATCAACATGTCATCTGGAATTGAACCTCAGATGTTTTGTTCATCTCTTTCAGCCACCGAGTCAAATGAGTAACAGAACCGCTGAAATTACAAATGAGCCAGTTTTGCACAGTAGACTCTTGGTGTTGGGTTGAGATGAGATGAGACGGGACAAATGATGGTGGCCGGAGAGAGTCATATGTTGGTTGGAATGGAATGGGTTAGGTCAGGGGAGAGAGAGAGAGAGAGTCGTGGGCAATGAAGAGGTGTAGAATGCCGGCCCTTACCTCACCTAGTCCATGTCAGCTTTGCTTTTTGCTCTCACTAAAATATCCCTTGCAGCAAATCAATGTACCTACAAAGAAATAAAAGCTGAAATCAGACACGAGAGAAAAAATGCTCTTTTGGAGCCGTCGACCCTCGTCCCCCATTCTTCCCCACCCCACCCACCCCAAAAGCCCTCTTCTATGCCAAAGTAGCCACCGTGCTTCAGATGATGAAGTGCAGTGTGCTTTACAACGTTTTTCCCCCCCCCCACCTTCAAAAAGACGTATGTACAGCAGTGCCACCAATCTCCAACTCTGAGCCGTCCGTCGAACTGCCCGTCCACCCACAACCTCTTTGGCAGACAAGACGAGAAGGCGTTCTTCACGTAGCCCATCAGCCAGGACATACATCTTCCAAGCTTTAGTCTTTTCTCCTCAAGGCGAGGAAAAATTTCTGCCAAGCCAAGAAGAAGAAGAAGAAAAAGAAGAAGGTAAAAATATGTTCTAATGTGTACGATAAGACAACAACAAAAATGTAAGAACTGAAGAATTTTCAAGGAAGCTGTGATAAACTTAATAGGCTCGGAAGGCTGTCGTCTAAGTGACGATAGCCATCGGTGAATGATGAGAGAATATGGACCCTGAGAATCGGACTTGCTTGAATGAAAATCTACTAGTTCAGTTTAGATAGGAGATACAAACTTTGGGGGCCGCCGTCCAGCAGAAGTTCTTAGATAATAAAATCTAAATGTTCTGAATATTTCATCTTTGAGATGAGGCTTGATAATTAGTATTTTGTATTATTCGGACTATTGTCCTCATCTTCATTGTTATCTGTACAACGTTTCGGTCGATGTGCTCCCGATCACGACAAGAAGGTTCCCGAGTCCGGGAAGGTTCCCAAGTCCGAGAAGAAATACCTGACGAAGGCCGGAGGGAACAACTGCTGATACGTTGTACAGATAACAATGAAGATGAGGATAATAGTCCGAATAATACAAATAATTCTGACTATTTGTTTGAACATAATAAATTAATTCAATATAATGTTTAATATAAGCAATGTGAAAAAAGTAATTTCCTGTGTGTTTGTGTCTGACAATATTTTGTATTTTCACATAAAGATGCATTTGTGAGGATTTTCCCAAATTGTTTATCAGTATTCTTCGAGATCATTCTTTGTGCTCCTACAACAGTATTCAAATGCTACATTCTTGAAACTTCTGGTCCCAGATAATTATATTTGAAAGGTCATCAAATTCTTTTGCTAAGATGCTTTTATAAGACTGGAAAGTAGTCTTTTTCAAACATTTTATTATCATATCTAGTTTATTGCTTTGTATAGTGCGGCGAATGTATGATGAAGTCCCTTCTAGAACTGACGGTTGTCTGCTGTTTTATACTCAACGACTTTTTGGATCTGCTATGTTCCTTAGAATATATTACATCGGGAACACATTTTAAGGAACATGGCAGATGTTAAAATGTATTTCATCTTAAGATTAAAAATTTAGAACTGTATGGATAGGTTAATTGATTGATTTTAAAGGCATGCCAATCCGTCTAGGGTTCTTTTTGCCGAGATATTTTGGAATCGCTTTCATTGTACATTCATTCTTACATTTTATGAGTATTTGTTTCGTAAAAGTTTTTTTTAAACGGTTATATTATATCAAGTATTCTTATATAATATAAAACATTTGTTAGCTCAGTCGGTAGAGCGTTAGGCTAGAAACCACAAGGTTCCTAGTTTGATACCGGCCTTCGCCAACTCAGCGTATGAGTAGCACAAGGATCTGCGCGGTAAAGTAAGGAGCTGATGGTAGGTGTGGCGCTCTACCTCAGATGCTAAAATAATCTCCTTGGTCAAGCGCTAGTGAAAAGGGGATAAACTCCTCGCTGTCTGGTTGATACCGACATTAGGCCGCCCCGATGACTTTTTATGTGGTTTTAAGTATTCCTATCAGATACTAATATGGTTTAAAGTAATTATTTTTTATAATAGTCATTTGCTTGTACCTATCAATACGGTCTCGGGTAACTAATAATAATCCTTAGTAAACAATTATAGCTTCAATTAACTATATTTAATACAGTTTAATTTACAGTTATATGAAACCGTGTTCATTATACCTTTATACTTAAATACTTTGTGTAGTTGTTACTGAAAAGAGTTTCTTTTGCAGACGGCTCTATAGAGTAGGAATATTTTTTAAACAGATCTATTTTACGCATAGATGGAATCCTAATAAGAACTATCATTCGGAGTCTGGGTGGACCTGGGAGTAATAGCAATGAAGAGGTACTCTACATTCCCGGGGTCTCTAGAACCTCGCCATTAGATGCATTTTAGTATCAGGGCACTCGATTTTTGGGAGTGTGAGGTCTTAGCTTCTTCAGATGATACAATCAGCGTATTCTAAGCCCCGTCGACAGGGTGGAAAGTAGCGATGGGCAGACAGTTACATATAAAACAAAAGTGAGACGATTTTATTTCATCTGTTCAAAATTGCCATAGTCACCAATTTCTATCTTCTAAAATGTTGTTTAATCGTGTAGGGCCTATTCCATATTTCAATTCTTTTAAACCTTCAATCATAATTTACATGCCAAATATAAACCTTCTGTACAAAACATGACTGTAGAAGTTTGAAATTTTCAGTACTTCCTATTTCGAACTTTGTGTTATTTCCGTAATTATTTCCTTTAAGCTAATTCATAAAGCATTACCAATTACTTTGAATGCGTTTTGGTACAAATTCGGATTTGGTGTTGTAATATGAGTTGTAGACAGCAGACGAATTTCAAAATAATGCTGAGATTTTTATTTTTCAATCACGATATTGAAACTCCAGCGTAATTCTCAGTAGTTGGTGGCGTTGACAAATTAATAAGACGTAAAGTATACATAATCAAAATGCATTACTTTCATAAATACTTATTTGATTAATTCTGTTGACACTGGAAAACTTATTGGTGCATTGTTGGTGTACAAACACCTAGAAATATGCACATATCTTTTTAAGAACAAGCAGTATGTAGAAAGCTACACAAATTGAAAAAAAGCTTACTTGACAATGATGGAAAGTAGAATATGTGTTGACTCTTGTTTCAGTGGTTTTTATTTGTATTAATAAAATATAATTTTAAATAAATAAATATTTAAATAATTTTATCATTGGATAAAGCATTATAAATCATTATTAGATTTTGACTAGTATTCTTTCATCTTAATTTCAGTGGCTTTTACTTACATTATGGTATTAGTAATAACACAGGATGTGGTAGAAATACCTCCCACATTTTATACTGGCATCTGTGCGTTGGAAATGAATTTAGTCAAGTGGTAATGGTAGCTCCATCTAGCTAATATTTTACCATTTTTTGAAACGATCGGTTGCGACCAGGAGTTGAGAATTGGTTTCTGCCTGTGTCATGTAATTTTCCAGGAAGCATCTAACGAACCCAACATGTCCATTCTCTAAGGCTCAAGGGAGATAATAATTTATTGTCTCCCTACAATAGCATCAAGATCAGTGATTGATTCCCGGAAGAATGAAAAAAATTAAAAGAACCCGAATTACTACAACACTTTTAACGACAAAAAGAAACGAAAAAATAGCGAGATGAGTTAGTTGTATGGAATCTGTTGCTGCAAATTTTTACTAATGATTGATCTCCTTAGAATATCTGTCTCCTTCCCACACGTAATTCAAGACATTATTGTTTACATTCGACACGTACGATCGTTGTATTCATCTATGTCTTTATGTATGTGCGTATGAGTTACTTTGTTGTTTTTCGTGAAAATATTGTCAATTTTCCAGAGAGATGATTAATGAAATTTTCACATGTTTACAATAGATAAACTATAAAAGCTTTGATTCATTCATTCTTTTTCTTTTTTTCATAATTTTCAAATGGTCTAGCAGTGATATACATTCTATCGGATACCTTGTCGAGGTAATGTTTGACCTCTTGCCTTACTGTCTTTCACTTGTAGCGGAAGAAAAGTGCTTTTGATTCTCTGTGCAATCTTTTTCTGGAATTAAGGCCAGGGTTCTTCTTGTCTTCATTTTGAGAACAGGTATACTTTGAGAGACACTTGATTCAAAACAGGTAAGTGCAAGATTAAAATAAGGATTGAAGTTCACAATGCTGAACCCATGGCGAATAAATCGGGGATGGTTGTTTAATGTTATTTTTTATGACCAAACATTGAGTTTTATGAATGTTTCGTCTGTACTTTTCAAAAAGGAACGAGGACGACTTGATTCAAGTGTTTTCAGGCTTTGATATTAAACGTATTTTCTTTGTTGAAAGCGCGGTTTTTTTCATTTTGACTTATGTATAACGTTAATGGCATCAATGATTATTGGTGTCTTCGATGAGCCGTATGTATTTTGCTTTCCGGATAACTGAGCCTTTCCTTCTCTATATTGTATGGTAATAACTTTGTTGAACACTTTGCCGAAAGATTAAGTGTTGGTCTTGTTATTTGCGATTACCTTTTGTTCGGTTGTATCAACAGATAATCTACAAAAATACTACTACTACTACTACTTCTACTAGTAAAGTAAGTAAAGTCGTCGGGATGGCCTAAAGTCGGTATCAGCTAGACAGCAAGGGCGTCTATCCCCTTTTCACTAACGCTAGACCAAGGAGATTATTTTTTTAGCGTCTGAGGCGGAGCGCCAAACCTACCATCCGCTCCTCACTTTACCGCACAGATCCATGTGCTACACATACGCGGGCCAGTATCGAACTAGGAACCTTGAGGTTCCCAGCCGAACACTCTACCGACTGGGCTAATAATAATAAACAGTAAAGTAAGCATAACATGTAAAAAAATGAGCTGCAAATATCTAATAGTAACTTAATAACTTTCCTAATGTGATGAATGAAGCTGATGAATTTTGATAAGTTCATAAATTGGGCTGAAACTTTTGAAAATATACCAACATGAGCATGTTCTTCAGGATTCCTGTGGAATGATTTATTATGGGTAAATAATAGGGTAGACTGGGTTCTTAACATTGTCACGGCAATAGTTCTAGAATTAAAACTGAATTAAAACCACCTGTACTCCGCTGAAAAATGATCCTGTACTGCATACTTCTCACGACGGAGGAGTTGGGTAAATCATTTTTGGATTTATTTATTTTAACCACATGTCAACCCGTCTAGGGTTATGTTAGGCCTAGAGGTTATGGAATTGTGTTCATTAGTTGATTCTAAAAAAGATTTTTTCCTGAACAGATTTATTTGACCCATAGATAGGGCCCAAACAGATACAAACTCCCCGGGTGTGAGTGGGCCTGGGAGTAATGGTAATGAAGGGATACTTCACTCTCCCCAGATTTCCTGAAGTGGAGCAGCATCATCATCAGATGCAGTTTAGGGTCATATCCATGACATCCCCATTAGTCATGGTTTAGTCTAATAAATTCATAAGTATAAAAAGAACAATCTTTGTGTTAGGTAAATAATTCGTGGATTTATTTATTTATTTAATCCGCATGTCAACCCGTCTAGGGTTATGTTAGGCCTAGAGATTAGGGAATTGCGTTCATTGTACGTTCATATTCATATTTTTTGTGAAGTTGTTTCTGTGGTATACTAAGAAACGGAAGCACTGTTTCTACCATTGTTTTTGTTATGAAACGGAAGTACTGTTTCAGCCATCTTGTTGAGTTGCAAATAAAAGGCGGAAGTGATCACTTCTCGTAGTTAACGTCAGCTGGACTACCCGTCTTATTATTCGCTAAGCGCGTTACAACAGTTTCTAAAAAATTATTTTCCCTAAACAAATCTATTTCACCCATAGATAGGGCCCTAACAGATGCTAACTAAATAACTATAAAAAGAACAATCTTGTGTTATATATAATTATCATTTGTTATCTATTATTTACACGTATCTTTCTCAATGTCATGAGAGGTGAAAAGATCGTGTAAAAATATTAAGCATTTTACTTGTTTATCCGTTTTCTAAAAGACGAAGTGCTGTCAGGAGAAAAAAGGTTGGTCTGTGCTGAGTTTGATCAGACAAATGCACTGTCATCTTTGATGCTAGGATGCACTGATTTCTTTACTCTTCTCTTTCTTGACTAAATGGCAACTAAATGAACGAAAGATGAAGATAAATATTTGTAGAAATTAGAAACGAATCTATATAAGATGTCCCCGGCTGAAAAAATAAAGAAAGAATGGCAAGAAAGTAATATTCTAGAAATTACACACACGTAACATATGCACCAACACACATACGTATATACGCAAACATTACATATTTGTAAAGAGTCTAAATCATTTCTATGCAATTTATTAACCCATAAATGGTATGTCTGTTGCATTTGAGGTGTAAAATTGGCTTTAGAATAACGGAAATGTGTTTTCTGATTTGATGGTAGAAATATGAAAATAAAGATGAATTCAGGACAACAGAAAATTGTATTCATAATTTCCTTCATATATATATATATATATATATATATATTAGTATCGCCCATAAATAAGTAAAGTATTAAAAAGGTTTTTTTATAAAAAGTTTATATTCCTCGAAATCAAAGCTCCACTCTCGGCGAGTCTTAGAATGCGCCGACTGTATCCCCTACAATGGGATAAGACACCCACCCCAAATAGGATGTCCTGAGTATAACACTAACCTTCATCTGATCGTGGGCCTCTAATCTAAGAGTTCAAGGAAGTGTGAAAAACACCTTCATTGCCATCACTCCGAAGTCCTCTCTAACTCGAAGTGTTAGTAACTGCGAGGATCTGATCTTTGGTTCAAATTGATCTGTTTAAAGATTATTTGTATTGAATAAGAATACATGAAACTATAACTGTGTGCAGGATAAAATATTATTGAATACAAATGATTATTTAAAACCATATAATTATTTGTATTAGATAGGAATACTTGCAACCATAAAAATGTGTGCTTTTTTGTATTAGCAATACATGATATCCCAGAACCGTGCGCAGAATCCCTAAGATTAACTACACAAGAAATGTTGATATAAATTACAATAAACGTGATTCCCTAACCCCTAGGCATAAAATAAGCCCGGGTGGGTTGGTAAGCGGATAACTCCAATAATCAATCAAATAACATAAATCAAATATACCAGCATTTTTATCATTACTCGTGTAATATACAGTGAAAACAGATATTATTACGTATTATGCATTACCAAACTTTACATCATTAAAACTCTCCAAGCAAAAATATTTTGTAGTCTAAAAGAACTACATCCCGATTATGTTTAGGTGATTCTATTTTTAGTTACAATGTTGTAGAGTTTGGTAATTAAGATTATATTAAGACTTGATGATATACGTTATGACTGTACTGGAAATAATAAAATCATGGTATCTTTGGTTTAGATAAAAATTATTTTTTTCTAATCAAAAAATAATTATTTATCCCTGAGATTATATATATATATATATATATATATATATATGTGTGTGTGTGTGTGTGTGTGTGTGTGTGTGTGCGTACCTACAGACACATGTGCGCAGTCATATATATGTATATTCTAAACGGAGTACAGGCGGATAGAATTAAGATTTCCTTCTCCTGCACTGGTTGCCGCGTCAATGCTAAAAAGCCCAGTCTGTTGATAATCAATGATTAATAAGAAAGATAATGTTGTATTTGATTTGTTAATGTGTCGATGTTTATTCATATCATCAGCGGAAGTTATTCCAAATTATAAGACATATATGCCAGATAAGAAAAGAAAAAAATAGAATAGAGGCAATTGTTACTTAATTTACAACGAAGTATTTGCTAGAAATATAAAGTATATTCAAAGGGCATTTTAAGAAACAGTGGGTAAAGCAGATATTGACAAAATATTTGGATAGATATATAAATAATGAACAGTCTGAGATAGATAGATGTTTTACTTAAAACTAATAATCTTATATTTAATTATGATGAAATATTATCACAATATTTAGGTCTCTTCTATAAAGTCAGAATTTTAGTAAATTTAATATTATCATCAACTTTTGCAGTTAATAGAATTTTTATTTTCGACTTCTTGAAGTCTTAATTTGTCCTTTTTGCAGACTACAAAGTCATATTGGACATCAAATGCACAAACAACAGAATTTTTCAAGTTGACCTCTTCAATTTAGGGAAGAAAAAGTAAGAACAGAAAACTAAATAAAAATTTGAAAAAATTTCGACGTTTGGGGGAATTAATTTAAATTTTTTGCTTTGAGTATTTTTCTATATTTTTTGGTTTTTATCCTGATTTTTTTTTTTCAGTGGCACGAAATCACTTTTTTAAATTAAACATTTTTTGTTTTAATCTTTTTTTCTTTTTTCACATTGTAAAATAGTTCTGGCACTTGCAAAAGACATTCAACCAGTTCCCTTGAATGATTCCGTCTTCATTCTGAGATAAATCTCTAATCAAAACAATATTGGAATGGAATCATTACTCTGAAGAAAAAAAAAGATAATGAAAATAAAAGAAAAAAGAAATGAAAAAAAAAATCCAGAAAGAATGGAAATAAAAAGAATGCACGTACGGTGTTGTTATTGTGATGATTGTTGCTGTTAGTGTCTTTGCTATTGCCAATGATGATGATAATTAATGATGATGACGATGATGATGATGGCCATGATCATGATGATTATCATCATATGCTACTCGATCAACAATGGCAAGAATTCTTGTTAAGACACTCAAGCATTAAATGTCACAGGAACAACAAAAAATATAAAAGAAAATTGGTGAGAAGAGAAAAAGGCTGGAAGAAAGAAAATAAAAAATAAAAAACGGAGAAGAGAAAAGTGAAAGAAATGTCAAAGAAAATGAAAATGAAAAAAATGTTAAGAAAATAAAAGACGTCATAATCGAAATGTTGAACAACAAAGAAAGAAATAACAAAATGAACAAGTGACCATAGAGCGATACATGCAGGTGGGTGCATCTGCTGTGCGATGAGGTTCAGCAAGGTCATCACGCAGAGATTATACCTGATAGTAAGGATTTCAATATCAACTGAATGCTCTACTACTGAGACATTGGGTCAAACTACAAAATAGTAACACCCTACCCCCACACAATGTGTATGTGTGTGTGTGTATATGTGCGTACAAATTGTAAAAAAAAACTTCCTTGATTATGATAGAAAGTAAAATGACCATAGCCACTTGGCTTTACTATTCTATGACAAGGGCCGGAGACAACGTCTATGCTGTTTGAATTGAAAAAGCAAACGAGGTCGAGAATGAGTTTTTGAAACCGTCATGGGACACCCTACGATGCACCGAACGGGTTAACCCATTCTCTCATGGTGATAGTTATTTATTGTTTCCATACAGTGCCAAAAGTAAGCTTTGCAAATTGTTTCTAAAGTTTCTAAGATGAATTTGTAACATCCCCCTGGGTCATTTTGAAGGTGTCCGACGTAGGCTACTTTTCGTCAGTATCATTCATATGTCAGGATCATTTCCGGACTGAAATTGTACATACACACGGGCATATATTTTGGGCTAACTGAAAAGAGGAGAAATACATGACAACTAGACAAAACATGACACTTTGGGTCACCCATTGGCTCTGGGTAGATAACTGGGATTAAGGAAAAGTGAGATTGCAAAGCGAATTAAATTTAAAAAAATAAATAGATAAATAAATACGGTCGGAGAAAAAAAAAAAACATTAAAATTATTTTGTAAGATTTCTAAGAGAGGGAAAATTTGACCTAATTTAAATTTATTGAGTGCCAAAATGTTGAAGCCACTGGCTCGCTACTTATGAAATCTGACATGCAGATACGTTTCACACACTCCAATCTCTTTCACTCTCTACTCTCAATGAGGAACTAACATACATAACAAGGGGGTAATCAAGATATACATAGAGAGGGAGAAAGTGACAGACAGAAAGTGAGTGAGAGACGGGTCAGGTTTTGACTTAAATGCAAATTACGACTAATTAGAAACAATCAAAATGGATTTTTCTTTTCAAACATAACTCAATCCTAGAACTAAGGAATAATTTGGTATAATTTTCGTGTCATTACAGTAAAAAAGCCTTTATGACACAAAGATTGATTCGCTCATCTTTAGTATAATAATAGATGATATCCAACAAATATGTTAAATTTGTGTATTGATATTATTTTTGTTTGATAAAATGAAAAAATAAGTCGCTTTATATAGTTTTTTAACCGTTCTTCATGAGTCACATTTTAATTTTAAATAATTAGATTTTAATTTACCTTGACTTAGAATCTTAATAAAAGGTAAAGAATAGTATGTACAAGTGGATGGTTTCAGAATAATTGAATGTAAATCAACAAACCAAACTAAACAGGGTAGTTAATATGCACTGTGTCTAAAAATCCTGCCCCAGGGGACAAAAGCATTAGGCATCTGTCAATTCTGTGTATTGTCACGCTGTGTCTAAAGAGTGAAACTGTTGTCGCTTATGTTTCAAAATGTCTCGCATCTATGTGCATTGTCAGACTATTAAAATGGCAGTATATTAAGAAGGTCCAAGATAAGACAGAAAGTGCATCTGAATGGATCTGATATTCTGCACTGTGATGAAAAACCAATAATTCCTAGTGATATCGTAAATTACTACTGGGTGTTCTGGATTAACGGTAATGGCGATTCAACTCGGAAACTATGCCTGACTCCAGGTACATCATCCAATGAAGTTTTGTTAATGGTACTGCTGTTGTCTTTGTGGTAGCAACTGTATGTATTTATGTATTACTATCAGAAGAAAAGATGTGCGCGCGTGCGTGTGTGTGTGTGTGTAATTTTAGAGAAATTGAAAATGAATGAACAAATCAAACTGGCCTGAATAGTTAATATGCCCTTTGTAAAAATCCTAACCCAGGTGAGAATTCTGTGTATTGTCCAAAGAGTGAAACTGCTGTCTGACGCTTTTGATTGAACATTTTCCCACAAATGGGAATCACAGTTGAAATCAAAAGTCACATTTCTGTTTTTCGTCAAAACGAAAAGTCTTATTCAGATATGCAGAGAATCTTAAAGTCTGACGATATCCACATTTTATTGCCCACAATTCAGAGAATTGGCAACATATTTAAAGTGACATGTAACACAAAAAGATGTAACATATAAAAAACATGTAACACAAAAAGAAGATGGTAGAGAACTTAGAGCGATTAAAAACTGTTACTAAATATAGTAAAATCTAATGAAATTGACACAAAATTTAGATAATTAAGAAAAAGATTTATTTTAAGAACAATTTAAAGAAAGTGTTTTTCATCAAAGCGATGGGGAAGAAACCATTGCTGTTTACCAATAACAGAGTGACTAAGATTATGTCAAATTGTGACCAACACGATTGCGCAGTGATATGAGGGGTTATTCTCTCAAGTGATGCGTCATGGTTTGAGTTGGCAACTGATGCTCTCCAACGCTGTCTTCGAATGTCGATTAAAAAAAGTTTTAATCTAAAATGCATGTCTACTGCAGGAAAACATGGGCAAAGTGGGACCATAATATTTTGATTTTTTCATCTGACTTTGTCGAACTTTTAAAATAAGATAGCTCGATTAACGAGAAGAAATACCGAACAAAAATGTAAAAGTAGCCCCAAAAGTTGCAAGTATGCATTTTACGCAAACCTCCAAGGGCAGGATACGACATGAGGTCAATTTTTCAGCGGGATTACAGTTGCTTTAATTTCTGAGTTTTCCTTCTCCTAGACTGGTTGCCATACCAAGGATAAAGAACATAATTATACCTTATTAGTTATCTATGGCTAAAGGAATATATAGTTTCATGCTTTTCCAAAGGACAATAAGAAGTGAAACGCAAACGATCTCCTCGTCCAGGATTTTAACTAGAGTCGTCGCGTCGTTTTCCTACATCGATAACCGTTTCGCCACACGCACTTCTTGAAAAGTTTAAAGTTGTAAAATTCAGAATTTACTAACTCTAGATTTTTAAGAGTAACCCAACTCGCTACTTGTAGCCCAATCTAGTAACCCTGGGGCAATTACGGAGGACAGGTCCGCAAATTTAACATTTAATGTCATGAGACCCTCAACGACAATCACCGCAAAACACGCACGTCAATATCATTATGAATAATAATGGGTGCCTTGTCATGGAACAACGGTTAGCAAAATAATACATCAGATCCTTGTAGTGAGATTGATACTCAATGAGAGCCTCATATTTGTGGCTAGCCCTCTTGTTGGAACTTAGAATACACCGAGTGCACCCCTACAGAAAGTGTCCGAGTGCATCCTTAAAGATGGTGTCCCTAAAGAGGTGTCTTAAACTACATCTGACGGCAAGATTACAGTTCAGAGTGTGGAGTCACCCCTTCATTGCCATGACTCCCCGGTCCAATCTAATCCGGAGTGATAGTACCTGTTAGGCTCCCATGCGTATGAGTCAAATAGATCTGTTTAAAAATGAATCGTATTCGATAGGACTGTGTGTGGAAAACCCCTATTCAGTACAAACTACGCAAAAATGTAAATATGAATATACCATGAACGCGATTTCATTCAGTTTAGATGTCATTCAGTTTAGAAATCTAGCATATACCTTGATATGTTTATAATTAAGAAACATACAAAATTTAGTTATTGGTTTTACTGATTAACGGACATAATTAATTAATTAAACTAAAATCAACCAATTTGCGGAACTTGTAGCGTAACAGCTGATCCTGCTAATAATAATGTCTGCCTGGTTGCTGCTTATAGTAGCATTACTAGTAGTTTAGCTAATTTTAGGGGACAAATTCGCACCTTAATCGGTTCAGTACAACTACGCAAAAATGTAAATATAAACATATCATGAACGCGATTTCCTAATTTCGAGGTAAAAAATAAACCTTGATGGATTGGCATGCCGTTAAAATCAATGTCATGTGTGTAACTTTAATTGACAACCTTATAAATACCAACAATTAATAGGGTCCCTCGCTATGGAGAAATTGTGACTTAGTGTTTGACTCTGCTAAGCTTCATAAATAAAAAATAATAATCATAGTAATGACGATGAAATTAATGCTAATACAACCGTTGATGATAAATGAATTAACACCTTTCAATAAAAACAACAAAAAGTAAATTTTATAAAATAAAAATAAAAGTGTGTTCAAAATTATTATCGAAATCATGCGAAAAAAAAAATCGACGGCTGAAAAAACAAAAAACAAAAAAACAAAATAAATAAATTTAAAAAAAAAACAAAAAAACTGGACGACAATTATGACGGTTCAGTGTTTTGGAATCAAATGCCAGTTGCATCTCCATTGCGCGTGACAAACGTTGATTCGACAAAAAAATCGTGATTCAGGCATTATTATTAGGCGTTGAAGAAATGTGACAAGAATCTCTCTCTTTTTTGTTTCTTCTGTATAGATATATAGATAGTGTTGTTGGTATTTTAGAAATACTCTTTTTCTCCGTCCTTATAACTTCCTCGCCACTTGTATATATCCGATAACAAATAATCTCAGCAAAATATTTGAAAGATGTGTAAAAACTGTAAATGAGAAACCTTTAGTTTATAAGAGATCGTGCTGCCACCTTTTCTCATACCTATCTCTCTCTCTCTCTCTATATATATATATATATATATATATATAGTCATCCACAGACACGTGTTTCGACTTATCAAGTCTCTTCAGTGTGGCTAGACATTTTGTGAGCTACCTACAGCCGGGATAAAACTCCGATCGATTCAGCAGCAGTCGGAGAGTTTAACCGCTTGGCCATCGTCACCCACAGAATGCGAAGGGGATTTTAACTGTTTTAATACACACCTCTGTATGTATGTAAAGGCCATCATAGAGTGCTCCATCCCTTTTATAGGAGAGAGATGCGTTTAGGCTTTAGTTGGTGACTCCCCCCCCCCAAAGTGCTCAACCCCAGGGGAATGGGGAGTATATATATATATATATATATATATATATATATATATATAAAAAACTAATATCTGTATGTATACATCTGTAAAGGTGTCCTGAGTATGAAACTAAACTGGATCTGATGGAGAGGCCCCCGTTCTGGAGATTTGGGGAGTATGTAGTAATCCCATTATTGCATTTACACCCAGTTTCATAATTTTAATGTATAAAGTGATACAGAATTAACGTATTGATCACGACTCTTAACTCACTCGAAGCTTTGCAAATGAACTACTTAGTGGATTTATTCATAGTGGTGAAAGCTAGTGTACAACCAGTCACATGTTCTGGATAGGCAGATAACAGAATAATGATACACTAATGTGGCACAGTTCTCATGTTTTAAATTCAGAGTCTTTTTTCTCCTAGAAGCTTGTAAGACCAGTCTATCCTACTATTTTACCCATAGTTTGTGGCGTGCGATGAAGACATGGATACAGACGTCTCCCAAGAGAACAGCAAATAGCTACATCAGAATTTGAACTTGGATCGCCGAGTTCATTTTCTTCAATATCATAATAACCGTAACATCAGCCGCCTCTCCATTGGGACAACGATAATGGGACTGTCAATGTCAACGTATTATTGACTGCTCTATTGGTTCTGTCACACCTTGCACGTGTGCACACACACACCGTGTACAGAGAGGTGTGATAGCAGGTGAATTATAATCAGATATAATAAGAGATGGCCTGGTTGTATCGATAGTATTTTAGAGAAATCCGTATACACTTGGATGTGGAATAAAGGTCATATTTTCCCTCTTCTCTCTCCCACTTTAACGAGCCTTTTTCTTTTTCCTCCTTTTTTTACTCTTCCCTCCCTAACTATCCATCTATTTCTTCACACTCCCTCTAGGGGTGCTGATAAATGGGCTCTATTGTAGCTAGAAGCTCCCATAAATCTGAATCTTGCAAGCTCCGTTGATGAATGGACTGAACTACGGCTATATTATAGGCTAACAGATCGCCTCGTTCGGGCACAATGAGTCAACATCGTAGAGTTCAAAAAATCCAAACACAAACCCCGTTCTTTAATCGTGCGACCACAAACTGACCAACTGCAATCACAGTCGTCATCACGAAGATCCTGTCACCCTTTCATTTCTTTCTTGCTAGTCACATACCGGCAACGTATCACCACTGGTGAGGCGAACGTGACGGAAGGCCGAGACCCTTGCTTACCCTCACGTCCACCCATCACATAGATATAACATTCTGACAAGAACCATCGTAAAATAGTCTCCCACCCCCATAACAAGTCGTTTGAATAACAAAATGCCCACAAAACCAGGAAGAAGAAAAAGGGGAAGTCAAAAAACGAGGAGAAAAAAACGATAAAAACTTTCGCCATGTTCTTTTGCGGATTTTCACTAACATTTTTTTTTTTGTTTTTTTGTTTTTTCTTCTTTTTGCTGTACCCACTAGAGGGCGTTGTTGATTGTCCAAGAAGTTTTTGAAATCTTTTGTGGGGAAAAAGACGAATATGCAAACAAACAAATAAATGAAAAAATAAGTATTTAAAAAGTCGGAATAAGTAAAGAAACAACAAAAATCCTTTAAGAAAAAAAAAGAACTATGAGAAACAGAGGCAAAGAGAAAGTGACAAAAGAATTATGCAGTGAAATATTAAAGAAAAAAAAAGAGTGTAAGAGAATTTTCTCAGAAGTCAAATTCATCGGTGCCAATAACAAATCAAGAAAATTAAGCTGAGAAGAGAAAAAGTGTTGAGAGAGAGAGAGGGGGGAGAGAGAAGAGAGAGAGGAGAGGGAGAGAGGAGAGGAGAGAGGAGAGGGAGAGAGGATAGGGAGAGAGGGGGAGAGAGAGAAGAGAGGAGAAGAGAGAGAAGAGAGGAGAGGAGAGCGAGAAGAGAGATGCGAGAAAGAGAGAGAGGGGGGGCATGGGGAGAGAGGACGTAGAATAAATGTATGTTTGAGAGAAAAAGTGAAAGAAAATCTCACAAGAAAATATTCTTTTTAAATGTAAACCATAATATCTTTTGAAGAGAATGTGTGAATGCCCTAACGGTTAACAGTAGGGGAAATGAAATCAGCCGGTCGAGTTCAAATGCAAACCGAAACTAATGACATTGAAAAAATAATGAAGCCATCTATTCTTTCCAGTTCTATGTATAAAAAGCAAAGCAGGCTGGCATATATAAACTTTGTTGGCAACTAGTGTAGGAGAAAGACAATTGAGAATTTAAAACGTCAACTGTGATGCGGTTACATCTGCTTCCAGTGAAATCTTCGGGAATAAAAACCGAAAACAAATACGTAACTCGAGTCCTTAGACCAGATCGATGTTTTCCTCGCTTTCCTTTTGAATTCAAAACAAAGAATGGAAACATTGACAAATATTATGAATCTAGTTTTCCCTTTTGAGCTATTAAATGATGTTTGGTTAAGGGCTACTCCATCTCGTAAAATGGATTTGCTACTATGTATACATTACGATGTCTAAGATAGTGAGGTTGTAGCCTTCTGCTCAAGTGAGTAACTGCTGGTATAACAACAACAACAACAACAACAAAACTTGAAGCAGTGTCATTTTGGCCTTATCTCGCTGCAACTGAAGATTAAAAAAGATTATCATTCGAATTTTTTTGCCATTCAGTGAAAAGAAAATACAATAAAGGGTACAAAATTAATATATAAATAAATAGATAAATTTCTAACAAAAAGATTGTATCAACTAGGGTCATATTTAGATTTTATGAATTTCTAAGCAACGGTAGAAGCACTATTCGTCTCCACCGTTGTTACACCACTACTTCTCTACATATCTATCTATGTGTCTTGTACAATCTGTAACAACGTTTGTAAGTCAGCTTCTGGTCTTAAGAGACATGTGATGGTGCATAAGCATAACATTTTATCATCTGATCCACCTGATACAATGGAAAGGATGTCCTTCCTATGTCATATTTGCATCAAACTTTGTGAGTGTGCAGCGGGTTTGATGAGTGATTTTAGGGCTCATGAGAGGAAAGGTTTTGGTGGTGGGGTTATAGGATTGTGAAGGACGGCAGTGATCTTTACAGATTATGCTATTGCTATCTATCTATCAAATTCCCTTCATATACATCTCTTATTTTTTTCATAATTATCTATCTTATTCTCTTCGCATCTCTCCCTCTCTCTCCTTCTCTCTCTCTCTCTCTCTCTCTCTCTCTCTCTCTCTCTCTCTCTCACACACTCACTCACTCTCTCTCTCTCTCTCTCTCTCATTCAAACTCACCTTCACTTTACCTTGTAGAAGACCTAAATAAATGTATTAACTGCTCTAACCAAATGAGCTATGAAAAGCAATAGGTTGTTAACAGAAGCTAAAACTTTAGATCTCACCAAGGGATTATCCTTTTATGATCTCTACTCTCTTCCTCAATGCCGTAGATTGACGGTCCGAGGGATTTGTAATTAAAAAATGGCAACTAAAAAGAAAATGAAAGAAAATACTTGTTAAAATTACTGGTTACCTACAAGCATGTTTTCCAAAGTTACTGTCATGTGTTATATTTGAAATTATTAATAGACATTTTTGAAAGATTGCAGATCTGGATATTTTCTGTAACTTTAAAGAAAACTTAATTTGTCTTACAACAAAAAATAAAATCCCATAAAGGAAAAATTCGAAAATATTAAAGAATGAAAATGAATTCTTATACATAAAATATGAAATTTCATAGAAAATGTTCAATACAATATCAAGAGATAAATGTAGATTAATTCTAACGCAATTACTTGTTGGGAGGAAATAAATAGTTATCTCCCTAGTAGAATGAGCGAATCTTTTAGAGGGCACATAGACAGTTATATAATAAGGCCAGAAATATTTTCTTATCCTCTTCTGTATTTTATTTGAAGAGTATAAACGTTGTCTCGGCAATTGAAATGTAAAGCCGAGATAGCTGCGACTATTTTATTATCATCAATATCAAGTAAGACTTTTTTTGTTTTGGTACCCCTTTCACATACTGCTTGTCTATAGAACAATATATGCATGTTTTCTCTGTTGGGACACATTTGTATATTCTTGTAAATACTTCTTGTATATATAGTATGTATAAATTAACACAGAACAAATTTACACAAATGCGCTCAAAAATAAGAAAATACATACATATGCATAAACACATACACATACACACAAAGACACACACACATATACATATATATATATATATATATATAAATCATACATTCTTACATACCGACTTGTATATGCTTTTCCCTTGTGCTCCCTCCCAGACCACATGAGCATGTGTGTGCACATACATATACATACGCACATGCAGGGACACTGATATGTCTTCTAAAAGAGAGAAATGTTTGCTCTTTTACAAGCCGACGCTTACAGCTATTTGTTTGAACACGTCAAAGACAGAGAGAGAGTCACGCACATATAGAACAAAGAGCAGACACACAAAAGCATAGATAGACGCATACTGTCCCCTACACCCCTACGCAGCCAGATTTTGATGGACTCATCTTCCAATTGGGAGTAATGTTCTTTTTGAAGAACCATTAACCTTGTCAATCTTGAGAACAGTTATGAACAAGACAAGATGAATCAGGAGGAGCAGCAGAGTCAAACACACAGGTTAATGTCATCAAAACAGGACAACAAAAAAATACAAAAGAGAAAAAAAAATGCTAAAATGTATTTCAGCCAGAGACACAAGGAATAATGCCTAAGATCAGATATGCAATAAAAGTCAAAGACTGAAGAATTTTCAATTGGCACTGAAAAATGGTAAAGGGGCACAGAAGGAATTTAATCAGAAAGCGAAGAGCAGGAATGTTCATACTATAAATGCATCGGGACGCCACCATTCAGGATCGATCTAGTCTTTAACAAATCAAGTCATACTTTTAACCCTTCTAGTGCGGAGAGCAACTCGAGTCGCCCAAATATGCTTAATGCGGGAGGTAGATATGAATCTTTAGTCTACATTACTTGAAATTTTTGGATCTTTTCCAATAGTGCCTCTTGTTCGATATATACCCTGGCCCTAAAATAAATAAAAAATACTTTATCTCTTCTAAAACTTTAATAGAACAATCGTTTGTAGAAACATTAATGAATGAAAAATGATCTTATAAACATATTATACACGTGAACCCAATAGCGTATTGTAGTATTGTAATTGTTAAGTTCCAACAGTTTTTTTTTCAATTATAAGCCTTATTATATTATGGTCAAAAATATATTCCATCTATTAAATTTATTACACTAGACTCAAAATTTTGTATCTATATATATAAAGGAATGCCGTGGTATGTGCGTGCCATCTGATAACTCCGAAAAGAGATGCCATTCAGTTTAGAAATCTAGCATATACCTTGATATGTTTATAATTAAGAAACACACACAGTTTAGTTATTGATTTTACTGATTAACGGACATAATTAATTAATTAAACAAAAATCAACCAATTTGCGGAACTTGTAGCGTGGCAGCTGAATCTGCTAATAATAATGTTTGCCTGGCAGTTTAGTTAATTTTAGGGGACAAATACGCACCATAATCGGTTCAACTTGGAATTCTTCATGTATTTCTGGTCCGATCTTTAAAACATTTATTTGGTTAGAAATAAAATAAAATAAAATAAAAACAAGCATACAAAAAAACTCTAATATCCGCACTTCTTATTCTGTAAATAATTGGTTATAGCATAAAGACACATACAATGTAAGTGCAGAAACAGAAAGAACACACAATCTTACATTAGAATGCCAAGTTTTATCAAAATTGCTCCAAAAATTTAAAAAAATGAAGAAATTACTGAATTTCTTGCTGTTCGTTACACCACAATGTGATGCATTCTTTATTTACCCGAATCGTTCGCCACGGGTAGGATGTGACAAAAGTTCGCAAGTGTGGGGCATCCAGCAAGAATCGAATTTGCTATTCAGTAGTAAAGGATCTGTGAAACTAGCTTACTAAGATTTACACCACGATGCGTCTATCTATGCTTTTGTGTGTCTGCTCTGTGTTCTATATGTGCGTGGCTCTAATATTTTCAATGTAAAAAAGAAAAAAATCCTTAAATAAAAAAAAGTTTTAATATATGGATTCTTAGCGATTTTTTTTTTTTTTTAATTTGATGAAAATTTTTTTCATTGCTTACTCTTCACTTCATCTTTTCTCGTTCACTCACTGGTGTTCTTAACATCATTTTATTCCGGTCATGGACAGGGTACTCCTGCTAGTATATATATATATATAAAAGTGAAACGCAAACATCTTCATCCAGAATTTGAACTCTGGTCACCGATTCCATCTCCTACGATGTTAACCATTCTCTCTCTCTCTCTCTCTCTCTCTCTATATATATATATATATATATATCATCATCATCATCATCATCATCATGTCGCACTTTCAGCGCGGATATCCATGACAATATCTCTCCATCCGTCCCTATCGCTCATCATTCTCGGGAGGTCCTCTATGCAGCATCCTGCATCCACACAGAGCTGATCAACGTATGTTTTTGCTGGTCGGCCCACGCTGGCTTGTCCATGTGCTGGCTTCCACAAGAGGACGTCGCTTATGAGTTTGTCCTTGCTTCTCCAGCAGTGTCCCGCGTGTCTTGTCTGTCTCACTCGGATGGTTTGGGTGATATGTGGTAGGTGGCCGTACAGCTGCTTTCTGGTAGGATGCTGTTTTCACGTCTTGTTCATGATCACCCGCAGCATTCTTGTGCAGCTCCCATCTAGTTTATTCTCTAGTCGCTTAGTTAGGGTCCAGGGTTTGAAAATCGCATAGGTGAGAAACTGTCAGTTATTAAGTTATCATCGCTACCTTAACTTTTATATATATAGTGGAAGAGAGAAGGAGGTTAGATAAATAGATAGATAGACTCAAATGCATATAATATAGATTTGTATGGATAAACACATGAATGTATTGAGGTGAATAAAAGTTTATATAAGTTATAAATGTTTTTACAAGTCAAATATTTCTTTTGAAGCTGATCAACCATTTCTATCAAAATGTAAATCTTATTCGATGAAATTTATTTTATCTTTTATAAAAAAACAAAAAAAAAAAAAAAAAAAAAGCATTCATTTTGATCATTTTCTTAATTCGCTTTCTTCAAACAACAAAACCAAAGGAATTCCTTTGCTGCACAGATTTCAGGATTCTATTTGTTATTTGAAGGAAATAATATCATTTTTTAAAAATCACTTTAATAAAAAAAAAAGGGAAAAAGAAATGCCTGAGTTCTTAACACAAGGTAAGTTTTCCCTCCATTCTTATATCCATCTGCTTACAGAGGAAGTGTACTGTGTGATGTGCTTTGCCAATTTGCTTGCACAGATAGACCGTAAAAAACAAAAAATACATCTCCACCAAGGAGAAGCCATTTTAGCTGGTTTTTTTCTCTTCTTTTTTTCTCTTCCTAACTGGGATCCAGCCATTGTAGATCATTCACAAGAAACAATTTTTTTGTTACTCATTTTGAATTCTATGCCTGTTCTGTCGTGGTCATTTATAATTCTGACTCCTCTGCAGCCATTTCAACCAAGGCCAGACACTTCACTGGTCAAGTAAGAATACATTTGAATTAGGCTTGCAAAAACCGGAGACCACCAAATAAGTATCTAGAGTAGCATAAGAAGATTACACACGCACACACACATATATATATATGCATATATATGAATGTATGTATACATGCATATATCAATGCCCATCTATTCTCTCTCTCTCTCTCTCTCTCTCTATATATATATATATATATATATGTGTGTGTGTGTGTGTGTGTGTGTGTATTTATAATTATCACTTTTTTAACAGAAGAAGGCTATCTCCTCACTCCCACAAAAAGTGCCTATGGGAACGTATATGGCTCCTCAAGCCAACTTTGCCTTGCCAGCCACGGGGCACATGTGATAAGCATTTTTTCGACATTGGAATTAGTCCTTTGCACTCTCATATGCCTTCTCAGATTTACTGCAGACCCACATACTGTCACAGAATTGACACAAATTACTTGTAGGCTGCAGAGAAAAGACCTGTGTAATAACATCCTATGATTGCTTGCTACCATGAGACCTTATATGACATGTGTGTGTGCACCATAGGCAGGAATTGAGACAATGTCAATTTTTAAGCAGGTAAAGCTGTTTTTAATCCATTCTTCTTTCTCCTAGACTAGATGCTTAACCAAAGCTAAAAACACAACTGTCCTACAACTTTTTCTAATAGGTTGGAGGAGAACAGATGGATTCATGCCTTCTCAAAGCACAAATTGAAATGCAGCCTTGTCCACACTTTGAACTCAAATTATCGATTCCATTTTCTATGATGATAACCATTATGCTAAATGTGCTTCTTATATATGAATCTGTTTATATCTGAATAAGAGTGTAAATATTATTTCATGGAAGATTCCCTAAAAAATCTGGTGCTTCATTTTCTGATCTTTATAAACTGTCTTTCTTTTATTGAATTCAATATTTCTTGCCCACTGATCATGAATGACATCTGGTAGTTATCCACATTAATCAACTTGCATTTTGGGGCATTTTTTTCCAAACAGCTATCACTGTATGAATGATTTAAACAACAGAATCGAGAAAACACTGAAGAATGGAAAACATGAAGGAAAATAGAAAATTCCAAATAAGAATGATCACTGGAATGGGAATTGGATCACATCCAAGGATATGATGCCTATATATATATTTATTGATATTATTTCCAATACACTATGACACGGAGTGGTAGTATTTGTTAGGGTCCTATCTATGGGTTAAATAGATCTGTTTTAATTTTTTATATTTGATAGGACATGTGCAGAAAAAATCTCTTAAGAAACAACTAAACAAAAAACATGAATATGAATGTACAATGAATGCATTCCTAACCTCTAGGCATAAAATAAACCTAGATGGTTGATATACCATTAAAATTAATCCATAAATCTAGTATAAGAAAAATTATCTTTATCAATTTACATTAGAAATTGAGCAATAGAAAATAAATGTATATTTGTGAAACAATTATAAGATTTCATCTGCACTCATACTCAGCTCCTTACAAGAAATACCAAATTTCTCTATAAAATAAACTGTTAAGAAAGTACAATTGAAATTATGCTTCATAATGATCAACAATTGATAAAGTGTCTTACAATTTAGGAGCAGCCATTTTAAAATGCCTTTAACACTTGCAACAGAAATGATGTCACAAACATGTTATACAATATACAGTTAAAATTTGTATAATCTTATTATAATGGAGATTGTGTGTTTTTCTGTCTGTAACCGAAACTATATCACTACTCAAGTCATAATTCCCTTAGTTATGACATCACATTCTCAATGATTTTATTTTTGTTTAAAGCTCAAATTGTTTTACATTATTCATACTGTTAACCATAATACTAACAGCATGATAACGGTTTACAGTGTGAACGGGAAGGCTAATTTGCATATTGATATTAAAAATGTGATTTTGATAATTATGTGCTTAGTATTATTGATTTCTAATTGTTTGGTTTATTTTAATGAATATAAGCAAAATCTTTCAATGAATCTTAAATGAAATCCATTAATTTTATTCTTTACTTCCTCTTTTAACACTTAAATTAGAAAAAATAACAATGAAAGACGAGAGTGATTGAAGAGTAAGTTTCAGTTGTTCTATTTTTCGATTATACCCACCTCTGTTTCAAATCTTTTTATCTGCATTCTTATTTAGTTTTATTAGCCTTTCTAATTTAATATAATATATATATATTTTATTACATTAACACTTAAATACTTGCACCCGGAGGGTGCATATATTTGCTAGTTCTATAAATGTTTTAATAAACAATATTAGAATATTGGTTTTTAACTCTCCACTATTTCTTTATTGTAAATTCTTACCAAAATTTGATCAAATGTTTTTGGAATTTATGCATCAATTAAAAAGAAAAAACACTGAACAGTTTTTATACAACTGTAATCATATACTGAAAAATCAAATCCAACAATAGATGTTTAGTATAAAAATAAGTGACTTTATTTTTCTGTTGTATTTAATAAAACCTGCCTAAATACACTCTATTCACATATAAACATGCACACATAAATATATACTTAATTAATCAACACTTCCGTCATGACACAACTCAGTGCTCAAATAGCATAGCTTTGATCTGTGCAGTAAAGTGTTCAGCTGATGGTAAGTGTGATGCTCCACCGCAGATGTAAAAAAAAAGACAGTCTCTGGTCTAACACTAGGGAAAAGGAGATAGACTTGTTCACTTTTAGGCTGATACTGACAATATGCCACCCTAACAACTTTACTTTTTACTTATATATATATATATATATATATATATATATATATATATATATATGCAAATATTGACATGACCACATCAGACATACACACACACACACACACACACACACACACACATATATATATATATGAGAGAGAGAGAGAGAGAGAGAGAGAGTGGATGGGAGAGATAGAATACTATGGAGAAAGCAGATATTCTGTTTAATTGAATTGATTTATTTACTTATAAATATCAGTATCAATATTTCGATTGGCAGATGAGCCTTTTGCCATTGTTTTTGAGAAGAACTTTATCAGCTGACATTTAAATTCCTTTATTTACTGGATGAGCCAATTCCAAGAAAGAACACATCCACCTACACACAAACACAGCAATGTAATCATTTCTTAAATTTTGGTTAGTTTGCCACAAGGATAAATCGATGGGGAACTCAGTAAGAATCAAAATCACTTGTAGTAGTTTACTGGCTTAGATTGATAACCATTACACCTAACAAGGCACCCTTACACCATACATACATATGCTGATAGCCTTTTAATTTAGTTCATCCTGGGATGCACATATTTGCTTTGAATGAGTTCCCTGGAAAATTAATGGGTCCCAACTAAAGTTTCTTAATAGATTGTAGGGTTTTTCTTTATGATCTGGGGAAACAACTAAAGTTGTCTTACTCCTACCTTGTAAGCTCTCCTATGTAATTCATTTCTAAGAAACTATTGAAATGTATTTACAGTTAGCTTGAAATGGTGAGGGAAGAAAAAAGAAAAACACTGGGATGCATGGATATGATTTTACTGCGTCCTATCAACATCTCTGCATATGCATATATGTATACTGAAAAAACAGCCTATGTACCCACGAAAACATCTGATGAGGTGCAGGAATAATATCTATTGGCTAAAGTAAATTTTGCTATTTCTAAATCCAGTCAGGATTTTTTTTTTCTACAATGAAACTAAAATAATTTGATAACATTTTAATGAATTTCCATCATCTGTCAAAGACAGACAAAATTTTGTCCAGGAATTCATCTGATAATAAAACTTTGTCCTCATTCCATTTTTTTCTTCTGGTTTCCATTTTCCAAGGATTATTGGAATATCCACATCTTTATTACTCATCTTTGCAACTACAAAAATCACTAAATCATTTTTGCTTTTAGCTAAAAACATTCTTTAAAAATGGTAAAAATCTCATTCATAGAAATGTCAGATGAATTACATAAGTGCATACTGAATATTTAAATGAGCAAGGTTCAAATAAAAAAACAGTTTGTCATTGATCTACTGTCACATATATTTGCATGTATATATACATGCCTATATATATATATATATTATATATATATATATATATATATATATAATGATTGATTGCATATAAACTTTGTTCTTGTGAACATTTTTTTGAGATATCATGAAGCATGGCAAATGAAACAAGCAAACAAAAACAAAAACAAAATTTCAATATCCAGCTATTGTTTTGTCACTGGTCTGCTTTTTGTTTTTTCCAATATTTCGGGTGACATATACCCTTTATCAAGGTATTATATGACAACTTTGACTGTGTGTAAAAAAAAATCAATGTCTAAATATATATATATACACGTACAAACAAAAAAGTGCATTCATGTAAACACGCAACACGAGAATACAGTAATAAAAAAAATACCATCTGTAACATTAAAAAAAAAAATTCATTTAATTAGAAATGCCATAACAAGATGACAACTACTTCAGTTCCAGTGTTTTTTCTGAGAAGAGATTTTATATCAAAATATTAATATTAAGAATAAATAGCAGGTTAACAAACAACACCATTGTTACCTTATTTTTTCTTTACACCTGCATTGTGATAGCCTTCAAAATCAACCTCCAAACCAAAAAACAATGCTTCAAGCAAATTATAAAACCCATATATATATATATATATCATATACATATAATTGCATGGCTTCACTTGTATAATTGTTAATAAACTAGTCTCATGAAAGGATTATTACTATTATTAGTTTTTCTAAAATAGTGGGTGACCACTTTTGCAACAGCAGGAACTATAACTGAATCTTTTGTTTATTGACTTGATTTGGCATTATGCCGTAAAACAAAAACAAAAATAACCCAACTGAAATAGTGACCTTGTACCAGACTAAGCTAAGCTTTTTAATTATCTACAGAGTTTTATTGTGGAGCAATGATTAGCAATGTCATCTTGCCATTACTACTGAAAAAAGTGCTCCACACTTTGGCCTTGCACCAGGCTAAGCTAAGCTTAGTAAATAGTGCTTTGTTATGGAGCAGTAGGTAGCAATTTCACCTTGTTAGGTCATTACTGCTCCACAATTTTGACCTTGTGCCAGACTAAGCTAAGCTTAGTAAACTATGAATTTCTGTATGTTTCATTAGAGGATGTATGCACATTGAGTAATTGAGAACTGGTTTACAAATTGGTGAAACTGCTGATATTAATATTCAAAAATGTTTTTTGTAATCATCATCAGGAAAATGAACATATTTAGTTTTTGTATTCATTTTATAGAAATCTACACATGAAGAAATTGAAAGTAGAATTATTTTTTCTGGATTGTTAAAATGTGTAAATTATTTTGTTCTGTTTTAAAATTTCAATGATGCTCTTTGATGCTAACAGAAAGGTTTGCACAGATCTCAACATTGTGAATTGGGAAAAGATTTTAGAAAGATAAGACATAAATAGGATTTAAACCCATTACCATGACACAGGATTTTAAAGTTGTTCTGTGGCAGAATAATAATAATAAATCATAAATATAATAGATAGGCACACAAAATAGGCAAGTGAGCCAACCATTTAATATTAATGAAACGTAGCAAAGGCATCTTAGTCCAGTTCAACATACTTCCCATGAGACATCACACTTTAATTCCAGCATCCCTTTCAGTTTGCAAAGTCCTCAGCTGCCTCATCATATTTTCTTTAATCGTATCCACACTCAGAAATCTCTTCCCTTTTAACAGCAATTTTAGTTTTGGGAAGTTCCTATGTGAAAAATTTGGTCTGTACTGGATGCTGATAGATCTGTGTGATGTTAAGTTTTGCTTAGTCTGGTGTACAGGCCTTACATCACTTTACACTACATTCTATTCATAAGTGGTCACCCATTCACATATTGAACAAACTCATCAATGCTTAATTTATTAATTACTAAGCTTTGCTTTGCCTCCTATATTGGCCTCAGGTTGCTTATAGTACCTGATGTTATCAAGTGGTCACCAATTCAAATACTGAACACATACATCATTTCTTGTTATTTATTAATGTTGAAGTAAGTTAGCGTACTGTTGGTTTGAGCAACAAGCTAAGCACAACTGAACCAGGTACTTCTGGTACTTATGAGAATCCAGAATAGTCCACTCATGTATTTCGGTGATTCAATTCCTAGTCCTGATTGGCTGCTTGGTTTCTATGATGTTCTGAGGCTTCATAAATAACCTGCCATTTTGCAGTAGTCCTCGCAGCAAACCAGATTCGTATTGAGTTACAACTGCTTGCTGCCTTGTCTTACCAATTTGACAGTAATTGGAACTAGTATGATTATTCTACAATTAAGCTTTGCCTCATCTAGCACACAGGTCTAATATTGCTGTTTGTAAATGGTCACCCATTTAAATACTGAACAAACTAATCGCTTATTAACTCTGGTGATCTTATGTACTAAACTTTCCTTTGGATGGCACATAGGTAATAGATTGCTTACACTTCCCGCTGTTTGTAAGTGGTCACCTATTTAAGTAGAATGTAAAGAATGGAAAGCTGAGATATTCAAAATACCTAGTACTGGGTATCTGATAAAGTGATCAGAAACAGAACTTGAAAAATCTTCATCATATTAGCATTTTCAAACTTTATGTGGGAAATGAAACAATCTTAACACAAACTTTAGCATTTCAAGCCATTTTTTTACCATCTATCTCTCTCTATATATATGTCAATATGAAAAAGGAATGACTTACCGGTGAAATTGGTCTCAATATTTAGTTGATACAAGTTTTCCCAAGATAAGCCAGCATTATAACAAATATAAAGTGCTCAATACGTAAGTAGAGCGAATTTATTATTATAGTATGTACAGAAATAACTTACACCAGTTTCACCATAAGGATCTTATATCATAACGATATATATATATATACATATATATACATATATATATATATATATATATATATATATATATATGCATACATAAATGCATATATATCAATAATCAGATAAATAAATAAATAGATCATAAAAATATATATATATAAACACAAGCATGTGCATGACTTCATTGTTATAGTGGATAGTAAGCTGGTTTCATGAGAGAATTATTACTATAAAGATCTATTGCGATTAGTTTCCTTAAACTTGTTGCCTTGTAACAGACTAAAATATTATGATATAAGAATAAAACAAGAAATCCAAATATGAAAAGATTACACAAAATGTGCAGAGTATAAAATCTAAAAACCATTATGATTATGAATAATATTCTGCTATTTGAAATTGCATGTGGTGTGCACAATCATCAGATAGAAAGATGAGAAAATCATAATTATAGTGTGGTCTATAGTCACATGTTAAAGATAGAAATATATATGACACTATGATATATATGTGTGTGTGTGTGTGTGTGTTTATTTAGGGAAAATGGAAAAAATCTGTCAAAATGTAAATATGAAAAAACAAATATTCACTGGATGTATTTATTATGAACGATAGTATGTCAACATTCAAGCGTTCCGGGGTTTTTTTTTCAAACCATCCTAAAAAAAAATGAAATGCTTAAATGTTGGCATACTATTATTCATAAATAAATACATTCTCAGAATATTTGTTTTTCACACACACACACACACACACATATATATATATATATATATATCATCATGGCAGTCCAAATAAAGGAGAATAGTTATGATATGTCAGGTGGTATATGACACAGGAGATATCTATTAACATGTCTATACTTGGATATGAATTTACTTCTTTTGTTCAGCAATTTGTTTTCAACATGTTTTAGGAATAATTTATAATAATTACATATGTATCTAAATAAATAAACATGATATTGTATAAATTAAAATCATAAACTATATTTATGATATATTATATATTAAATATTTTATAAAAAAAAAATCTAATAAATGAAAAACATAATAAGAAGAGTTTCTTTTAAAATCACATTAAATGGATTTTCCTAAAAAAACATTGAATTTCAAGTGAAAAAAAATAAGAAGAGGAATTATTTTGTCTCGACTCTTTTTGGTCCCTTTTTATGGAAAATCAAAGATATGAAAATAAAATTCAAAAAACAACAGTGACAGAAATGATTCTTTGACCAAAGATCAGGGATACCAGTCGAATGGATTTGATTACCTCCTTGCAATATCAATAATTTGCATATTTATGAGGGATACATTTATTATATATCATCCATACATATTTTATTTTCTGACATCTTTAAAGAAAGTTGATTGATAAAACAACTTTATATTCTTGTTACATATGTGTGTGTGAGTGTTTGTATGTTTCTGCATGCATATAAACGTATGTATATCACTTGTTATATATATGTGTGTGGGTATATGTGTGGCGTGAGTGAAATGTCACTGTATACATGCATGTGTATATAAATGTATATATGTGTACGTGTATGAGTGTTTGTTTATGTGTGTATATATGTGAGTAAGAGATGTTATGTATACATGCATGTGTATATAAATGTATATATGTGTACTATGTGTGTGTATATATGTTAGTAAAAGAGATGTTACTGTATACATGCTTGTGTATATAAATGCATATATGTGTGTGCAGGAGTTATTGTATACTTCTGTGTATGTAAATATAGGTAACGTAATACTTGTTATATATGTGTGTGTGCATGTGTGTGCTTGAATCAGATGTCACTATATACATGCATGTGTATATAATTGTATATGTATGTGCATGCATGTGTGTATGAGTGAGAGAAAAGGTATCACTCTATACCTGTATATAAACATATATATATATATATATATATATATATTCATAGCTATTGTTATATGTGTGTGTGTGTGTGAATGAGATGCTATTTATATACAAGAAGATGTATATATGTGTATGTATGTGTATATGTGTTTGTATAAGTGAGGAAATATCACTGTATATATGTATATATATAAACACACACAAAACACACACATATATATATATTTCTGTGTATGTAAATGTATTTGTGTATAACTCTTGTTATATATGTATATATGCATGTGTGTGAGATGTCACTGTATACATATGTATGTATATGTGTGTGTGTGTTTATGCTTCTGTGTATGAAAATATGTGTATGTAAATGTACAAAATGCTTTTGTGGTAACAGTATATATGAATATGGACTTGTGTGTAAATGAATGTGTGTGTATGTATGGTGATCTGTGGTTTAAATGTATTAAAGTATGTATATATATGAGTGTATTTATATATCTATGGAAACAAAAACTCTTTCATTTGTACCCTAATTTAGATGCTCTAAATGTCATGAATTTGTAATCATTAACATACACACCCACATTTATATAC
The DNA here is from genome assembly GCA_023376005.1 of Doryteuthis pealeii. Lineage (NCBI taxonomy): Eukaryota > Metazoa > Mollusca > Cephalopoda > Myopsida > Loliginidae > Doryteuthis > Doryteuthis pealeii. Next base: position 3,805,630 of record CM042143.1, on the reverse strand, counting down.
TTATTCAGCCCATCAATATATATATATATATATATATATATATATATATATATATATAAGAGAAATGTTGTCTATGCTCTTACTACATGACAGTAAATGTCATGGACATGATATTTTTATATTGGCTGACAGAATCTGTCAGATATAGAACAAGTTATTTTTTATTTGAATATTTAAAGCTTAAAATCAGCAATTGATGTATTTATTGAGGTTAAGCAAGAAAAAGATAATAAACAAAAGAGTATTTTAACAATATTAACAATTCAAGCATTGAATTTGTTTTTAAGAAATCTTAATAGTTTTCCAAAATACTTGTTAAATTATTTAACATTATATTTGATCTTAGATTATATTAAAGTATATATTTACCCAACCCCTCTACCATGAGCCGAGCAGGATGTGACAGAAGGTCAGGGTTTTTTTAAAGTAAGGTAAAGGGGGTTTGAATTTTTAGTTTTCCTTCTCCTAGACTGGTTTTCTTAAACATTGCTTAAAAAAATTTGCCCTACTATTTAGAAAATAGTTGAGGAGCAAAGAGAGTGATTCATATTTTTTCTAAGGGCATTAGCATAAAGTAAGTCACACAAACAGCCTTGTCCAGGATTATTGGGTTGACAATTCCATTTCCTAAAATGATAACCATATATATATATATATATATATTAACTGCATCTCCAAGATTAGATTTCATGTGTAATTTTCTTGTAGTAAAGTGAATGTAAAAAAAAGAAAAGTCTTCTAAAATAAAATTTAATACAGTTCTAAGTGACTATCATCTGTAGATTGCAGGTTCAATCCTGACCACGGGTGATAATAACATAGAATTCTTAACATAGCTTAATACTTGTACCCAATCATGGTTAGCGGAATGAGAATTGTCTACTCCAGTGATTGAATGGTTTGAATCAAAGTTTCATGAATGCTCCCAATTATGACATGAAGACTCCTAAGTTTGAAAAGAGGGTTTCCAAATTTGAAAAGAAAAACCTGAGGAAGGCAGGAGAGCACATCGGCCAAACGTTGTGTACATAACAATAAAGATAAAGGCATAAATAAAAAAAAGTACAATTCACCACTTTGGCATAATGCTCTTGGGAAAGGTATGAATCCATCTCTTACCCCCCCTCCAAGCTATGGGTGACTAGTAGAGCAGACTGGTCTGTTTAGCCTTGGTAAGACAATGAATTTAAAGAAAGAACATTTTGCATCGTACTCCACATTTAATATAATAGCTTGCAAACAGCTATATTATTTTGATCTTTGTTCCAAAAGATGAGAAAAAAGTTATATTTTCATTAATTGAACATTTCACTCAGGCAGCCTTTCAATAAAACAAGGAAGTACAGAAATATTCTCTGAAATTCAGAAACTAAATTGTTTTGGAAAAATCCATTTTAATGCAACTAATGTCATGCGATCTTGCATGTACATTGAAAAATGAAAAATGCATGTAAAATCCAATGGATAGCCCTTTACAAAAATTAGATTTTTAACTTTTGATTTGAAATCATAAGAAAATTGGGAAAAGACACATACATGCAATTATATATATATATATATATTATATATATTGAGAGAGAGAGAGAGAGAGAGAGAGACAGACAGACAGACAGAGAGAGAGACAGATACACAACACAAACAGAGGCAGAGAAAGTGAAACTTAAACTTTTGATTTGAAGTGATGAAAATTTGAGAAAAGACATACATAAAATTATATCTAATACTCAGCACATACAGACACACATATATATATATATATATATATATATATATATATATATATATATATAGAGAGAGAGAGGGAGAGAGAGAGAAATAGACATACATACATACATACATACATAGAGAGTGACAGAGACCGAAAGAGAAAGAGATATGTAAGTTTTCTTGTGTAACTTTTGATTTGAGAAATTTTATTTCATTTTTTTTTTTTCTGAGAACCATTGTCTTCAGTTTTAGTTCAACATGCTGCCTGGTTTTTGCATGAGTCTGTGACATTCTTAAACAAATAATCAATGGATTTTTTTTTATTCTTGAGCTGTCCCACCTGCTCCATTCAAAAAGTTCCAGAAGAGACAAAAGAATAGACAGCAGCAAAAAAAAAAAAATTGAAAAAAAAAAAGGAAACCAAGAAAAAAATATTTAAGTTTCAAGTTGACCCAAACATAAGAAAGTAAGTGAAACTTTGAAAACTTTTTATTTCTTTTTTTTTGACCTTATTAATAGAATGAAGTGATCAGATATGTATGTGGAAATGAACAAAAGGATCTTTGAAATTTTTAATGAATCCCAGATTTGGGGGGGGGGGGACAGGCAGGGAGAAGAAGAAA
>CM042143.1:3788300-3798300 GCA_023376005.1 Doryteuthis pealeii | reverse complement strand
ATGAAATGTGTAATTGATAAAGGTGTGGAGAAGATATAAAAATACAGATAAAGAAGGAAATAAATTTTGAAAAGAAGAAGAAGAAAAAAGGAGAGGATGAATGAAAATTGAATGAATTGAATAAGAACAGGAAAATTGAAAAACAGGAAGAAAAAAATTATATAAAGAGAGACAAAAGCAAAAACCAAAAAGAAGAAAAAAAGAAGAAAAGGAAGAAGAAAAGAGGAGAAAATGAAAAAGAAACGAGAAGAAAATGAAGTATAAAATAGAAGAATAATAAAAAAGAAAGAAACAAAAATCGAATGAAAACAATATCTGGGCAAAAGAAAAGCAAGAATAAAAATTAAATTATAAAAAAGAGAAATTAGGAAAACCTAAAGAGAAAAGAAATGACAGAACTCAAAGACCAAATAGATTGCCAAAAAATAAAGAATACAATTTTTTTTTAAATAAGAAAAAATCTGACCTTTTATTTATCCGCCTTTATTTTTGTTTTAAATTTGTTTTTTTCTTTTACATTTTTTTTGTCTACCACGGAACTTCTACAATGTGACACTCAAATTTTTCTCAGAATTTTCCTGTGTCTTCTATCTTGTCCATAATCTTCCGGTTCCTTTAGTGGTTGAGGAATTTGGATTTTTTTCTTCAATCTTTCTATGATTATTTACTTATTCATTTATTTTAGTCTTTCCCAAACATTTCAATTGTCTTCATTTTTCTTCTATCACTTATTCCTTAATTACTTTCTTTTTCAATTTTATTTATTTTCATTCACCAACTTTTCTTTCAATTTTGTCATCACATTTTTTCCTTCTTCTTTGACATTTTCTCATTTTTAATTATTTTTCTTCATTTTTTCTCCCCTCTTCCTTGAGATCTGCCTCTTTATTTTCCTTGTCTCTTTCTCTTTCTTTTTTCTCTTAACTTTTTGTTTAATCTATTTTCTCTTTATTTTTCCCTTTTTTCCATCTTTCCTTCATCCTTCATAGTTCCTCTTCTTAATTACATTTTTTAAACTGATTTCTTACTCTCCTTCCTTACTCTTCTAAATACAGCCAAGTCCTTCATTAATTTTCTTCTTTTTATTCTGTATTATTAGTTTTTAGTTTCCTTCTCCCTCATCCGTTTTCTTTGCATATTTTACTTTATATTTTCTTTTTTAAAAATTTTGTTGATTTGCACAAATATTTTTTCAAGCTCTTTATTTTTCTGTAACACACAAGCAAGAAACAAACAAAGAGAAATAGTTGCCTGAAATTTATACAAAACCAAAATAAATCTCAACAAACTTTTTAATCTTGTTGGCTTTACTGTAAAAGAGAAACTTACTTCCCAAGTGAAAGAAAGTAGCAAAAATTTCAACTTTCTTTCACTTGATGCAGTTTACTGACTTTACATGACCAACAACATTAAAGAAGACACATTTCTTTTTTGGAAGGTTTCATTTTTTTTTAATGTTTTATAGTTCACAGTTATTTCTTTGTGGTGTTTTTGCATCAGATTCATGGTGGAGAATATTTGTGCTTTTATAGTTAAAGACACAATGGGCCTGCCAAAAAAGACCTAAAAAGTTTTCTCAGTATCTATGTGACTAAAACAAATAATACAAAAAAACATTGAAAAATAAAAAGCAAATACACATATATAACTTTAAACATACATAAACAGATACACATAGATATATACATTTCCACACAGAGATAAATGTAAAAATTCATGTTTCAATGCACACACACACTTATACATACACAGATATATATGCATATATACTTATATACATATATATACATACATGCATATATATGTGTTTGTGTGAGTGTGTATTGGGGTAGAGTCAACAATACTTGGTGACTATCAGTTTCTTGCCCATGTGAACAACAGACCTAACTAATATATATATATATATATATATATATATATACTCTATCACTGATATTGAGCACTTTTATTCATAAATATAACTCTCTCTCTCTCTCTCTCTAAATATATATATATATAATATATATATATATTATATATATGTATGTATGATGGATATATATATATATATATATACATATGTAATATCTTATAAATGGATATATACCAGTACACAAATATATGCATGTACATTTCACACAAATAAGTATGTAAATTTTTATATTTACTCACACACATACAAAGACACAGATGCACACACACTCACACATCTACATATATAGGCATTCACACCCACATATCTATTTACAGGCACTTCATATATATATATATATATATATATATATATATATATATATATATATACATGTGTGTGTGTATATGTGATTGTGTATGCATTTACCCATTTTTCTTATTATTGTGTTATAATGTCAAACATTAAATAAAATCCTAAGAAAAGAAATGTAAAAACAATCCAGTTTTTCACTTTCCCTTCCATTCCAATGTCAAACAATTTTATTATTTCATCCTACAGATGATCAGACATTTTTGAAAAACTAGGAGATGAATATATGTTCATATTACAAAAGCAAATATTATGATTACTTAAACAATGGAAATTTCATACAAGGACCCAAAAATAAACATAAAATACCCAAATTTTCAGGGACTCACCAAAATCTAGGCTATAAATGCGAATCCCTCTGAAGATTTTACAAGTTTCTGTATATCTGTGATGTTATATTTATCAAGCATTTTGAAAGGTAGGAATAAACTACATTTTAAAATGACAGTGACTGACTGTATCCCAATGCAGGGGTAGGCTCTCCCCTAAAAAAGGGGGTGTCCACGGTTAGATACTGAACTGCATCTCATGACAAGATTCCAGTTCCAGAGCTCTAGGGAGTGTGGAACACTCCTTCATTAACATTACTTCCAGGTCCACTCAGAATTAAATTACCCATTAGGGACCCATCTATGGGTCAAATAAAATTGTTTTAAAATTATTTGTATTTGATAAGAACATGTGAAAAAATGAAACTCTTACGAAACAACAAAAAAATGTAAATCTGAATGTGAAATGTTTAGGCTTTTTCAGTCTCTTTGAAAAATATGCCGCCTACACAGATGCACGTGCACGAATACACCAGACATGAAATGATCAATTGAGAACAAATTGTTTTTGACGAAAATAATGAAAACTAAAACAAAAATACAAATACACAAATAATATATATATATATATATATATATAGTCACATTATTCATTTTCTTTAAATAGGTTTCACATATGAAACGGCAAGACAAGGAATAAAACTTGTACACTCACAAATGCACTAAAACACTTCAACCAAAAAGTTACAGAATCCTCTTGGTGAGAGGCTTACTTATAGAATTGAAGTTACCCCAAAACATATTGTCTTGGCATTAAATAACCCTAGATGGGTTGACATGCCATCAAAATCAATTAATCAATCAAAATATGATTAGCAGGTTACCAGTGAGAAGAACGTATGAATACTTTGTTTAAGATTAGTTCTGACCAGGCCTTATAGTCATAGATGTACAAGAGGAAACTTTACAGTGGGGAGTGGGTTAAAGGAATTTGCCTAGAAATTTTTCTAAGTTGCCCTAGATCTTAATTTTCTGGAAAAGGGATGTTGAAACTTAAGATCTAGAGTAGAGTCTATATTAAATTTTACCAGGCCTAGACTTTAAAATATTTCTTCAAATTTGAAAAGAAAATTTAAAAGATAATTTATTTAATGAATAACTTCCGAAAATGTAATTAAAACATGATGCAATAATTATTTAATTTTAAATGTTTTAAAATCAAAGTATCTTGCCGCAACATTTTTTCCTACTCTACTTGAGCCATTTTTTTCCGTTTATTATGAGACACAGCCCCTTTTCAGCTCATAACCCTTGCTGATTGATTTGGGGATGAGATCATTGTACAGAAGTCCTCAATTATTTTTGTTTGTGTTTGAAAAGTGCATCCTATACTTCGTCAAAAACTGCAATAACTTAATTTGTTATTTTGTTATCTTTTTTTTTAATTACAAGTTTGAATTAAAGACAAAATTATTTTGTTTTCTTTTAGGATTTTGATTCTGTCCCATTGGATAAAGTTAGGAGTGTAAAATAAAACTTGTTTTATAAACTTGATTAGTTACTTTTTGAAACGTTTAGACATAAGCACATGAAAATAACTAAAAATGTAATAGGATTTTATTTTACACATGAATACTTTTCAAAATGTCTATGATATGAAGAATGAATGTCTATTTCTGCTTTCTTGGAATAATGTCAATTGGAATTGAAAATAAAATCGGTGTTGAATTTCTTTTAGTATCTCTCTCTCTCTCTCTCTCTATATATATATATATATATATATATATATATATATATATATATATATATATATATATATATATATATATATCTTGAAAGGAAGGAAAACTCAACACCGTTATTCCATAATAAATTTATTTCAAAGCAAAATTGGGGCCTTTATAAATATAAGTTGATTTAACAAAGCTCCCCAATTTAAGTCTCATCAGATGGAGAATTATCAATAATTTGAATTTTCAAATTTTCAATTTATTGATGATTCTCCATCTGATGAGACTTAAATTGGGAGCTTTGTTAAATCAACTTATATTTATAAAGACCCCAATTTTGGTTGAAATAAATTTATTATGGAATAATGGTGTTGAGTTTTTCCTTCCTTTCAAAGATAAGTATTGCTCTGTATATAATCTAAAAAGTTTCTAATACATTGTGCTCCCTGTAGTGATTTAAAGATTCACTGTATTTATACATACTGGATCATAAAATAATAATACAGTGTGTCTTAGATATCACATATAGAATCATCCCTTACTACCAAGTTTTGGATAACTCACATCTATATATATATATATATATATATATATATATATATAATATATCCAGGTCATTTGGAATGTGAAGATTGGTATGGCATATGTTAAGAGCTCAATGTACAATAATTGGGGAATTATATACAGAGCAATACATTGGCAAAGAAAAGACTTAATATCAACAGTTATAAATTTGTTTCCACCGTTATTAATCAAATTCATCAGACTCTTAATTCGATGGAAATGGTCTAGAAAAAGCCAAGATTCATTTAATCAAAATTTTGAAATATTGAAATAGGCTCTTAGACTAATATATAATATATATATATATATATATATAATATATATATATATATATATATATGTCTAGCTGTCAATGTTTTTCTCTATTTTTATGTCTATTTGTATAATTATTAATTTACTATGCTTCTCAAAATTTCAACAAAATAGTATTTCAATGGAAAATTTCTTGGATATTTTCATTGAAATACCTGTGTGTTTATGTTATTTTGTTGTTGTTCCTTCTTTGTGTGTGTGGATAGTTATGAACAGAATGTGTAAAGAAAGAAGAAATACAGTTCAGTTACTTTTCTTAGTGGTGGATAAGGGCTTCCTTGATATTCTTTGCAGATATTTTGAGGTTGTATTGCACTTTAGTTGAATTTATTTATATTTCAGTGATGTCGTATTATTTCATTCACCATTTACTTGGTACTGAATATTAACTTTATGAGAATTTTCAACTATTTACGCTTGTCTTTGGATTTTTATTGGTTAATAATTTTGTAAAAAAAAAACCCTGAATATTCCCAAGTTCACTTTTTAGCCTTCTCCTCACCAAATGATCAGTTTGCTAAAACATTAAGTGAAACATCAATTATATCATCACATTTTATAGGTGGGGTGTTATCATCATCCCTGGGTCTTACGTTTATGAAAAAAACTTTCTAAGACACCACTTCTAAGTGACAATTGTTATTGCTGGATGTGTTTATGCCATTCCCATCAAAGACAAGCTAGCAATAAATGTCTATAAAATTGTCTTCATATATTTGGATGATTTACCAAAATAATGTAAAAATCTGATGTTTTTTTAAAAAGATTCTTGTCAGTTGTTTTCCAGAGACAACTTACTCATTTTAAAATTTTTGAATCGGTTCACCTTGGTCCTCATGGCAGTTCACAACCATCTGGAATGCTGTGAGGGCTGGAAGAATTGTTTGCTATCCGTGAGTGTTAAAAGGCACAGGGCCACCCACCTCACATTAAAAAGACCTCATCTCCCATATTGCTTGTGTGGTGAAATTAAATCCTAATTCTAGTCGGCTGGCTTTAGTTTAAAATTTTCTTACATTCCCTTAGTATTTAAAAGGGCCATTAAGGCTATCATGCTATGACTTGAAATTGTTTAATATATGACTTCATGTATGTTTCTTTGTGGAAAAATAATGTAGTAGTTGCCTTTTTGTTGTAATAATGATAATATGAAGTTTAATATGAAATTTCAAAATGGAATTATTTGTCCTGAAAATGTACAATTCATTTTTCCTCTGGGGATCTGCAGCACCCTCCTTACCCCCTCCCCTTGTATGCTTATGTTTGAAGTGTTGAGAATTTATTATGCAAGTGGAAATAAAAGAATGATTAAAAAATTAAAAATACATAGAATGTAAAGATGAGAAAAATATGAATTTAGTGAATGAATGTAGATTTTATTTTAGGAGAAACACCATTTGCAATGTTATTTTTAAGAGTTTTAACTAATTGTTGACCTGTTATCTGATATACCAGGAATGCTTATTCTCAAGGTAAAAAAAAACGAAAACATTGTAAGCAGAGTTCATCTCAAGTCTTTCATGTGAAGTATTAAAACTCAATTTGAACCTGTTTGTTTATGAAAAAAAGGTTGATTTGAGCCAGCAGTCAGAAGAAATTGAATCCTTTAAATGACCATTTCAAAGAGTAGAAGCAAGGATACCAACATGATAACTATGCTGTAGTAGTTATTTAAAAGAAATGTCATGAGACAACAGCAATTTCAAAGACATAAGAAAGACTTAACAATCAAATTACATTGTACTTTAAGTGATTATACATGTTTACCCTCAACTTCTAAAGCGGAGTTTAACAGGTTTGAATTCAGTTTTCCTTCTCCTAGACTAGTTGCCTAACCAAGGCTAAAGAATCCAGTCTGCCCTACTATTTACCCATAGCTGGAGAGATAATCGTTGGATGCATATCCTTCCTAAATGTATTAGCACTATGTAAAATGGAAACAGCCTCATCTAGGATTTGAACTCTTCTCTCCGTCTCCATTTTAGGACGGTAACCATTACACAATGTGCCTCTTATAACCTTTAATCCTTTAGCTGATTATAAATTTTTTCCTTTATCTATTTCATACAGGTCTCATCTGCTTTGTGTTAGGTCTGACTATTTCATTGTTAGCCCAAAATATGGTACTCAAGATAATGACAAACGTTTAATGTCTTGCTTCACATGTTGGTATAATAGACCCGATTAGCAGAATGAGAACAGGATACGCCTGTGGATTGAATAAAGGGTTAGGTTCAAAGTTCCGTGAAGGCTCCTGATTACAACAAGAAGGCTCCTGATTATGACAAGAAGGTTTCCAAGTTCAAAAAGAAGGTTCCTGAGTTTGAGAAAGCTCCCAAGTCCGGCAAGAAATACCTGAAGAAGGTCGGAGGGCACATCAGCCAAAACATTGTACAGATAGCAATGAAGATGAGGACAATAGTCCAAATAATCCAAATAATGCTTCTTGTTATCATTTAGGAATGATACAATGAGTAATTTATATCTTTTTCTTTCAGATTATAAGAATATTGTTGGTCATTTTCTTTGGTATTAACTGCTATGTTGGTTCCAACTAAAGAAGACATTAGACTCTATGAGTTATTAGATATTTTGTATGTATAATAAATGTTATCTTTTTTTACCCAAAAGTTAAGATATTTGAATAAACTAATAAATTTCCCATGTCTTTCAGAACCTTTCCACATTTAACAAAATCACTCATTAAGGAAATTTAAAAAAATATTTTCTATCAAAACTTATGTTTTAATTTACCAGAACTGTGGGGTTGCACCCAATGTATGCATGCATGCAGGTACATATATATATATATATATATATATATATATATATATATGAGATTAAGGTAATTTGCTTTAGAAGCATTGTTGAGTAAAGTATATTATTGTTTATATTTTTTGCTTGAAGGCAGTTACAATGCGTATATCGTATAAAATTTGATAATTAATGAAAATAATCATGACAGGCAAACTCGTCAAACATTGATCACTACGTAGAACATCGTACAGCAGCCATTTTGAATTTACAATCTATAACATCCACTCTCTTTGCTCTGTATAGTAGTAGTAGTAATAGTGATGTATTTACCCTTGACAAGCTAATTTTGTATACATCGTTTACTGCGTATCAGTGGCCCAGTGGTAAAGTCTCTGACTCTGCATGCTGAGCTCCTGGTTTCAATTTCTGTCAGAGGGAAATCATAAGTATACATCACTGATGAGACTTAATAAAGTTGAAATGGCTGCTGTACAATGTTCTATGTAGTGATCAACATTTGCTGAGTTTGCTTGTCATGATTATTTTCATTAATTATTGAATTTTATACGATATACGCATTGTAACTGCCTTCAAGCAAAAAATATAAATAATAATAATAATACTAATATATATGTATAATATATATATATATATATATATATATATATATATATATATATATATGTATATATGTATATGAAATCTATAACATAAATTCTAACATACATTTTATATATTTGAATATATACAATACATGTTTGAATTTATGTTATAGATTTCATACATATATGTATGCATGCATAAGTTGTTTTTTGTTTTTTTTTTTTTTGTTTTTAAAAATTAAGTCATTTTGTTGCTCACTATATTCAGGAGTAAATGAATATATTACACACAGAAACTATTTTTGGTAAGTGACCCTTTCTCCATTTCACTACTTTGTCTTCCATAATTGTATTAATGAAACTTTTGGAAAAAGTTTAATAGGAAAAAAAAATAAATAAAAAAAAATTCCAGCAGAAAAAAATGGGAATCATTATTTTTCTTCTCTGAAAGAAAAAAAACTGTTAAAAAAAAAAAACAGATAAGAAAAAAAATAAACAAAAATATTTTGCAAAAATTTTCAGATCACTTTCAAATTATAAGTGAGTTACTCTAAAAATAAAAATAAAATAAATCTGAAAAAAAAAATAAAAATAATGTCCAAAACAAATTTAAGAAAGTATTCTATGTATTGTTCCTGTGAAAATTCTTCTTTTCTCTTTGACACTCATCTGTTAACTGACTAGCCATACAATCATGAAATCCTTCTCTGCTATCAGAAAATTCCTGGAAGCAGTTAAGGACATCTTTTGGAAAACATAGAGTAAGTGTTAATCTTGTGAAACCATTAACAAGAGAACAGTGCCAATTATATGATATTAGTGGTTAGAAAAATGGACGATTTGGATGAAAAGTGGGGAAAGGAAGGAGATGAAAAGATGACAAAATATTATAGAGAGATAAAAATGGAAAGAAGGAAAAAGATGGGAAGAAAAAAAAGAAAGAGGAGAAGAAGAAGGAGTAAGAAACAGAGACAGAAAGAAAAATTAATAAAAGTAAAAAAGAAAGGGAAAAATAACTGAGAAAAATAACAAAATGATTGAAAGAAAAAAGAATGAAGAAGTGTGAAAGAAGAAGAAGAAGAAGAAGAAGAAGAAGAGAAGAAGAAGAAGAAGAAGAAGAAGAAGAAGTGTGAAAGAAGAAGAAGAAGTGAAAGAAGAGAGGAAGAATAAGTGTGAAAGAAGAAGAGAAGAAGTGTGAAGAAGAAGAAGAAGAAAGAGAAGAAGAAGAAGAAGAAGAAGAAGTGTGAAAGAAGAAGAAGAAGAAAGAGAAGAAGAAGTGTGAAAGAAGAAGAAGAAGAGAAAGAAAGTGTGAAAAGAAGAAGAAGAAGAAGAAGAGAAGTGTGAAAGAAGAAGAAGAAGAAGTGTGAAAGAAGAAGAAGTGTGAAAGAAGAAGAAGTGTGAAAGAAGAAGAGAAGAAGAGAAAAGAAAGAAGAAGTGTGAAGAAGAAGAAGAAGAAGAAGAAGAAGTGTGAAGAAGAAGAAGAAGTGTGAAGAAGAAGAAGAG
>CM042143.1:3693300-3785800 GCA_023376005.1 Doryteuthis pealeii | reverse complement strand
TTTTGTACATATTAGTCTTTATAAAAACATTTTATATAACTAAACAAATCATATATAAGTATAAATGCATTTTATATACTTTCTAACTGGGTATGAATTATAAAGAACGTTTTTGCCACACATTTTATTTTTCCTTTTATTCCAATTCAATTCAATTCCTCTTTTTTGTTTTGATAATTATCATTCCACAAAACTTTCGCCCATGAAAGTGAAGTTTACATGACGAGAGATTTGAACTTTACAACATTTGAGATTAACAATAAAAATGTTTTAAAACTTTCATTTTATTCCTGGAAACAACATTTTACTATTTTCTTCTTACTTACTTACTTACTTCTTTTTAGTTTTCTCTTTTCTCGTTCATCTGTTTAGATATTTATTAATCAATTTATTTATTCACTTTTATATATCATTTTCAAAATATTTCTTCTGTTTCCCAAACTATTTCTATTTAAGGATAATTCTGAGGAAATGTCCAAAGATGTTTTCGTTTTCTATCTAGCTAAGTAGCACATTCATCTTGTTCTACATTCAAACTCCAACAACAGATTGATAATTAATTGTTTCATTCTTTTTTCCCTTGTTTTATGTTATAAATGTATTTTCATCAAACTTTATTTGTTGCTACGAGAACATTTCTCTGCTTCTCATTCAAATTACAACCTGTTTGGTGGCTGAGATAGTTCTGTATCTCTTTGCTAGAAATGAAAAAATTCATCAAAATAACGTTTTATAGAAGTACCTTATATACTCAAGTAATGAACTCATATTTAATTAACAACCAATTAGTTCAAGAAAAATAAGTATTTTTTAATAGAAGGAAAAAATAAGGAGAATGGAAAAAAAAGAACAGGTGAATATGAATAAAAAAGAATATAAAAAAAGAAGGAAGAAAAGAAGGAAGATGGGATAAATGGAAATGAAGAATGAAAAGAGAAGAAAGAAAGAAAGAATGGAAAGAAAGAGTGAAAATGAATAAAGAATATGAAGAAGAAAGTAAAAAGAAAGAATATAAAGAAAAAGGGAAGAAAGAAACATTGTTATAGATCCATTTCATTGATAGTTTTAGCCACAAAAAGGCGTTTTTCATAAGTAACATTCTCCTATCAACTCCTACACATGGACATAACAGTTTTGGCTGTCTAGCAAAAACTAGCATTCAACATCTGTGTGAACACTGGATGCTGTCTAGAAGACTTACCAAAAGCAATAATTGATAGGGACAGATGGCAAGAGAGACAGAGAGAGTCAATTGAATCTGTGCTGTTACCATGCCTTGATGATGATGATGATCCTATATTGCATGTAATGAATGACCCTCTAATTTTCTCTGGCTATATTAGCCTACAAAAATACTTTTTCAACATCCAATGACATACAGAGAAAACATTCAAACATACTTTTATACTTTCAAAGCTACTGTAATACAATTAAAATCAATACAATACCATAAATAAATAATGTTGTATAGACCTTGATGTAACTTACCGTGTTTACTAGGATATTCAAAACATACTGATACTTGTACATAAATGTGTACGAGATATAATTAGTAAACAATGTTAAGTAAATCTTTATTATTTAAACTAATACACTTGATTACGTATAGTCTATGCAAGAGCACTTTGGATCAAAGTTACAGCAAGGTTAAAACTAAAAACACATTTCAAAAACATATCTTGTGTAATAAATGACCACCTATTTTTAGTTGAAAAATTGGTTTTAAAAGATCATTCATTACATGAGTATATACAAGGTGTGTCAAAAAATAGAGTTTTTTTTGTATTTTTTGACACAGCTTGTATTCTGAAAAAAATAATAATGTCCATTTATTCATCTTTTTCAGAATACAAGGAGTGGCAAAAAAGTACCATAGAAATGAAGAATGAATGGAACGTTATTTTTTTGAAAATACAAAATGTGTCAATAAGTATAAAAAATCTTGATACTTTTTTGACACACCTTGTATTTGCTTGCTGTTCTTATATACTACTTTGACAATGCCAAGTTGCGTTATTAGCAAGGATTCTTTGGTAGACATGGAAGGTATTAATATGTTTTCAAAAGTCTTTTTGTTCTTGTGATGTCCAAAGGCTTTCAAAATTATTTTTGTTTATTGGAATTAATCTTTGAATAATTTGAATATTTATCTTTAACAATCTTTAGAAAAATATTATTGATGATTATTGAACTTCGTGTTAGATATATAGATATAGGCCAATAAGCTCGCACAATGGGAGAGGGGGGAAGGGGAGATGTAGAATAATACTAAGTCCTACCAATCTCAAAATCTATCCTGACAGTGGTGCTTGGCCAGTCTCATTGTTCAAACCAATAGTAGACTGACTGACTTCAATAAAATGGAATAAAATAATGTAGAAAGTCTATGTTACTTCTACTTGTGATGGAGATGCCTGCCTTGAAAATCAGCCTTCAAAGTTCAGATTTTTGTCACTATCAATGGTCCCATAACTTGACCATAGCAGCTACCCTCATGGACAGGAAGAGGCTGGTTGAACCCATTCCTTTTGAGGTCTACAGAAGGTTTGAATTTAGAGATTTCCTACTCTGAGACCAGTCATCATACCAAGATGAAAGAGTCCATTCTGCCCTACTATTTACCCATAGAAGGAGGCAAAATAATTGGATTCATACCTTTCCCTGAGGTATGAAAAATCCAAACGGTCTCATTCAAGATTTGAACTTGGGCAACCAAGTCTAATTCTTAAAACAATATTCATTATTTGTATTTGATAGGAATACTTAATATCATATAACCATCAGTGAAGAAACTTAAGAAACTATAAAAGAAATGTAAATATAAATGTTTAGTTTACACAGTTCTCTCACCTCCAGGCATAAAGTAATCCTAGACAGTTTGACATGCCATTAAAATCGATCAATCAATCACTTTTAAAAATTGACTGTAAGATTTGCCCAATGTGAAATGTACTCCTAAATTCAGTTTTACAAAAATTCCTTATGATATAAATTTATTTCATTATGATTCAACAGGATGTAAGAATAATCAAGTATCGGAGAAATATTTAAGAATATTTGAGCTATTAAAGATCAGGGCTCACTTTAATGTTTTTGGTTAAATAATGACAAAAAGAGAAAAGTCAAAAATGAGATAAGAGTTGGGATTTTAATATTCAACAGTTTCATTTTTTATTCAAGCTTAACTACCTCTGGATTGATTTTATGGACACACCTTTGTGTGTTTGTGTGTGTGTGTGTGACAGAGAGAGTGTGTGTGTCTGTGTGTGTGTTTGTGTGTGTATATTTGTGTGTGTGTGTGTGTGTGACAGAGAGAGTGTGTGTGTCTGTGTGTGTTTGTGTGTGTATATTTGTGTCTGTGAGTGTATAGTGTGTGTGTCTGTGTGTGTTTGTGTGTGTATATTTGTGTCTATGTGTGTGTGACAGAGAGAGAGAGAGTGTGTGTGTGTGCACATTAAATCAATTTCAAATTATTTTTTTAACTAAGAATAAGAGCCTATGTTGAATTTCTGATGGGGTTATAAGGATTACTTGGCAGTGTCATCTCTTGTAAGAAAAATACAACAGATTATATTAGGTTACATGGTACCAACGGCAGGGGTAAAGCCTAAACTGATTTTCATTGAGATGGATAATTACTTTCCCAATGATAAGAATTTACACACATCATATACTAAATAGCCAAATAGAAAGTGTCTGCACACCTTGAATAGAAGGAATAAAAATTCTGACTTTGTCTAGTATCAGCACTACATATATGATGACGAGAAGAAGAAGAAGAAGAAGAAGAAGAAGAAGAAGAAGAAGAAGAAGAAGAAGAAATATGAGGAGGAAAAGATGTAAAAAGAAAGGAAAATGAAGAGAATAGAAGAAAATTAAATTCATTTGATGAAATAAATAAATAAAGAAAGAAAGAAAGAAAAGTAAGAAGAGAATTAAGAAGAGGAAACAGAGGAGAAAGAAGAGGAAAGAAGAGAAGAAATATGAGGAGGAGAAAGAAGAGGAAAAGAAGAGAAGAAATATGAGGAGGAAAAAGAAGCAAAAAGAATAGAAGATCATTAAATTCATTTGATAGAAGAAAGAAAGAAAGAAAGAAAGAAAGAAAGGATTGAAAAAAAATGTCAGCTTATTGAAAACTTTCTAAATCAGAAAAAAAGTTGAAACTTGCAAATTTCTAATATGGAAAAAATATATCTTTTTTTCTTTTCTCTTTTCTTTTGTTCTTTCTTTTTTAGAACATTTTTTTCTTTCATTAGAACAATTCATAAATTGAGTTAAATTTCAAAATTGTTCCAAGTATGTCTCTTTTTTTGTATTTAGAAACAGATTCATAATATACATATTTTGTTTCCGAAAATAGAACCACTTTGTTCCCTCAATTTATCTACTCACCCAACCAATACAATTACATGTCATTTTGGCTATTATTTTTCGTAAAGAAATTACTAATTATTGTATATCTCATCAAATCATCAGCAAATGAGATGTTATTCATTTTTATCACCTCTTGGTCCATAATGAAATTTAGGTAAGAGAAAATGAAAGAATTGTATAAACAATGAAAATTACTAAAGGAGGAACACAACGAACAAAATGAAAGAATATTTTCAAGGGAATTTCTGGAAAATATAAAGGTACAGAATTTTAATAAGTGAAACATTTTTTTATTTTTTTATTTAATGAAAAAAAAAAAACCCCAAAAAACAGAGCTATGATTTCAGGAAATGTCTCTCCTTAAACTGATCCTTCTAGTTGTCTGTAACTTTTGCCCCCACCTCACCATCTTTTGATCACAGGATTTTATAAAAACGTACCCACATTCAAATTAAGTGAGACAAGTATAAATATATATATTCACTTGAGATGATAATTGCAAAAGAAAAAACCCCCAACTCTTTGTTCCATATTTCAAATAATGTTTGAAATAAGGGAAGCAAAAAAAAAAAAAAACTAAAAGAAGATGGCTTCCTCGTTATTTTCACTGATGATACAAAATTGCTCAACGCTATTACATTCTCTCCTTTAATTCTAACGGGCATTATTGCTCTGTGTTTTGCTTTTTTTGTTTTCTTTAAAGAAATTGACAAGCTTTTATAGTAAGAAAAGAGCGTCGCTTCACAGGAAATAACACTTCTTAATAATAGTGATATCACCCTTTACTAAAGCTACTAATAAACGATGTTCTATATATAAACATTCTGATTGTACATTTTTTTTCTGTCTGACCGTAGATGATTGTAGATTGTACAAATTTCCAGGTTTTATGTTCCCACACTTGATTCCCATCAAAACATTTTTTGTGGCCTCTCTATCTATTATTCTATCTTTCTCTTTTTTTTTCTTGGTTTATCTATCAGTCTATCTATCTCTATATATATGTTTCTGTCTCTCTTTCTGTCTCTGTCTCTGTCTCTGTCTCTCTCTTGCTCATACTTTCTACCTATCTACCTATCATATATCTATATATATTTCTATCTCCTGTATATTTGTTTGTTGTTGGGTTTTTTAATCTATGGCCTGCTCGGTGGCTAAGAGAGATGTATCTACCTTAGAAGACATTTTTCAAAATACTGATTTCCAGAGTAAATAAGTCTTTACTCTTAGCAGATTGGTGCTATACAATCTTACAACCCACATATTTCATTAGAAGACTTTCAAAATCTCCAAAGCCTACATTTGTCAAATATATACATTAAATTCATTTTTTCTACATGCCTATAAATATCATTCTTTCTCTTCCTCTATTACAACCTGTCAACTGGGATTAGAAAACACTATATACTGTATCCCTTGCAGAAGGTTAAATCCACATCTCATCTTAGGTATGATGCAAAATTTCATCCAATGGTTAGGCTCCAGTTCTGGTGCACTGGAGAGTATGAGGTTACTCCTTCATTGCCTTTATCCCAGGTCCACTCTGACCCTTAGTGGAAGTACCAGTTAGGGTCCTATCTATAGGGTAAATGAATCAGTTTGAAAATTATTTGTCTTAGGAATACTTGATATGATATAGCTCTGTACAAAGTATTTGTATTAAGAATAGTCACTTGAGGCTACAAATATTTACTAAGGATTATTATTATTAGTTACTTGAAGCCATATAACTGTGTGCAAGCAAGTGACTATTATTAAATAGAAATTTTTACTTTAAACTTTATAATTTTATATAAACCACCCATATTAGATAGGAATACTTGAAATCATATAACTGTGGACTAATTATTTGTATTAGATTGAAACACTTTATATCATATAATTGTGGAAACAAATGATTGTAGAGTCTACCATATATTTTCTTATAAATTTTCAATGTTCCATAAATATAAGATATAAAAAGAAAAGGATGTGATACATTCGGTTTGTGTGCACTGTTCAAATATTCCAAACTTTTTTTATGTCTGTTTATATATTTGGAATATATTCATGCATATATATTTGTTATAAAAGTATGTGTTGCAATATGACCCTTGTGAGCTAGAACTGCTAATGGAAGGAGGAGGAATAAATAACAAAGGCTTAAAAAATAGTGATGACCCAAAAGAGGAAAGCGATGGTTTTGACCGTAGCGTGACCCCGAACGAAGAATTGAGGAGCAAGCGGAAGTCAGGTGTTGACCGGAAGTCGGGTGTTGACCGGAAGTCACCTGGTGACGTGGGGGAAGGAAGAAAGGGTTCGTCCTCTTTTTGCCGGTGTCCGTCGTGGGACACAGACCTGATGAGAGCCCAGTAATCTAGTAGTGTTCTCTCTCTCTCGTTCTCTCTGCCTCTCCTCCTCCCTGGTAGAAGCCACTAGACGAGCACGTTAATAAAGGCTGGGAGTTGTGACGACATGTTTCTCGTGTTATGATTTTTTATCGGAGTTTTAGTACCAAGAAAGAAAAGAGGACTACGGTGCATGTATCGTTTTAGTACCGTGAGTATTACAACGTAACATATGCAAATAGATACATATGTTGATACCTGTCAATAAACAAGAGGGAGAGAGAGAGAAAGGGAAATTGAAATATCAGTGAAATTGATATCATTTTGTATTCTAATAACTTGACTAATTTTCATTTACATGATCTCAGAATTTAACAGCATGTGTAGAAACATCTCGGGATTCTATGTTTAATGTTTTATGCTGCTTTTTGTTTCAGATATAGAACTGTGATTTACTTGAAAATTTAAACATTAAAGATTATTTTGAGTTGTTTCTACACATAATGTTAGAATTTGAGCAAATTTGAATGAGAATTGATCAAGTTATTAGATTAAAAAATTACATCAATTTCTTAAACACTCTACATAGTGGTTGATCTGTAAGATCTGAAAATCTTCCAAGTTGGGATACCCAAAAAGTACCCATAATTCAGCTTCCAGTGACCAAATTGACTCAAAACAAATTTCAGTTTCCTTGTTACGCAAATAGAAAAGTTATTGATAAAATGTTATATTTTCCTAATTATTCTGTTACAAACTCACAGATGCTTAGATTTAATATTATATATATATATATATACATATACATATATATAATATATATATATATATATATATATATATAAAGAGAGTTTCATAATTTGCTTGAAGCATTGTGTATGTATTGGTTAGGAGGTTGATTTAGAAGGCTATCACAATGCAGTTTGGAATAAATTAAAAATATATAACGGTAACAATGGTGTTGTGTGTTGACCTGTATTTTTTATTATTTCTTGAATTTTCGAGGTAATACCTCTTTATCAAAAGAATTGAACTGAAAGCAGTACAGCTATGGCATTTCTTCCTAAATATATATATATATATATATATATATATCTTCCTAAATATATATATATATATATATATATATATATAATTAGCAAAATGCTAGACTAATTATATTTCATACAGTTTCATTCATAGTTACAATCATCAGACTAGCATGATGATGAAAATCACAATTCAGCAAGAAAATTTAGGCAGTGAAAAAAATGTTTGTACTTTTAGCATTTTATTAATCAGAATTATATTTGTTCTGTCAGTTAAATATTGAGAACTCTTCATAATTTTTATTGTTTGTCAGTTCTACTTTTTAAGTGAGCAGTAATTTTTATTATTTTATTATTAAAAACACATGCACACACACAAACACACACACACATATATATTTGTATATATATATATATATATATATATATATATATATGAAAAAAATCCCTTAGAGCGATTGGCACTGGTCAACCTTGTTTTTTCTTTTTTGCTTATAGCCACTCTAAAGGACAAACAATGACCAGATCGTCTACAGATTCTACTTTTAATGTTTTATGATTTTTTTCCAGGTATATGCATATCATTTACTGTAAAAGAAAATGTTATTGAATATTAAACATAGAATTTTAATTTATTTCTACACATGTTAAAATTTGAGATCATTTGAATGAGAATTGGTCAATTTAAAGGATAAAATATTCTATATTTCTAATAATTGTTACAAACACACACACACACACAATATATATATATATATATACAACACACACACACACACACACACACACACATATACACACACACACACACACACACACATATATATATATATATATGTTGTTCTCAGTTGGAGAATCCATCCATATATATATATATGTAACATATGTTATATATATTATGTCTTGATTCTCTCTCATCCCAGTTGGCCATTACAAAATTATATTAAATTTTGGAACATCCTGTACATCTCAAATGATATCAACTTTTTTAAAACACCATATATATATATATATATATATATATATATATATATATATATATATATGCATTGGTTCAGACAATTATACCCTGTCAAAAATATTTTAACAACAAAAAATGAGTAACTCGTTTTTTCTAGATGTAAAATCTTAGGTATGGAGGCTTACTATGTAAAGGCACAGGTAATCCTCATAGAAGATAATTCAAATATTCAAATAACTTTTCTATGAACAGATATCACATGTATCTTGTTGTGTGGGTCATCCTCTTTTAAGATACAAATACAAAGTGAAAGATAATCTGAAACACGCTAGTATTGATCACATTGAATTGGAAAGTATGGCATTTGACAGAAAGACATGGAGGACAAAATGTTCTTTTTAGAGTGAAAGCTTTTGTATCAAAAAGACTCAATCACCAAGATGCTTTGCATATGAACAGCAAGAAGCAATACTTAATACATTCTGTTGATGGTAGCAGTGAAGGTTTCTGACATTAACACTTTTATTGCTGGAAACTCATACATTGTTCTCAATGAGAGAACCCATCCAGCTATATATATATATATATATATATATATATATGAGAGAGAGTTTTATAATTTGCTTGAAGCATTGTGTATATATTGGTTAGGAGGTTGATTTGGAAGGCTATCACAATGCAGGTGTAAAATTTTTTTTATTTAATTCATTTAAAAAGAAATGCTATAACTAGACTGCTTCAGTTCCAGTGATCTTTTGAAAAAGAGATATTATTTCTAAAATTCAAGAATTAAATACAGGTTAACACACAACACCATTGTTACTGTATTATTATTTTTTTTCTTTACACCTGCATTGTGATAGCCTTCTAAATCAATCTCCTAACCAATATATATATATATATATATATATATGTATGCATATAAAGAGTGTTTCTTCATAAAGGTATGATATGTTTTTCAAAGCTCCATAATACATATTTTTCAACAGATTTTAGTGTAATTAAATAATTTATTTTAATTTTTAATGTAAACAAAAATAGTAAATATCATAATAATTTCAATTTCAATTTCAATGCATAATTCTATGAATATATTTGTTGTAATTTGATATATTTTAACATTCATGAAGTATAATTTTAATGTATAAGTTTAATATTTTAATCTATAAAAATTTAATGTAGAATTAATTCTATTATATATCACTCAAATTTAATTCATAGGCATATTTATCTTTTATTAACATTAGTGTTATAAATTCATTAAATATATTATCCATATATTGGTTTTTACTTTGTATTTATTTATCAACTCAAATTCATATGGGAAATCAGTCAAGGATGCTAATGTTTATAACTGTTCACTTTAAATTCAAAGCAAAAAAAGACAAACAAAAAAAAAAAACATGACATTATTATCAAAAGTGGTATTAAGTAAATAATTCAATAAAAGTTATCTATATTCTATTGTTCATTTCATCATTCATAATTAAACTGTATTTGAAGCATGAAATATAACTCTGATAAAATCTGGTAAGAAAAATAAACAGTTATAATTTTATATTATATATGTGTATATATATATATATATATATCATCAAGGCATGTCAGTAGCAGGGATTCCTTTGACTCTCTCTTGGCACTGGCCATTGCTTTTGATTAGTCATTTAGACTGCACCAAGTGTCCACACAGAGCTGATGAATGTAAGTTTTTGCTCATCAGCCAAAATGTGTGTGTCTATGTGCAGTGCGCCCAGCATGTCTTGCTCATCATAATTTGACAGTTTGTGAGAATGGAGGTAAGTGGCCCTACAGCCGCTGTTTTGTAGGGTGATGCTTCCAGAATTTGTTCAAAACAGCATGCACATAGTTTCCATTAGCTTTTACTTATTAAAGTCCAAGTCGTTCAACCATACAATAGGGCTGAGTGTTGAAATAGGTCGGAATATTTTAATGATAAAAGGTATTTTTGTAATGTTGTCAACTATTTTTATGTTTGTTTAAATGTAAATTATTAATAATGATAATAATAATAATAATAATAATAATAATAATAATAATAATATTTAGTATCTTTAAATATCAAAATTATGTAGTATCTTTATTATTATTATTATTATCATCTTTAAATCGTAAATGATTATTATTATTATTATTATTATTAAACGTAAAATTAAAAACGTTAAAAAACGTAATTAATTGATTTAATAAGCTTAAGCTATATTTAGAATTTTTCAAGAAATAAGGCTATTAAAGTAATTTCTAAATTCCTTAAATTCTATGCCCACACCAAACTTTTTCCATTTTACTTTTCCGACCTATTTCAACACTCAGCCTACAATAGTACTGAGATGGCTACAGTTTAGAAGAATTCCTGAATGCTCATATATATGCATGTGTGCATATGTGTGTATGTGTTTGATAATTCTATATTTATGAAATCTATCTGAATTTTTTTACCAAGTTCAAAGTGTCAATGTTCTCTAATCTTTCATGTGTATTGATTGCAACTCCTTGAATAATTGTTCCTCATTTGGTTTATCAAGTATTTCTTGGCTTTAAATCAATAGAAAATTCTGTTCAGCCCCAGTTGACATGAAGCTGCATTGACAGACAGACGTGCATCAAGTGTCTGTCTGCAACATGCATTAAATGCTCACTATTCAATTAGTACAAATCAATAGAAATACGATGAATTCACTCGCAAAATCTGCCGCATTATTTACCTTAATGTCTTTCTAACGGAAAAATCTGCCAAATTGTTCACCTGGGGAGAAAATCATTCTTCCATTAAAAATATTTCAAATTTTATTATTATTATCATTATTATTTACTCCTTTTGAGTTTTCACATCAGCATTAGCTGATGGTCTTTCACTGGAATCTGAGTGACAGCAAGTCTCCTCAGGTTTCCAGGATTCTTCTGAGTATTCTGGCAGATTGCAGTTGTGCAGTGTTCAGAATGGTTTCAATCCTTCCTCTGATTCCTAAACTTTCCAGACCCTTTTCCAATCCTTTTGGGACTGTTCCAAGTGCACCAACTACAATTGGTATTACTTTCACTTTCATTATTATTATTATTATTATTTACATGCCTTCTTCATCAAATCAAATCTTTAAGTTGTATTACCTTTGAAAAATACATAGACACAGCTTCTTGAAAATGACAGAAAAGAAGAACACAATTTCATGCAAAAACCAGAAAAACAGTGATATTTTTTTTTGTAGTTGGGAATAAAATCTCTATAAAAAAAATATCTATGTGGATCTCAAAAGAAAAAGAAATTTACATAAAAAAGGCTTTAACATTTCTGGTCATGCAATATTTTTTATTCCAATTATAAAGTCATTTTATCGCTTTAGTTTTTAATGCAATTTTAATATGCCATGTTCATCAGTTTTATGTTAAATTTGTGAAGAAATTCAAGCAAAAAGTTTTAATAATTGTGCATTGTGAATCTAATTCTTCAGTTTGGCACGAAGACCAATGAGTAAAATCTTTGAAGAAGAAAATAATAAATTCTGAACTTTTGTCTATTTCTATGATATTAAAAAAGATGAACCCTATTTTATTATTGACATAAATTTTAATAAAACTGAAAAAAATTGCTTAGACACACATAGGAAGTGATTATTTTCCTTGATTATTGTTGTCAAAGTTTTGTTAGTCAAAATGAAAGGACATAATTTTCTATTATTAGGAAAATTCTCAGAAATACCAAAAAATGGGAAATTTCTAAGAATTTTCTTTTCCTTGATTTTATATCCTAATTTGCTTAGTTCTGGTTATTAGCAATTACCTGAGTTTGAAAAAGGTGAAATTGTGGACTGTCACTTCACAATATTGCAAAGAAATTGAATCACCATTTGCATTTTATAAAAAATTTTATGTAAATTGTCTGAGTTTTTTGTCCAATACTTAAAATTCTTTTGTTACAGCATTTTCTTCTTTTTTCAAAGAAAACTTTGTTTTGCAGGCATTAAGGAATCACCTTTTTCCTGCACTTATTTTTCTGTTTTTTTTTTTTATTTATTTCTGCTAATTTTTAATTTTTTTGCTTAGCATGTATGTTTTTCTATTTTGGACTGTGTTGGTGGTCACAATGTTTGGGCTGATATAAAAAAAACAGAGGCTGGAGCATTAATTCTCAAGGTTGGCAGGCTCTCCCCAATTAAAATATTGTCATAACACTGTCTTCTGATTTTTTCCCTCCTATCTGGCCATGTCCCATATGAAGTTAAACTCAATGAACATTGCTTGTAAAATAGTGCAACTTAACCCTTTCACAAGCATATCATTTTTAAATCCTTGTAGAGTGGGCAAATTATATTCTATATATTAACATTGAATCAGTCAATGAGCAACCAATACGAAAATGCCTTACATTGAACTACTGCAAAACAACAAAGATGTTGCTCTGCCTGCAAAAGTGTTAATGACTTGTGCTTCTTAGATTGTTTGAAGTTAAAGAAAAAAACAAAGATGATTTGCATTTTAGAATACAAATATTGATAAACAATATCCAAAAAATGATGTGTAAATTCAATTGAAAGTTTAATGAGGTCAAATTTTCGAAGATTGCCCTTCTCCTTGGATTTTGAGGAAACAGAATTTCAATGTGGTGATTTCTTTGATGATTTAAAGTCGAGGCTCAGTTGAATATGAGTGGAATCTGATTTGCATGAGAGAATATAAAATCACAAAACTAAAATATCATCTGGGAATTGTGGATGAATATGAAGTATGATGTAATGAGTAAAAATAAAAAGATGATTGCCAATGTGAAATGTTGATAGTTAAAACCAGTTTATAATGATTTCTGGGTAAAAAGAAAAAAGGAAATAAAAGAAGAAAGGAAGGAGGAGGAGGAGGAGGAGAAAGAGAGGGAGAAGGAGAAGAAAATGGAAACAAGAGAAAGAGAAACTGAAAAGAAGAAAAAGAATATAGAACTTTGAAAAAAGCAGAGGAAGGAAATTAGTTAATCAATTACTGAAAATAAAAGAAATTAAAAAAGAAGAAGAAGAAGAAGAAGAAGAAGAAGAAGAAGAAGAAGAAGAAGAAGAAATAAGAGAAAAGGAATACTAAAGATGAAAAAGAAAGAGGAGTAAAAGCTAAAAAGAAAAAGTATAAGAAACAAGGAGAATGAAAGTAGAAAAAAGAAGACAAGAAAGTTGAGAAACATTTGAAAAATTTCCAGAAAAAAAAAGATTTATTTGTTTTTTTTTCTTTCAAAAGATTCAAGAATCATAAATTAAGTTTGGTTTCATATGAATATTCTAACAAAAAATGTCTATAACTTTGAAATGAGGTGAATTTGTTTTGGACAACTGAATCTCTTTTTTGTGATTTTCAGATTGCCAACACATTTTGACCAACCCATTCTACAACCTTCTTCAGGTGAACTGTTAATACTTTTTTTATAACATTTATTTCACTAACCATGTACAAAATCAAACACATGATATAGAAATTGTTAGCAAGGTAATAAAGTAGGAAGACTGTCACTATTTTGCCTGATGTAATAGATTGACTTGCAAGGAGGCTAGTGAAGCCATCAAGAAACTTTCATCCTTTTTAACTCAATATTCTATGGGATTAAGTAAACAAACAAATGTGTTTATTTTTATATGGCTTTAAGCCAACAATTTTTGGAGGATATGTGCTTAATTGAAGTCATACCTAATTTTGAAAATTAATTAGTTAGTAATTAATAAATTTAGGCAGGCATATATTGTATGTAAATGAGCTTATCTTATTTTTCTTTCCATTTATTCAGTGTCTATAAGAGCAGTTTTCAGTAAAGTGTTTCATATCTATATTTAATTTTGCTATGATATCATTTATAAAAAAAAAGATACACTATAAGGAAAAACAGAAAAGGTTGCTACTTACTTAACAACAACTTTTTCATATTTTTCTTGACATATTTTGAATCTGGAAGAGTTGGATCTTTGCAAACAAAATGATTCCAAAACAATTGATCCATGATATATTCAATTTTCTTATGCTATGACTTTTACATTTAAATTTGGCCTTCCCCAGATATTTGTGAACATTCTCTTAATTTTTTTCTGGAACATATTCTGGCATCAAGAAATTTCAAATGAGCAACTAAGTTGATTTCACGAACATTAAGTGTTTTTTTTTTTTATTATCTAGCATTAAAGGTTGGCAGTGGAAACCTCTGAGAGCCTTTGGTGTTAATTATTTTTGTCTTCTTTACACTGCCCCAAGCTAAATGTCTGTAAACTAAATATGGATAAACAAAAGAAGAATATTATATTTTCATTATACTGTCTAAAAATATATGGCTAATGACTTAGCTTTGCTTTTTTTTCATTATTGACCTACCTGAACATTTGATCAGGTCTTTTATGATACAGCACTTTATCCTTTGACCTCTAAAAAAATTACATGGTCTTTGCTCTATCAGCTGTTCTTAATTTTCACAACCAATTGGGTAGAAAATGACTTGTATCTTTTTAAAATTTTTTTTTTAAAATGTTTTATTATATAGTCTTTTTATACAGATAAATTTATTTTATCAAAGGTCATTGCATAGAATAAAATTTTTATGTAGACATTTTCAAAAAACATTTTATGTAAATTATATACATTGCCTATCAACAATTAATCCTTTCTAACAAATTTTAGTAGATTTTAACTTTATATAACTTTACAATCAATTATTTCCACAACAATTGAGATTCTTTCAAATTGCCAACATGGGTTTAATAACAAAAAATTAGTAAGAATTTTTTATATATTTTTACAATTTTTCATGTGACTCTTTGTTTTAAACTTCTGAGATGTCCCAATTTAGTGTGAAGCACAGTTGTTTTATTTTAACCAGTGTAAAAGATGTTTGGTATATACAATAATCTCCAGATATTTTAAAATAAGATTTTATGTTTCTGTCTGTCTAGTTTATTTTTACCATTATTAAATGTTCACTCGTATTTTTCTTTCATGTTATTTCTTTGCTTTTATCACATTTATTCATACCATCAGTTTATGGCCATCAGTAAACAATTTTTGTTTTTTGTTTTATATCTAGCAAAAGAAAATAAATATACTTCTTTAGATAAATTGCACTTAAAGTATTTTACTTAAAAAAAAGGGGTAAAAAATTGATTTATGATAAAGGAGTAAATAAATAATTCCAGTTGAACACACACATACACACACACACACATACACAAGCACATGCAATCAGTAACCAGGAAAAAATGAAGAGAATTAATATGGAGAATTCTACAATAATTTATCCTTGAAAGATTTTATTCAAAGCAGAAAGAAACAGAAAAAAAATACCTACATTCAAAATGGGTTGATTTCAAATTTTCTTAACCAATCCAAACACATGAATTCTTTACTGCAGCATTGAAATTAGTTACATTAATATTCAGAGCTGTGTAATTGTAAATTCTAATTTAACAAAGAACACAAAAAATGAATGACCATTCTATTTGATTGTATACATTAAGTAAACTCCCCAGATATTCCAGAACTGGAGCCTCACCACCAGATGCAGTTTATTGTCCTACCAATAATACCACTTTAGTGGAGGGTTCTTACCCCCTCTGCAGGGGTTACAGTCCATTTATTCTAAGTCCCATCAACAGGGCAATATATAAAGAATAGATATTTATCCTGAGAAATTTTTTTTTTAGTAAGATAAATTATTTTCTTCTAGTGACGAATATGTTAATTGAAAACTAAAATATATTTTTTGTAAATCAATTTATGAAATTATCATATATACAAGTATCATCTGGTACGATCCGGAATTATTTGTTGTCTTTTGCAGCTGAAAATTGAAGGCATACCATTTGGTTTAGGCCTAGCCTTGGCCAATTATTTACACACAGAAACTTTGGACTAGTACCCTTGGGAAAGGTATGAACCCACTCACCACCATCTATAGGTTAAATAGTACCACTTCTGTTCCTCTACAAAGATGGCTTTGGTATTAAATAACCATGAAAGTTTATATGCTATTAAACTGAGATCTCAGAAAGTCGCATTATACATGAGGATAAATGGTATGTGAAGAAGAAGAAGAAGAAGAAGAAGAAGAAGAAGAAGAAGAAGAAGAAGAAGAAGAATTGACTTCTATTTGAAGTATTTCTGGACTTCAATCTAAGCCAGGGAAGAATTAACTTTTAAAACATTTTGGATTTCTTTTAGACAAAAAAGTATTCTACAGTAGTTAAAAAAAAAAATTCAACTGTCTTATTTCTCTTTAGGTTCAAAGTTCCATGATGGCTCCCAATTACGAAAAGAAGGTTCCCGAGTCTGAGAAGGTTCATGAGTCCGAGAAGGTTCCCGAGTCTGACAAGAAATACCTGAAGAAGGCCAGAGGGCATATCGGCCGAAACGTTGTACAAATAACAATGAAGATGGTGACAATAGTCCGAATAACGCAGATAATACTAATTTAACTGTCTTGATTCAGTTTTCTACTTCATATTCATATGATCTTTGGATTTACTTTAACAGAAAAAAGAGTTTTTGATTATAAACTGATTTTTATTGCTTGCTCAACATATTTTTCTAGTGGTAGATTTTTAGTGCTTTATAGTCTCATTAGAAAAATACAAAAACTAATAATCAATATTCAGACAATATTCAGAATTGGTTTATCTTAAATTTTAATTCTTAAAATTCTAACTTATACGAAATTAAAAAAAGAAAAAAATGGAAAATGTCCACTGTAGAAATCCTGTATGTACAATGAGGGATGATTGAAGATGAAGGTTTGTTTAAAGAGAAGGAGGAGCTCATTTGAAGATGCTTTTTGGATTTAGGGATATGACAAGGGGTTGGAGTGGATAACCAAAAAAAAAAGCCTTGTAGTAAATGGAACAAAAAAAAAAAATTAGCAATTCCCATAATCAGTTGAAATGATAAAGACTCATTTCAATTTCATTTGAAAGTAAAAAATGCTGTGTAAGTTGATTTTAAAAGGGAGTTTTTTTAGAAAGCTTATAATATTGAAAAATGGGACTTGTAATTAAAGTGGAAATAAAAGGAAAAAATTAAATATTTTATCTTTTTATTCTTTTTATTTCAAGTTTTTTTTTTCAATTTGAGATTTTGTTTTTTATATGGTTTAATTGTTTTTTTTTCAGTTTAAGAAATATTATGTTAATTTCAATACTTACACATCTACTTTCATACACATATATACATGTGTGTGTATCTAAATGGATACAGGCATACATTTATATGTGGTTATAGATAGATACAACAGTGTACACATCCAGTTATTTTCCCTCCTTGATATATATATATATATATATATATATATATATATATATATATATATATATATATAGAGAGAGAGAGAGAGAGAGAGAGAGAGAGAGAGAGGTAAATAGATCGCTAGATAGATAGAGATATATAAATATACATATATATATATAAAACATCAATATAAATATGTAGTTGTCAATGTATTGTATAACCATATATATATATATATATATATATATATATATATATGCATGATTTTTTCATTTATTCCATTCATTTTATTTCATACATTTTTCCATTAATTCTTAACTATATATATATATATATATATATATATATATATGTGTGTGTGTGTGTGTGTGTGTGTATACAGATATTATATATCTACAAAAGTGTGTATACAGATATTTGCATATATTTTTATCTACCCATACACATATATAGGCACAGACATACACATATATGTATAAATGTTAAAATCCATAGATGTATATAACCTTGACCACATGCACTTCACTATACACACACATATATATATTATACATATGTGTGTGTGTGTGTGTGTGTGTGTGTGTGTGTAGTGAAGTGCTTGCAGACAAGTTAATTCAGATATATAGATAGATATATCCACGAATTGTATACTCATGTACATGTTCATTATATATTATATATATATATATATATATATATATATATATATATATATAACATTTTTTGTTCATATTTCCTAATATAAAACTATTTATACACACATATTTATTCATCTACATGCCTATATACATAGGGAGGGAAATATATAAGGGTGTAGGCTGAGAGAATTTGCTCTGAAAATTTTCTAAGTTGCCTTAGATCTTAATTTTTATGAAAAGAATGCCAAATATTAAGGTTATTTCCTATAATTCTAACATAATCAAAGGGAACCACTCTTGAATGATAATTTATTTATTTATTTATTTATCTACTAGGAAAAAAGAAGACGGGGTTAGGGTTTAGGGTTAGGGTTAGTTTAATGGGAAAATGAATAAATAATTTATCAGTCAAGAGTGGTTCCCTTTGATCATGTTAGACTTTATAGGAAATAACCAAAATGAATATCTATTGTAGAGTCTTTACAACTCCTACTCAAATGAAAAGCAAATTGAAGAAGAGTTACATCTATTTCAAATGTATACATTTTTTAGAATAATTCATGTTAACTCTAATTATGATGTATAATTTCACATTTCAATAGAATTAATGTAATTTTGCAGGAATATCAGGGTACTAGTACAGAATAATAATCAGATCTGAAAGGAGTTTTCTGTGATATATTTATGGAAAATGACAGAAATTAACAATACCAAAATTTTAATGAAAACGAGATAAAGCATTTAAAATAAAGTAATACAACAACCCTTGAGAACAAACAAATTTTACCTTAGAGAATTTTTACTCTTTCATTTAGTTAAGTATTGAAGTATCGAGAGTCTAGAGGTGTTTACCACTAGACTTTTTACTTTTTTTTAATGAATTAAATTAAGTTTAATATATATAATTTAGTGTTTTTTTTTTTTAAAGAAAAGATTATCTGGTTTCCATGATGTTAAGTTAATACTTATTCAAAAATATTGGAGTGGGGTTTATCCCTCACTACATTCTCAATTACACTTAGAATTAAATCTTCAAAGAAATTAAATCAATTCTTAATTTCAATTTTAAAATGTGTCCTCAAAATTCAAATCCTTATTTGAAAAATGAGACCTCCCCCACTTACACTTGGAAAAATCTGCCCTGAATTGAATTGTATAATGAAAAATTAATTAAAACCAAAACATTTTTCGGTTTCAAAATCTTTCATTGTGTTTTTGTGAATTAATGAAATTATGGTATGAGGAAAAGAGACAATATTATTTTGCTTTCAAAAGTATAAGCTGAAAAAAATAATTTTTTAAAGATATATTTTCATTTCAATTTTTAATTCAAATTTTGATAATTGGTTTTAAAATTCTTTATTGAATTTTCCCAGACTGAGACTTTAAGGATATTTCTACAAAGTTGAAAAAAAAAAACAAAGAAAAACAATTTCATTTAATGAATATCTTCCGAAAATGTAATTAAGATATGATGCAATAATTATTTGATTTTAAAGGTTTAAAAATCAAAATATTTTTAGTGCAACATTTTTTCCTATTCTACTTGAGCCATTAATCTTACACATTTAATTAGTTACTGTTAGAACCGTTAAACACATGCACATGAAAATAACTAAAAATGCGATATATTATTTTAATTTACATATAAATATTTTTTAAATGTATATAAGATGAGGAATAAATGTGAGTCCATTTCTGCTTTCTTGGAATCATGTTAATTGTAATTGAAGATAAAATTGGTGCTAAATTTCTTTTTGTATGATATAGTAATGTGTAAAGAAATACAGTTCACTTACTTATTTTAGTGGTGGATATTGCCTTCTCTTGATATTGTCTACATACATTTTGAGTTTGTATATCACTTCAGTTGAATTTGTTTATATTTCAGTGATGTGGCATTATTTCTTTCAACATTTGGAGGCGCGTGGTCTAATAGTCATAGGAAATGGACTTGTCAATGTGAGTTCAATTCCTGGACGAAGCTGTTGGCATTTCCATTGCGCTAATACCCTTCGGAAAGGTATGAAACCAATTCTCCCTCCAGCTATGGGTAAATAGCAGGGTAGACTGGACTTTTTAACCATGGCTAGGTAACCAGTCTAGGAGAAGGAAAACTCTGAATTCAAACCTGTTAAACTCCGCTTAAGACATTGTGTCACATCCTACTTGTGCAAAGGGGTTGGTGATTATATATATTTTCTTTCAACATTCACTTTATGGTAATTTACAACAATGGTTTAGAATATATAATGCCTATCTTTGTAATAGGGTTTAATTTGGATTTATATTATTAGATAATTTTGGCAAAAAAGTAAATATTCCTTATGATATTCTTTAACCTCCCCCTTACCAACACCTTTCAAAATGTTCAGTTTGCTAAAGAATTAAGGGAACCATCACTGAGACTACCATGGGTATAGGTGGAGTGTTATCATCATCACTGCCAAATTCTGATTATATGAAAAAACTCTCTTTCTAAAACACTGCTTCGAAGAGACAATTTTTATTGCTGGATGTGTTTGTGCCAGCCACATAAAAAAAAGCCAGCCATAAACATCTCTTTTTCTTAAATGTTTGAATGATTCACCAAAATGATGTTAAAATCCGATAATTTTTCAAATTCTAGTTGGTTGATTTCCAGAGACAATTTGTTTGTGAATTGGTCCACTTTAGCCCTCATGGTGCTAATGCTTACATCTAGAGTGCTGTGAGACTAAAGGAATTTTTCTGTTATCTGTGGGGGCTGAGAGGCACAGGCCAACCAATCCACATTAAAAAGACATTGTGTTATATATTACTTGCATGGGGAAACAAGTAAATTCCAATTCTGGTTGGCTGGACTTATTTTAACATTTTCTTTCATCCCCTAGATTTTAAAAAACGCCATAAGTGCTTGGTTTGGTTTGGTTTGTTTTACAGCATATCAACTTCAGTGAGTCATATAATGCTGATAAAGTTTTGAAATAAATTAATTCTTAATGGATACTCAATTTAAAAACAATAAAAACATAGATGGGACCCTAACAGGTACTACCACTCTGGGTCAGAGTGGACCAGGGAGCAATTGTGATGAAGGGGTGCTCCACATTTCCCAGCCATCAACTTCTAGCACCCATATGATATATAGGTGCTAGGGCTTGACATGACCAGCTGATTGATCAGAGGGGGTCTTCCAACTGTCCGTCTAGCCTAAGTAAGGGCCTAAGTGGAATGTTGCATGGACTGCTCATCTACCAGGATGCCATCCTTAAGCATCACAGGACGCCACCCACAGCCAATAGATGACCCATTTGGGAGAATCTTACCTTTCTGCAGAGGTGCAGTCGGTGTCTTCTAAAGCCCCAACTGACAGGGCTTGCCATAAGTACTATCATGCTATGACTTAATATTGCAAAATATACAACTTCATGAATGTTTTTTGTGAAAAATAATGTGGCAGTTTCATTTTGGTTGTAATATCAATAACATGAAGTTTAACATAAAATTTCAAAACAGAATTATTTGCCCTGAAAATGTACAATTCATTTGCTTCTTGGGGGTGGGGGTAGCCCCCAACCCCCCAATACCCCAACCTCTGCCTCGTACACCTATGCTTATGTATGTGTGTATGCATATATTTTGTCATATTGATTGATCAATAGATAGGTATGTATGTATGTATGTATGTAATTACAGACAATTTAATTTTCTTGGCTAATTAGACTAACTTTTGTGTGTTGTTGTCAAAGAACTTTTGTGGTTGGTTAATGTCTCTTTGTTAAGTGTTCATTAAACTTTGATGGGAGGTGGGTTTTTTTTTTCTATTCTTTCTATGAATTTTTAAAATTGTTTTCATTATTTTTATTCTATCTTCTGTTGATGGGAGAGAGAGGGGATAGAGAGAGAGAGAGAGAGAGAACAGAAGAGAAGAAGAAGAAGGAATCACTTTGAGTGAAGAATTTAAATAGGTGGGACATTTAAAGAAGAAAGAAAGAAAAGTTAATGAGAGAAAGAAAGAAAGAAAGAACATGAGATAAACAAAGAGTAGAAAAAAAGAAGAAATTTAATAAATAAAGAAAGAAAGAAAGAATCAATAAAAAATCAGAAAAACCTGGAAAGTGTGAAAAAGAAAAAGTGTAAAAAGGAAAATTTTAAGAAAGAAAGAAAGAAAAAATCAGTGAGATGGAGAAAGAAAGAATATTATCAAAAGAAAGAAAATTAAAGGGCATTTAGGAAAGAAAGGAGAGTTTAATAAAGAAAGAAAGAAGAAGAAAGAAGAAGAAAGAAAGAAAGAAAGAAAGAAAGAAAGAAAGAAAGAAGAAAGAATAAAAAATCAGACTTGAAAAATTTTGGAACCAAGATTAAGATATGAGAGTAAGAAATTAAAAAGGAATGAGTGAAAATTATTTGAAAGTGATTGATGAAATAAAGAAAGGAAGAATTAAAAATGAAAGAAGATACAAATGAAATAGAAAGAAAGAAAATAATTTAAAAATCTTGGAATAAATACAAAATAGATTAAATTATGAAAAACAAATGGCTAGAAAAGATCAAAGCAAAAAATATTGTGTTGAAGAAAAAAAAAAGAGTAGAAAATAAAGACATGAAGAGGAATTTTAAAAAATAAATGTGAAAAGAAAGAAAGAGAGAAAGAAAAAAATTTAGAATGAATTGGAAAAAAAGAAAGAAAGAAAGGAAGAAGATAGAAAAGAAGAGAATAAATCACAAGAAAAAAGAAATGAAAAGGAAAAAAAGAAAGAAAAAGCAAGCTTATGTAAGAAAGCTTTGAAAATACTGAAAAAAATGAATGATAAACAGCAAAAAAATAAATTCTTGAAGGAAGAAATATAAAAAACAATTGACTAAAGAAGAAAGAATACACCTTTACATTTTCTGTCAAAACTCAACAGGTAAAAATTAATCACAGGTAATTAAAAGAAGTTTATTATTCATTTGGTTTTGAAAGAAAAAACTTTTTTTTTCTTCCTTCTATTCTTCACTTAATCATTAATTCTTCATTTCAGTTTCAAAAAAGTCTTCATATCTTTTTTCCTGCAAATTTCTTTTCCATTTTTCTCAATTCTTGATTGTGTATTCAAAAGGTTTTTAATTTCATCAATTCTTCTTCTTTTAATTCTTGCATCTTCTTTTCTTCTTCTTCTTCTTCTTGCATCTTCTTTTCTTCTTCTTCTTCCATCTTCTTCTTCTTCTTCTTCTTCCATCTTCTTTTCATCTTCTTCTTCCATCTTCTTTTCATCTTCTTCTTCCATCTTCTTTTCTTCTTCTTCTTCTTCTTCTTCTTCTTCTTCTTCCTTCTTCTTTTCTTCTTCTTGCATCTTCTTCTTCTTCTTCTTTAGATTTTAGGCATTATTATTTCTCTCAAAGAAATTATTGTCGTCTTTTCAATGAACCTCTGACTTCTTAAGTATTAAAATTACCCCCACGCCAAACCCAGACGAAATGGGGTGCCTAACATCTTAATTATTCCAAATGAAGACTATAAGTGTGTTCGTGTGCACATGTGTGTGTAGGATATGTCTACACACTTCACTAGACTTACATTAAAATGATAAGCATATCATACATATTTACCTTCTTACAAATGCAAACACGCCTATACACACATGCACAGATAAAGACATGCAAACACAAACAAGAAGTATACATATGCATAGACTAAACTTAAATAGGAAATAGACTCAGTGACCCAAGTTTAAATCCTGGATAGGGCTATTTTCATTTCAAATTGCACTAATACCCTTGGGAAAGGTATGCATCCAACTATTTTTCCTCCAGCTATATGTAAGTAATAGTCTGGACTGGGCTCTTTAACCTTATATAATTGTGGTGTGGTAGTATGATATAATGATTATTATTGTTGTAAATTGACTCAAGTTGGTATCACAGATCACTGAGTAATGCTGTGTAGTGAGTTCAGCTCCCACTTGGTGCCTCCATATTTGTAGCCTTATGCAAAAACTAATTTGATAAACCAAGTTCTAATTCGAGACAAGGCTTTATGTTAATGTCCTTAGGAAAGGCATGAATCTATCTCTTCTCCCCCTAGCTTTGGGTAAATCATAGAGTAAATAGACCTTTCTAAATTTGGTAAGGATAACTGACCTAGGAGATAGAAAATTTAATTGTTTAGCTCGGTCAGTAGAGCGTCCAACTAGGAACCCCATGATTTCAGGTTAGATACCAGCACTCGCCAACTTAGCATATGAGTAGCACAGGGGTCTGTGTGGTAAAGTGAGGAGCTAATGGTAAGTGTGGCGCTCCACCTCAGATGCAAAAACAATCTCCTTGGTCTAGAGCAAGTGAAAAGGGATAGATTCCCTTGCTGTCTGGCTGATACTGACTTTAGGCTACCTTGAAGACTTTGTAAGTGTAGTAGGGTAACTTGCTACAGGGCAGTGGCAAAAACAAAAAGCTGGAATCCCTAAGATAGGGATCCAGGATAATTTATGTACCCAGATATAAGATTATCAGTTTCAAAATTTGAAAGTGAAACTTGTTAAAGAATTAGATATTCATTCATGATATGAATATTTGGAATTTTTTCCTTTATTTTCCTCAACATAAAAACAATTGATATTTTATATTTTAAACAATTCCTTTTGCTGTTTGCTCCAATTTATGCAGCAGAGATTTGGCTAGATGCATTGGTTTCTTTGTAAACTCAGATAAAACAGTTAATATGTTTTAATCAAATAGCAAGCCTCTGAAATTTGTAGACCAGTTCATATACTCATCATTTAGGTAATATATGACTTAATGTCTTTTAAGGTTTTGTCAGACATTATCTATAGAAAAAAACAGATAATTTCATACTCATCATTTAGGTATATATGACTTAATTTATTTGGAAAATTTTTCAAGCAGAAAAATGATGGCATCCTCTAGTTACAGAAAAATGGCTTTTACTCAATTTCTGATATTATAAAAGAATATTTAACACAAAAGATAAAATAAAAGTCACAATAAAAAACACAAGAAGGAGACAATATCCAGCAGAAACTTTTACTGATGCACACTATGCAGATGAACTAGTCATTTTTGTAAATATGCCTTCCCAAACTGAATCTCTGCTGCACAGTCTAGAGAAGGTAGCAACAGGCATTGGCCTCTATATGAATTTGAATAAAATAGAGTTAATACATTTTTAATCAAGATGATGCCATGTCCTCATTAAATGGCAAGCCTCTGAAATTAGTAGACCAGTTCAAATACCTTGGTAGCAATATCTCATCAACTGAAAGAGATTTCAACATATGCACAGGTAAAGGATGGACTACTATTGAAAAGTTATTGACCATATGGAAATCTGATTTCTGATAAAATAAAATAGGAAGCTGCTGCCATGTCAGCACAACTGTATGGTTGCACTACTTGGACTCTAATAAACCATTTGGAGAAAAAGCTAAATTGAAACTACAACACAACAATGCTATGTACAGTTTTGAAGCAGGACTCTACAAAAAAGCAACTGTATGGTCACTTATCTCCCATCTCACAAACCATCCAGATGGAGAAGCAAAAATGATCTCATACACAATGTCCTTCAATGGACTCCTACACATGTAGTGTTGGCCAACTAGCAAGGAGTTACATTCATCCACTCTGAGGGGACACTGGGTGCTGTCTAGAGGACCTACCAAGGGTGATGGCTGTTAAGGATGGATGGTAAGAAAGAAAGGAATACTTGCTGTTGACATGCCTTTATGATGATGAGATGTGAGGCAATACATTAAAAATCTTAACCCTGAATTAGTTTTGGTTTAAACATAAGATAATTACAAAATAAAAAAACAAATTTAAAAAACTAATCTGAAGGTGTCCTTTTTTTTCAGTGACCTACTCTCTAACCTTAAGCTAACTCCAAGAAACTAACCAACAGAATTAATTACAACTGAAGCAAAACAAACATTTCTATTTTAAAACAAAATAATCACATTCCGACTGATACATCTTTTGAGAAAAATAATTTCAAAATAAAAACCTTACAGTTCACTTAGCACAGAAAATACTTTTCATTTACTTTAAGTTGAATAAAGAATGAGTTTTGATTTTGTCATTGATTTTTCATCAAATAGTTTTGTGAAACCATTACAATCTATAATGCTAAACAAGTTTCTTATTTTGAAGCAAATTTACAATCTGAAAACTTTTTGCTTTTGTCCTCATTAATAAAACAAACAGAATAATTCAGAGAATTCCTATATTCCCAAAATTTACATAAACTATAACCTTTCTCACTCCAACCTAATTTTAAATCTTCATTCACTCTGAGAGAAAAAAAGGAGGTTAGTTTATTTGCCATAGTTAAGGTTATCCCTTCAATTTGTTTTCACCAGATTATCTGCTAGTTTTTAATTGTGTAACAATATTTTTGAAAAGTTTATAATTGATAAAAGTATAACATATATAAAATAGTTATATTTTTCTTCTAATAAATAGCTTAATATATTCATATTTAGTCTTTTATTTAACACATGTGCATAATTTCTTTCTTCGTTTCTTTCCTTCTTTCTTTCTTTCTTTCTTAAAATTCTCCTTTGTTTCTTTTATGCTCTTTATTTTATATTTTTTCTTTCTTTTTCAGACTTTTCATTTTATGTGCTTTCTTTTGTTCTTTCTTTCTTTTTTTTCTTAAATTTCTCCTTTTTTTCTTTTATACTCTTTCTTTCCTTAATGCTTATCTTTTCTTTCTCTCTTAAACTTTCTTCTTTCTTCGATTTATGTTCTTTTTAGATCTTCTTAAACTTATCCTTTTTTTCTTTCTTTCTTTCTTTCTTAAAATTCTCCTTTGTTTCTTTTAAGCTCTTTATTTTATATTTTTCTTTCTTTTTCAAACTTTTCCTTTTATGTGCATTCTTTGTTCTTTCTTTCTTTTTTTCTTAAATTTCTACTTTTTTTTCTTTTATACTCTTTCTTTCTTTAATGCTCATTCTTCTTTCTTTCTTTCTTTTTTTTCTTAAACTTTCTTCTTTCTTCCTTTTATGTTCTTTTTAGTTCTTCTTAAACTTATCATTTTTTTCTTTCTTTCTCTCTTTCTTAAAATTCTCCTTTTTTGTCTTTTATATTCATTCTTTCTTTCCTTTGATCTTTGACTTCATGATTTCTGTCAGTTCCAGAGGGGAAAAAGTTAACCATGAAAAAGAAACAAAAAAATCATTAACCAGAAAAAATATTGTTTCTTTCTACTGAGTTCACTAAATTCTGTTAGGATGTGAAATCTAAATTTAGTTGAAATAAAAGGTTTCAAGCACGATCTCAGTTTGTCCTGCAGTAAAGAAAAAAATAACAGATTATTATCAATTTTGATGACTATGTTGTTTTTAGTTTATTTTTTATAAACATGATTATATATATATATATATATATATATATTATATATATATATATATATATATGAACAGGAATGAAGAAAATCTATAACTCGAAGGCTCTTAATGAACAAACTAGTATGTTTTTCAGCTAAAACAAGGTAAATTATTTACAAATGATTTATCGTCATGTTTGGTAGCTTGTGAAATGTTTGTATTTCAAATCTATCCCTATTCTTAGATAACAGACAGACAGAGATAGATAGCTATATATATATATATATATATATATATATATATATATATATATATATGTATATATATATATATATATATGTATGTATAGATATATAGTAGCAGACTGAAATTGCTAGAGAAACATAAATAAATAAATATGGACAAACCAAGGTAGATAGATAGATAGATAGATAGATAGATAGATAGAGAGAGAGAGAGAGAGAGAGAGTGAGAAGTGGGGTGGGAGAGAGAAATATTATATATCTGTTAATTTACTCTATATATCTCATGATATATATATATATATATATATATATACATATATATATATATATATATATATGTATATGTATATGTATATATGCATATATGTTAGTTTTCCAAGTTCCCATCAAACCAAAATAGACATGAAGTCAATTTTTAGTGTAGGTGTGAGTCACATATAATTCAAAACTCATGTGTGGTCGTTACAAAAAATATTTGGTCTCCTTGGCATTTTCCTTTAGGGGCACCTCTAGCATGAGCCCTCAACCCTTTTAGGTGAGTGGGTAGGTACTGCCTGGGGAAAAGATTCCCTGGGACCAAGCGATTAATAATCTTACCCTCACTTACCTGAATCAAAAGCCAGATATATATATATATATATATATATATATATATATATATATATATATATATATCCATGACATAATAATTATATACATTCAAGAAGGCATTCTTTAACAAATTAAAAGTTATGCATACCACACATGCACACACACACATATATAAAGTCGTTGGGGTGGCCTAAAGTTGGTATCAGCCAGACAGTGAGGGAGTCTATCCACTTTTCACTAGTGCTAGACCAAGGAGATTGCTTTTGCATCTGAAAGTGGAGCGCCACACCTACCATCAGCTCCTTACTTTACCGCACAGATCTCTGTGCTACTCATACACTGAGTTAGTGAGGGCTGGTATCGAACCAGGAACCTTACGATTCCTAGCCAAACACTCTACCTACTATATATATATACATATATAAGTATATATAAAAGGATATGAAAACACACAATGCTGTTAAAATGAAAATATTTTATATCATATTCATAGCTAATATTGAACAATATTTCGATTTTAAAAATCATCTTCAGAGCTTGTTTTTAATCCGGACTCATCGAGAGAGAAGCTGAAAATAATTTGATGAGTCCGGAGTAAAACAAGCTCTGAAGATGATTTTTATAAATCAAAATATTGTTCAATATTAGCTATGAATATGATATAAAATATTTTCATTTTAACAGCATTGTGTGTTTTCATATCCTTTTATCTATACTTATACCGTCAGATTCATTTCCTTTCTCTTAACTTTATATATTATATATATATATATATATATATATATATATAACCTGCTCACAAAGCTTTAAGAATCAGGATCAACTCTTACAATACTTAGGTATTTCATTCTATCAACTAACTGAAACAAAAATTATAACGTGGTTACTCCCAAATTTCAATTAGATATAAAATTTACAAAAAACCTATCACCTTCTCAAACAATGAGCCAATAAAAGTAACAATAAACTGTATCCTTCTGCTGACAGTATTCAACAATTCCTTCCCCTAATTAACATATAATTAAGAATCACTGAGAATTCATTAAACTAAAACCAAAATTAACTGATATATTTCTTGTACTGGTTATGTACACATATCATAGAGAAATGATTGGAAGTTAGAAAATATTAAACCACAAAGTTATCCAAAACAAATTTAATGGGAAAAATGTAAAACTTCTCACCCATGTCAAGGTGGAAATAGACTCTAGAGTAAACAAATCAATAAGCTAATTTATTGACAAGTTTTAAAACCAATATTTTTTAAAATTTACCACAAATCAAATTGCCAGAGCAAACACATTATTTAATGTTTAGAATACATGTGTTGCATCGAACAATATTTAGGGAAATCCATTTTGGAATATGTAACTAGAATAATATCATTAAATAAATATCCTGGTTGAACAATATTTCATTCTAACAAACTACATTTTTTACAAAGATGATAAATTCAACATTGTATATAACTTTCTAAAAAAATGTGTACTTATTTATGGGTGATACCATGTACACACACACACACACACACACACACACACATATATATATATATATATATATATATATATATATATATATATATATATATATATATATATATATATATATATAATCCAACTATTCTCCTCCTACTTATGGATAAATAGTAGAGTAGACTGGGCTCTTGAATTTGTGCTTCATTCTGCATTTGAGGCTACATGTTGTAAAAAGAAAAATCACATAAAAATGTCATTATAAAAAATCAAACAAAAATTCAGTCAATTCTCATTCATGAAGGTCATAGGAGGGAGTAGAGTCTTATTAAAACATTTACACTTTCTCCTGAGCTATCCAATATGATTCACGGTTTGTCCACCATGATTCCAGCATCTTGATGTTAGTAGTGGAATTAACTCTAGGGCCCTGTAGAGTAACATGAATTGGCCATTATTATTCACAACTTTTATAATCATGATAGGCAACATCAAGTTAGTGAATATCACTATTAGTAAATCCTGATCATTCCTGACCTTGAACACAACCTGACAACTATCAAGAATCTCTATCTCAAAGTTGTTGTGATGGGCACTTACTGCTATCAGCATGGCATTGATTTTCATTTGCTTTGTCAAATTGGAAGCTTAGAAAATATTCACATATATACACTTTGAAAATAAATTTATTGATTGATTTAATAGCAGGTCAACTCATCTGGGGTTATTTCATGCCTGGAGGTTAGGAAATTGTGTACATTTTACATAGTTTTGTACATAGCTTTTGTACATAGTTATAGGGTTTCAAGTATTCCTATCTGATACAAATAATTTGCAAACAGATCTATTTGACCCATAGATGAAAATTGTACAGGTACTACCACTCCGTGTTAGTGTTGACCCAAGTGTAATGGCA
Organism: Doryteuthis pealeii; assembly: GCA_023376005.1. Lineage (NCBI taxonomy): Eukaryota > Metazoa > Mollusca > Cephalopoda > Myopsida > Loliginidae > Doryteuthis > Doryteuthis pealeii. The sequence continues at coordinate 3,754,691 of CM042143.1, read as the reverse complement.
ATAAAGAAGTACTCTACATTTCAGAACTCCAGAACAAGAGCCTCACCATCAGATGGAGTTTAGTGTCATACCCAGGAGACCCCTCTTTTTCCAGAGGGAATGAGGCATCTTCCTCTGCAAGGGATACATCTGATGTATTCTAAGACTCGTCAACGTGGCTCTCAACATTTGTATGCTTTTAAATTGAGTATACAATGTATTAAAATCAAAAGGTTTAAATTCATCTTCTAGATTTTATATAAAAATTGACTAAATTTTATAATTGAATTTTAATCATTATGGAAAGCCAATTACTATAAAAAAAAAATTAAACCAGAAACAATTGGCTTTGGTTGTGTTTCAGTCATATTATCAGATCTAATTAGTCAAAAGGGTCAAGGAGTATATACAATAATGGTTTAAGAAACCATTTCCGACCCACTTATTGTACACCTATCATCTCAATCCATAGTAAAACAAGCAAATAGTAAATGGGAATTAAAACTTTTGATGAAATTTTGATTGAGTTAAAAATAATATCAGACGTCAGGAATTTAAAGTAGAGGATTTGTTTCTATACATGATTAACCACAATAACAGCTAATAATTTATTTTATTTTTAAAACCATCACACTAACTAAAGTGGATTTTTTTATCTTCATAAAGGATTTTAGCAAAATAAATCTGTTTTATAAACAGAAAAATCTATCAGTGTGTTTGAGTTTTTAAAATTCCTTGTCTATCATCAGAAATTTCATTAAACCTTTTCAGATTCATATATACATTATTTTCCATTATTTTCACTATAAATAAGAATGTATTTTGAGTGGTGATAACTCTTTATATATATATATATATATATATATATATATATATATATGTGTGTGTGTGTGTGTAGAAGTATCTATAGTCAGAAAACGATTTTATCATCTGTCTCAAAGCCATCTGCTCATTATCTTTCTCTTTATTCGATCTAATCATTTACCAAAGAAAATGAGACAAGAACCAGTGAAGCTAGTCAGTTTTTTTACTCTTTGAGATTAGAGCAAATGTAGGCATAACCACTTTCCACAGTTGAGTGATTTTTCAATTTCAACCTTTCCATAAAACAAATTTGGTGCTTCAAACATGGCAATCAAAGAATTCTATTTTTGCTTCATCTTTTGTTTTTTTCTTTTTTTTTCATTCTTTCCTTCTTTCATTTACATCTTCTACATTTTTCTTTCTCTTTCTTCTTCTTCGTGTTTTTATATCTTCTTCCTTCTTCTTCTCTTCTCCTTTCACACTTCTTCCTTCTTCTTCTTCTCCTTTCACACTTCTTCCTCTTCTTCTTCTCCTTTCACACTTTCTTCCTCTTCTTCTTCTCCTTTCACACTTCTTCTTCTCCTTTCACACTTCACACTTTCTTCTCCTTTCACATTCACACTCTTCTTCTTCTTTTCCTTTCACACTTCTTCTTCTTTCCTTTCACACTTCTTCTTCTTTCCTTTCACTCCTCTTCTCCTTTCACACTTCTTCTTTTCCTTTCACACTTCTTCTTCTTTTCCTTTCACACTTCTTCTTTTCCTTTCACACTTTCCTTTCTTCTTCTTCTTCTTTTCTTTCTTCTTCTTCTTTTCCTTTCACACTTCTTCTTCTTTTCTTCACACTTCTTCTTTTTTCCTTTCACACTTCTTCTTCTTCTTCTTCTCATCCCACTGTCCCTTTTACTTTCCCCTCTTTTCACTTTTTCTTTACTATTTCATTTTCATTTTTTCTCCTCATCTTCAAGACCCATTATCATCTACTACAACAGTCTAGGAATTTCTCTTGGTCACTTCATGGCCTCTGGGAAATTTTTCTAATCTCTGAAAAGACAATTAGATTTTAAAATAACAGCAAACACACACACACACACACACACACACACACACACACACACACATATATATATATATATATATATATATATATATATATAAAGGTATTAAGCATATGAATAAAGTCCTTTTTTTAGGTAGAAGTCTGTTGTCTAGAAACCGATCAAGGCTTCTTTGATTTGATGGAATATTAATTTAACACTAAAGTATTCTTATAGATTTTTCTTGTTTTATAAGAGATAGTATATGAAGACAGCATTTTTCGATTGGAAAAGATTGCAGATGTTGAAATTCAAATTTCTGTTATGATTTCATTATGTATGTAACATGTATTATTATTATTATTATTATTATTGTTGTTTACTCCTTTTGAGTTTTCACATCAGTGTTAGCTGATGGTCTTTCACTGGAGTCTGAGTGACAGCAAGTCTCCTCAGGTCTCCAGGACTCTTCTGAGTATTCTGGCAGATTACAGCAGTGCAGTGTTCTGAATGGTATCAATCCTTCCTCTGATTTCCAAACTTTCCAAGCCCTTTTCTAATCCTTTTGAGACCGTTATAAGTGCACCAACTACAATTGGTATCACTTTCACTTTCATATTCCATAACTTTTTCAGTTCTCTTGCAAGGTCCAGATATTTGTCCATTTTTTCATTTTCCTTTAGCTTCACCCTGTGATCTGCTGGAACTGCAAAATCCACCAGTTGACAAGTTCTTTCTTTTTTGTTTATCAACACTAGGTCTGGTCTTCTTGTTGGGATAAGGTGATCTGTTTTTATTATTATTATTATTCGTGGTAAAAAAATTGTTTTAATCATCTTCTATACAAGCAAAGATTGCCAAAGTTTTACAAGCAGTGGTATATCTAAGATATGGCATGTAGGATACGTGTTTTGGGCACCACTTAAAGGAGGAACCATTTAAAGGAGATACCACTTAAAGGGGGGTGCCACTGAGAGGTTCTGGCAGTAGGATCATTCATCTGCATAAACTAGTCAAGAATTTTGTGCAAAATCTTGTGAAATTTAAAAGAGTCATTTCTTTATTTCAGAATATTTGGGGAGAAGACAATGAAATGTTTCTTCCCAAAGAAGAATGAAGGTGTTGCAATCAAGTCAGGGTCCAACATGAAAGTTTCTCAGTTGTTGAGATTAAAGCACATTCCTCTATCTTCACATTCTATTCAGATAATATTAACCATCACAGTTTCTATTACCAGTTGTGAGAAATCCTTCAGCAAGTTAGAATTAATATTTGAGAGCCTCCATGGATCAAGGCAGACTGTAATTTTGTTCTCCTGAGTGTTGAAAGAGAAGAAATAGAAAAACAGACTTTGACCACAACAGAGACCAATTGCACCACTGAAAGAAAGGAAGGTGCAATTGGAATTTTTGATTGTGCTATAATTGGTTAATTAAAAGATTAATGAAATTAACTTGAATTTTTGAGTTGATTTTATGGAAAGTTATAAAAAAATGGATGTCAGATGTTTAGACAGGGGTGTAACTCCAGTGCTTGCCATATGTGCTATTGTCTGACCATCCCATTGGTTTAAATGGGTAATTCTTATTTGCTGTGTTCATTATCTAAAATAAAATTAACACACACACACAGAGAGAGAGAGAGAGAGAGGGGGGGAAAGTAGGAAGAGAGAAAAATAATAAATAAAGAAAAGTAAGAGAAAGAAAGAAAAAAAGAAGAGAAAAAAGATTAAAGGAATTAACAAAGAAAGAAGAAAAAAGAGGAAGAAAAAAACTGAAAGTTACAAGTGAAAAGGAGGAAAGAACAGAAGAGAAAAAGAAAGAAAAAAGAACAAAGAAAGATACAAAGTGAGAGGACTAAAAAGGAGAAAAGAAAAAAGAGAAAAGAGAACAGAAGTAGAAAATATAAATGAATAACGGAAAGAAAGGGAAAAGAAATAGAAAATTAATAGACAGAAATGAAGAAAAAAGGAGAAGAAAAAAGAAAGAAAGAAAGAAAAAAAGATGGAATAATGAAAGAAGGTAAAAGAAAAAGGAAGGGAAAGAAGTGTAAGTGGAAAGAGATTAAATATGACAATGATAATAAAGAAAGAAAGAAAAGATCAAAGTAGAAAAAAAAAGTGTAAATAGAAAAAAATGAAATATGATAAGAAAGAAAGAAAAATAAAAGAAATAATATGAAATAAAACAGAAAGTAAAGAACAGATACTAAGATAAAAAGATTATTTCAAATGCGTGCCCTCATCATTATTTATAATATAGAAAAAAGATAAATTAAAATCTTACATCTACCAGCCTTCATGACTTTGAAGGTTTAAATAAGCAAAGAAAAAACAAATGGTCTTAGAAACCAAATATTAATGATTTTTTGGTTTCATTTTTTTGCATTCCTTATTTCTTTTATGTTTTATTCTATTTCATTCTGTTTGTTTCTTTTTCATTTCAAATATCCTTTTGTTTACCTTCAACTTTGACTGAAATGGTCCAGAATCAGTCGCAAGGGACCAGGTAGGCATTGGAACAGTGCTGTCTTTGAAAAATAAGAAAATCCATATCAAGGGACTTTATAATTATTGGTAACAGAATACCAGAAACTGATTTTGTATTATGGCATCTAATCATTTCTGTGTGTATCCCAAAGAAAACTGAATTTATTCTTTACTCTTATAAGTCAGTTCTTTTCTCTTTTTCTACAAAACACACACACACACACATTTATACACAAATACTGTTGCTTTAAGATACATAAATATACATAAACCAAAAATATGCAATTGAAAAATGAATACAAACATATATATCTGTATGCACTTTTATACATATAAACAAAACTACAAATGTAAATTACTGATATGTTTGGGGATATACGTATGGGAGTGTGTTCTCATATAAGTTAGTGAAAGAAAAAGTAGTAAAGTGTTGGCAAACTGTGCATTTATATAAGTATATGCATGTGTGCATGCACATACACAAAGATGTATGATGATGCATATATATATATATATATATATATATATATATATATATATATATATATACCTTTACATAATTATAATGTATATACACATGTTAATTACATAATGTATATATATACTTCATATATATATATACAGACAATGTGTACAATGCATATATATACACATTGTATATATTGTATATAAAATAGTGTATATATATATATATATATAATGTATGTACATGTTGTTATATACACACATTATATATATGTAATATCAACATATATATTATGTATACATATATTTAGAACATATATGTATCTACTAATAATATTAAAAATCTACATACAAATAGAAAATAAATAAGTTGATATATATATATATATTAGAAATCACATATAGAATCATCCCTTACTACCAAGTTTTGGATGAATCTCTTATATATATATAATATATATATATATATAAACATAAGTGCACATATATACTAACATAAACATATACTTACATATATCTATCTACCTATCTATCTGTATCTATATCTATATTTATATCTCTCTCTCTCTATATATATATATATATATATATATTTAAGCGTGTGTGTGTGTATAAATGATATAATGTAATCCGCCAGAGTCAGTTTAGTTGAATTAGAAGAAAGCCACATGTATTCTAAGCAAAGATTAAAAAAACAATCAAAAAGCAAAGCCATGATATTGCCATTTGTGTCGTTTCTTCATCAAAATGTCTTCAGGGGAAAACAACTCAAAGAATTACCCTCTTGGATCATTGATAATATTGATTCTTTCAAGACAAGCATAAATAGAGTTGCTCTTTTATATTCATCTTTATTTTGTTTTTCTCTTACGACACTTGATATGATTTCATATCATCTACTGGTGCCATTTTGTCTCTTCTCTTCAGAATTGGTCACTTTTGCCTTTTGAACATAGACACCTGTATGAACTTTCTTCATTTATCTCAGTCAACTTTCTATCAAGTTTCCGATGAACAATACACCTAAACTTAATTTTTGCTTTCTTTCTTTTTTTCCTATTTTCGGGTATATTCAGGTTTTGTCGTTCTGACCTCCTGCCCTAAAATATGCTAGGCGGCGTGTGGTGAATTTCTGACCTGTGCTAGGTATTAACCGACTAGCGGTTTGAAAGGTTTTTTATTGACAAATTAATGCAAGAAGAAAGTGATATTATACAGCCCCCCCCCTCATCTAAATATTCTAATTTTTGTTTTATTTGTTTAATGTACTGATTGTTTTTATTATCAAAGATCAGTCATATATATGCTGTCATATTTCATTATTTATATATATTAAAAAGATGTGATATTTATTTTGAATTAAGATAAAAAAATTATTTTAAAAAATAATTCTAAAGGGGGGGGTCAATATTTACATTTACTTGTCAATAAAAAACGGGATGGAAGTCAAAAAAAAAAAAAAAAAAAAGCCTTCAAACCGCTAGTCAGTTAATAACTAGCATGGGTCAAAAATCACCACATGCCACTTATTGATTTCTTTTATAGTCAGATACACTTTTGGGGGATAAGCTGATAACTGAAAGAATTGTGCATAAATGTGTCATAGATTGTCACATACAAAACTTCTCAAGTTTTGAATTCTGGTTTCCATTTTATTAGGAGCCAATCCTAGAGAGCCCAGTCTACCCAACTATTTCACTCATATTTGGGAGATGAAAGAGATGGATTCATGTCTTTCCTGAGGGCATTAGTACAAAGTGAAATGCAACGATCTGAAATTGGTTCATTGCATCCATTTCCCTACACCAATCACAGCTAGAATAATAACTGCTACACCATGTATAATATATATATATATATATATATATATAGTATTTAAAAAAATAATGATATATTTTATTGATCAGCAAATTTTGATAGAGCAAAACAGAAAAGAAAAGAGGAAAACTTAAGGGCCCTTTCGACCGGTGCTTTGTTTTCATTTTTTCTTTTCTCTTTCGCTCTATCGAAATTTGCTGATCAATAAAAGTATGTCATTATTTTTAAAAAAATCCTATAAATTCAGCTGTACCAAAAATTTGTTTAATATATATAATATATATATATATTATATATATATAATATATATATATTTATTTATTTATTTCTAAACTCTGGCAGTATAAAAAAAAAAATTCCATTGCACAATACAAACTTTTGCCTGGAGAAAAAATATATAAAAAAGAAAAGACCAGATCATCTGCACCTCCTGAAAATAATAAGATGGTACTATAAAAATGGCCAAAAGAAAAATACTGTAAGAGTTGCCTAAGTTAAATATACAATATATATATATATATATATATATATATATATATATATATGTAATGCAATTGATATCAAATATTAAAACTCAGAAAAACTTTCCTACTCAACTTTCACATATTTGATATACAGGTAAACAGCAAAATGAATGGAATATATGTATATAAATATATATGTGGACAAATTTATGCTTACATTAAAAATGAAAGAAAATACAATGATTGTATTTTTTTCAGTTTCATTACTTTGGTTTTTGTTAAATTCTTTGGAGGGAGGGGGAGGGCAGTTACTTTCTTCAGCTCCCCCCCCCCCCCTTCTCCTCATTTCTTCTCTTCTTCCTCTTCCAACACTTCTTTCTCAGTCTAACCCTAACCAAGCCACCATTTTTTTTGCTTGAAGCAAACTGCAGATTTTCTGCTGGCAGACATTATCATCCCAATAACCCCCAATTTCAAAACATAACACCCTCCTCCACCGCTTCTTCCTCCTTCTCCTCCTCTCCATAAATTACAAAAAAATAAGAACTTTTTTTCTCACTTCTTGACAATAACCAAATTGCATCTCACTTAGCATGACCCCTTACCACTGAAAAAAGTTAGAATATGAGAAAAACAAAATGAAAGAGGAGAAAACAGAGCAATATTGAATTAGGCAGAATTTGATGGGCATTTTCCTTCATAGCAATTTGTAAGAATTTACTTAAATACTGTTTTGTTTTCTCAGAGAATGAACCATTTACACATTTGCATAGAGACACATAGACAGACAGATATATAATATATATATGTGTGTGTGTGTGTAAAGATACATACATACAGATATATATATTAGTATATATAGATATGCACATATCATATTTACATGTATAGATTTATTTATCTTTCTCTCTCTCTCTCTCCTCTCTCTCTCTATATATATATATATATATATATATATATATATATATATATATAAATTAGTAAAAGTCTTCAGGGTAGCTTAAAGTCGGTATCAGCCAATCAGTGAGGGAATCTATCCCTTTTTCACTAGCGCTAGACCAAGAAGATTATTTAAGCATCTGAGGTGGAGCACCACACCTACCATCAGCTCCTTACTTTACCACACAGATCCCTGTGCTACTCATATGCTGAGTTGGCAAGGGCCGGTATCGAACTAGGAACCTTGTGGTTTCTAGCAGAACGCTCTACCGACTGAGCTAACCTGGCCCTATCATATATATATATATATATATGTGGACTCTCCTGTGTAAACGATAGATGAGGGTCAGCAGTGAGTGATTTGTTTGCTTCCATGTTGTGCATGCTATCAAGAAGATATTTTGTGTTTTCTCATGTATGATACCAGCCCAGCCTTGCTGCAAGCTACGAAGCTACACTGACAGATGAAAGGGAGTCAATTTTTTGTTTTAAATTTAGACAAGCTGATGACAATGTTTCAAACTATTTTCTTCAAAGCTCTTTAATTTAACGAAACATGTCTTATGCTGAACCTTTGCTAGTAAGGTTTCAATGCCTTATTATATATTATCATATTATATATAATTATATATATATATATATATATATATTACACATTATATATATATATATAATAATAATAATTTAGTATTACACTATTTTCCTCTCTATCATCCCATTTTATACCGCAAATGGCATGAAGACATGAATATATGCATATATATATATATATATATATATATATATATATATGGGCAATTCCATGTGAAATCATCCAGAAAAAAAAAAAAATGGCACCCACCCCCTTCAATTTTTCTGAAATTTTGTATAGATGTGAACTGTGTTAAAGTTAGACATCCCCCCAAATTTGAGCTTCCAATTCCAAAAATTGGCGGAGTTATGTTGAGTTTTAGCTCTCCAAATTTGGTGGGTTTTGCGAAATATGGCAACTTTTTGTAATCTATTTCTGTCTGTAAAATGAGTTCTAGAGCTTCCCTAGTCCTAAGAATTGGTTTATGAAAAAAATTGGTTTATGAAAGAATTTTTACCCTGGAAATCCAGAATTGCTATCAAAACATCTGAAAGTCAACCAATTTTAAGTTATTGATGATTTCAGATTTTTTCATAACAAGATCAATATCCCAATGTGCCACTGAATCTAATGATTTGACATGGAATTACCCATATATATATATATATATTTATGTATCAATGTATATATTTATGTCATGTGCTAATGTATCAAGTGTGAGTAAAAGTACCTTGTGTTTTTTTAAATTAAAAAAACAGTTTTTTATAATGTATCAGTATCTAGGTTTATAAATAGATATAAACCACATGCACACACACATACATAATAATATATGCTTCAATGTATATTTGTGTGTACATGGTTATGTTTATACACACACATATCTATGTCTAATACACTATATATATATATATATATATATATATATGTGTGTGTGTGTGTGTGTGCTATTGTTTTTTGATTTGTTTGCAGATAAAGGTGAATAAACAAATGAATGGATAAGAAACAAATTCGTTTTTGTTTCTTTCTGGAGGAATTCGTTTTTTTTTGTTTTGTTTTTTAATAGCTGTTATAATTTATGTAGAGTTGAGGAATGTGTAGTAATGCCAGGGCTTTATTTAAGGAGTTAATGAAAAAATAAAATATTTATTGGTTGAAATGTTAGAAGGAGGCAAACTGTAAAAAGGATGTACTGAGGGTCAGAAATAAAAAAAAGAAAGTAAGAAAGATAAAAAGAATTAAAGAAGAAAGAAAGAAAGAAAAGAAGAATCAAAGGAAAGTAGAAGAAAGATAAGATATCTATAAAGATAGGAAAGGAATAAGTTATTAGAAAAGAAGGAAGGAAAGAAAGAAAAACAGGAAGTAGAAGAAAGTGATGGTATCATGATGGATAGGAAGGAATGAAAGAATAAAGAGGAAGAAAAATAAGAAAAAAGTAAAAAGCAAAGAATAAAAGAGAAGAGGAATTATGTCAGAAAATTAGAAAATAGAAAATAAACAGTAGATGTAAAGAAACTCTTTTAATTCATGACAAAAACGATAAGACAAAAGGGAAAGAAAGAAAGAAAAGAAAGAAAGGTAGAAAGAAAAGAAAGAAAGAGAGAAAAGAAAGGAAGAAAGAAAAAAAGAAAGAAAGAAAAAAGAAACCTGGAAATAAGAAAAGAAAAGAAAACTTGGAAAGAAAGAAAATATAGGAAAAGAGAATGTGAATATACAAGAAAGAAAGAAAGAAAGAAAGAAAGAAAGAAAGTGAGAAAGAATATGGCAATGAGAATGGAAATAAAAGCTTGGAAAGAAAGTAAATATCAAAAAAGATAAAAAGAAAGAATGTGGATAAGCAAAGAAAAAAAGAAGAAAGAAAGAAAAAAAACCAAGGAACATAGAAATAAGAAAAGAAAAGAAAATTTGGAAAGAAAGAAAATATTGGAAAAAGAAAGAGAGGAATTCAAATAAGCAAACAAGAAAGAAAAAGGAATGAAAGAAAGAAAGAAAAAAAGAAAGAAAACACAATAATGAAAATATGTATGTGGAGGGGGTGAGAATAAAACAAACAAAAAGTAAAATCAAAATAGAAACAACAAATAATAAAAGAAAATAAAGAAAAGAATTCATAAATTCAAAATATCCAATCTAAAAAGAATTTCTTTTCTATTTTAAACTTTTAATATTTTATCTGATTTGTTGATATCAAATCAAGTGCTAAAAACTTGTTTGTGTTTTACTGTCACTTAAGATGGAATCTCTCTCACCTTTTGATTAACAGTCTTTTATGTTTCATCACTGAATAACAAACAAAACAAAAAACGTTGAGAAAGAAAACAAACAACCAATCAACAAAGAACAAAATAGAAACATAAACGAGCAAGAAAAAGAAAGAAGAAAAAATGAATTTGTAAAGAAAGAAAAGAATAAATTTTTAAAGAAAGAAGAAAAATGAAACGAATAAAAGCAAAAAGAAAGAACAGAAGGAACAAAAGAAATCGGTTAGAGAATTATATTTTAAAAAGAATATAGAAAGAAAGATATCAGGGGAAGAAGACATTTCTAAAAAACGAAAAATAGAAAAGTGACTGGAAAGAAGAAAAAAAACAAGAAAGAAAACAAAAGAATAGGAAAGAGATTTTTTTTTTAAAGGGAATAAGAAAAATAAAATTGAAAGAGATTTAAAAAGAAGAAAAAGAAAAGAAAAGAAAGATTTTAAAAGAGAAAAAAGAAAAGAAAAGAGAATAAGTAAAAGAAAAAATGTTAAAAGACAAAAGAATGATTAAAAAAAATGTCTGAAAAATATCTTCAGGATCTTATGTGAATTTGAAGTACCTGTCAAGCTGTTTACCCAAATGCCATAGACTACCAGTTCTTTTACCTACCCTAATCCCATAATACTATGCTATCAAATTTAAATAGCAGCAGACTTGTATACCATGATGTATAGTATATATTTACCCAAACCCTCATCACAGACAGGATGTGACACAAGGTTAATTTTTAAAGTGGAGCAAACCTGGTTTGAATTCAGAGTTTTCCTTCTCAGAAGAATTAATTATTTGACCATTTAACAGTTGTCAAACATTTGAAATTAATTAAAAAATAAAACTACGGTCAACAAATTTCTATCCTAATAACTTCAATATCCATTGTTTTGATCAAACTGTGACATGTGAACCCTGCCCTCAAAAAATCCTCAGGATTATTTGGCACATGGTCAATTTTTAAACAGTGTACAGCTGGTTTGAATTCAGAATATTTATTTTCCAAGATCGGTTGCTTACCTAGACTAAAAGCTCAGTTTGCCTGACTATTAACTGGTGTAGGGATGAATGGATTTATGCTTTTTGTGAGATCATTAGCAAAAGTGAAACAGAAAAGCATCAATTGAGATTTTAACTCAGTTTGCTGATTCTGTTTCTTATGGTGATAACCATTAAACAAAGTGTGCATCTATTATGTATAGTAAGATCAACATTGAATTTCAAAATTATGCTAATTCCTTGTATTAAAAGGGATATAAATAAAAACTGGATCCATCCAGCTATTATTTTGTGGATTTAGAATATTACATTAAAAAATCCCAAAGTTTCAGATTTAATTTCAGTTCATAAAAAATGAACTGAGCTTTGCTTACAGTGAGCAATTGCAAATTACAGCTAGAATATTCAAATTCACTTGAAATAAGATAGAAATATCTCATTAAAAAGATCTGTTGATTGATTGATTTATCTTAACAGCATTTCAAACTGTCTAGGGTTATTCTATGCCAGGAGATATGGGAATAACTTTCATTGTATGTTCATATTTACTTTTTTTGTGTATCTATCAGAGTGGGTCTGGGAGTAATTGCAATAAAAGAGTACTCTGCATTCCCCATATCTCCAATACTGGAACCTCAGCATCAAAATTCAGTTTAGTGTCATACCCAGGAACCCCACATTTTTATTGGACATCCCATTCTAGTGTAATTTTTAACAAGCTAGTGTCCCGGATCCATTACTTCTCAATAGTGAGTTTGATCCTTGCTGGATGCTCCATACTTACGACCCTGTGTCACATCCTACTCGTGGTGAAAAATTAGATTAATAAGGTTGGGTATCTCAATGTGATGTAGTAAAATCGACAGGATGGTCTAATATCGGTATCAGCCAGACAGCAAGGAAGTCTATACCCTTTACACTAGAACTAGACTAAGGAGATTGTTCTGGCATCTGAGGTGGAGCGCCACACTACCATCAGCTCCAGACTTTGCACAGATCCCTGTGCTACTCATATGCTGAGTTGACGAAGGCCAGTATCAAACAGGAACCTTACAATTCCTAGGTTAGTGCTCTACTGACTGATCTAAACCTGCCCTGTTAGCAAGCTAGTCCAACAGATCCATAACTATTGAATACCAAGTTCAATCCTCACTGGATGCCCCATACTTGTAACCTTGTGCCACATCCTACCCATGTTGAAGAGGTTGGGTAAATACCTACCCAGGACACCCCTTTTTTGGTGGGAAGAGGTCTTAACCTCAGCAGGAGATATAGTCAGTGTTTTCTAAGTCTTTCTGACATGGGCAGGCAACTCAGATGAGGATTTTAGCCAGATAATTTGTGAAATAATAAAACATTAATCAATATCCAGATTTTTATTTCTAAACATTCTTAACATTCTTAACATTCCTGTTATCAGTAAATAAAGTTCTATGAAATCAACATTGCTTTATGAATTCATGTCTGTTCACGTCTCCACATTTTGCTTGAAAACAAGTTTATATCTTTTCATTTTCCAAATATCAAAACCAGAAATTATTTATAAATTCAGTTTTATAAATTGCTTGCATTCACCAAACATTTTTGTTCGTCTAACATCTTTTTTGTTTTATATCATTCATTTAGATTCAATGAATAAGAATTAATTGCAACGACTAAGCAGGAATTAATTCTTATCTCTAAAATTTAATCATTTCATTTAGTCACAGATAATTCATTTTATTTTATTTTATTTTATTTCAGAAATGAAATGAAATAAAATTTGTGAATAGTTTTATGCTCTGCATTTAATACTTAAAAAGCTACCTGGCTGGGATTCAAATACTGAAAGGAATATGTAATAATTAATTCAATTAATGAAAAGAGAACATTTAAATTAATTAAAATTATTGATTAGCATCTTCTATTTACAATATAAAAGTTAATACATATATATATATATATACATATATATATATATATATATATATAGGAATAATTATTTACACTATCTAAAATGACTTATCAATTGCAAATCTGAGTACACTGTGTTAAACACATTCATCAGTATTGTATCTTGAGCAGGAATAGCCTGGCCGAGCCTATTCTTCTCCGGGTCTAAAACCAATTTGAATTCAAAGTTTTCCTTCTCATAGACCAGTTGCTGTACCAAGGCTAAAGAGCTCAATATGTCCAACTATTTACTCCTAGTTTGAGGGAGAATAATTGGATTCATACCTTTCCCGAGGGCATTAGATCTATGTGCACTGCAAACAGCCTCATTCAGGATTTTACTTTTATTCTACAAGCACCTCATTAGATATATTGTAAATTATTGTCAATTCATGAGTTATATTTATTCAGATTGTTTCTGATTTCTTTTATAACAAACTAAGTGTGCTATCTAAAAAAAAATATGATGTCTGAATGTATGTTTCTGTATTTATATGTACATCCATAACTTTCTCACCTGATCAGCTACAGAGTTGAAATCTGGTTTACAGGTACACATTAATAAAGTGGACCAAAGTTATGTAGGTACCACATTCAGCGATCAGGGTTTAGTCCAAGAAGAACATGCAGAGTACTCTACACAATTCTATCTAAGTCAATAGGACCAGCTTCAGAGAATTTAAACTTTATATGGCAAGGAAGCTGTATAGCGCTCGGTGTTTGTGACTTTGATATACTATATGTGTGGGGTCTCTATCTGTCTGCATTGTACCAAGATCAAACAATAATTTTCTAGAGCATAATTTCATGCGGAATTTTGTAGTAGTATTTATATTTATTTTTGAATTCATTTAGGGTCACTAAGGACCAAATTATCAGCTGTGGTATGATAAAATAGGAAAACATGGGCTAATTAGTAAACTGCGATAAATTTGCAAATTTAATGAATTTTCTGTCACGTGCTCCCTGTCTTCAACATCGCTACTAAGGTTAATTTTTACAATATCCATAAAAGGTTTCTTAGATTTATGTCTAAGATGTTTTCCATTTTGTAACTATCAGTAAAATAACTGCTCTCCATTCTGATTTGGTATGAGAAACTTCTCAACATATCTTGAAAATAAATCTATTTTACAAAAGTAAATTTAAACTCAAATTCTAAAAATCAAAATACTCATCTTTATATTTATATGTCTGTTTTTGTTACAAGTCTTCATATTTTTATTTTTGAGGCAATATTAAATTTTATATTTGAAATAATAACTGTCTTTTTCTCTGAATGTTTGAGATGAGGCTTGAAGATTAGTATTATCTGTGTTATTTGGACTATTGTCTCCATCTTCATTGTTATTTGTACAATTAACACAACTCCTACCCCAGCTATGGTTAGCGGAATGAGAACAGGATACCCCGTGGACTAAATAAAGGGTTAGGTTCAAAGTTCTGTGATGGCTCCCGATTACGACAAGAAAGTTCCCGAGTTCGAAAAGAAGGTCCTGACAAGAAATACCTGAAGAAAGCCGGAGGGCATATCGGCCGAAACGTTGTACAAATAACAATGAAGATGGGGACAATAGTCGAATAACACAGATAATAATAACTGTCTTGTTCTGCAAAATGTTAAATTTACTGTGATATTTCCATAGGTACAGATACTATTCTCTGAACTTAACAATGCTAATATATATATATATATATATATATATGCATTATACTTATATATGCACACAAATACACACATGTATATGCAGATTTAATGGAGATATAGAAATAAATAAGCATATGAATATGAATATTCATAAGTATGTCAGATGTCTATATTTCTGAATATGTATATGCCAATATACTCACATATAGGCATGTGTGCACACATATACACACACAATTACATGACGATAGGTGTTGCTAATGAAAGCTGTTAATTTCAAATTAGCAAAGTCAAGTATTAATGAGGGAAAGAATCATTTGCATAATTGGGAATGGGAGAGGGGAAGGAAAGAGAAACAAGTAAAGGCCTTAGAAAATGACCACCAACAACAGAGGGACACAGTTGCAACAATAAAATGGTTGTCCAGATATCCATTCTGGGATTTTGATATTTATCTACCCTAGCTTAATCTCTAAAATACCAGGGTGAGTCAAATATTATGCAATATTTTGGTAACATGAGGTACAATTTAGCAGTTCTAGATGATTTTGCTAAGGTTTTGAAGGTAACAAAAAGCACTGGAGTGTGATATGCCAAGCTCACCTGATACTCTTCAAGTGTTTCTCACCAGATTTCCTTCTATGGTCATGGCCTCAGAATCAACATTTTAGGTCTACATGACTTTGGCTGATCCTTGAGGTTCTTGCTGTCCAAGTAAAGTTTCTTAAACTATCTGGTTATTGTACTCTGACCAACTGCAACTTAACCTTTTTCACAATAAATATTTTGGATCTCATGGTATTATGGCAGACTTTGAACTGAATATATAGTACATTCATCTGTGAAACTTTCAAATCCCACATGGAGTAAAGCAATGCACAATGTGTCTGTGCATGAACCGTCATAATAATACAAACCAATGGGAATCCATTCCACAAGTTGAATCGTTTCAGTCAATGCATATATATATTTATCAACTCCTCCACAAGAGCTGGATGTGACACAAGGTCAATTTCTTAAGGTGAGTTCAACAGGTTTGAATTCAGAGTTTTCCTTCTCCTAGACCGGTTGCCTAACCAAGGTTAAAGAGCCCAGTCTGCCCTACTATTTATTCATAGCTGGAAGGAGAGTAGGATTCATACCTTTCCTAAGGGTATTAGCGCTAAGTGAAAATGCAATTACCACATCCAGGATTTGAACTCAGGGCAATGAGCCCATTTCCCATGAATTTAACCATTACACCACATGCTTCTTTTAGTCACTGGATATATGTGCTGCAAACTAACATGTACCAAAATATTGCAAAACATTTAACTCACCCAGGAAAAACGTTTCTGGGATAAAATAATTCAGACCAAATACAAAACACTGAATCGCAATCCCAATTCTCTTTCTACTACATGTCAATTTTCATATAGTATTCATAGAAAATTATGAACACCCACACTTCTACATGTCAATTATTATAAATTATAATTATAATTATTATAATTATAAATATCCATAGAAAATATATGAAAATATATTTCTTATGAATACTAGTTTATGAAAATAGACATGTAGTAGTGTATGCAAAGACTTTAGAGTGGTAACTATTGTCTTTTATACATATATCTATATTCATAGCAGGAATATATTCAGAGAAACATAAAACACACACATATATATGTATACACATAATTATACACAGACCTATATATGTAGGCATAAGTAGTCATTTCATATACACACAAATTAGTCATTATATATATATATATATATATATATATATAGTATAGTGAGAAATTTGAAAAAACACAGGTTTAAATAAAAATGTAAGTTTATTAACTCATTTTATTTAAACCTGAGTTTTCTTTTAAATTTCTCACTATATACATACCGTCGGATTCACTTCCATCTCTTCATATATATATATATATATATATATATACATGCACATACATGCATATATATATATACATATATATACGTTTTTTGTTCACTTGTACATTTCCCATGCCTCCTGATATCCCAAGAAAACGTTCACAAAAATAAAGTTGATATGCAAATAAATTCTATATATATATATATATATATATATATATATATATATAGTTATGTGTGTGCATTTGTGTGTGTAAGTATGTGTATGTATACAAAGGCTTTAGAGTATTAAGTATTGTCTCTTTATGATATATGCACATTTATATACAAAGCACTATATTTAGAGAAACAT
The DNA here is from genome assembly GCA_023376005.1 of Doryteuthis pealeii. NCBI lineage: Eukaryota > Metazoa > Mollusca > Cephalopoda > Myopsida > Loliginidae > Doryteuthis > Doryteuthis pealeii. The sequence continues at coordinate 3,737,084 of CM042143.1, read as the reverse complement.
AAAACACACATATATTTATATAATTATACACATTCATATATAAGTATGCATAGTCATTGTATATAGACACATATATATAATTGTATATAGACACATAATATATATATATATATATATGCACATTAATATATATATATATATATATATCACATACATACATATGTATATAAGCATGTGTGTGCTTGTGTGTAAGTATGTGCATTTAGACATGTATGTAACACAAGTGTTTGTGTACCTCTCTTTCTATATATTCCTATCAGTATTAATTAATGCTTTTGACTGATGGATATATATATATGTGTGAGTGCATTTATGTGTATAAGTGTGTGTATGTGTATGTGTGTGCGTGCATGGATGTGTGTGTATGTGCATGTGTATGTGTGTGTGTGCCCATTTGCATATTGTACATGGTTTCTTTCATCTCTTTCATCCCTTCCTTGTCCGCTCCAAATCACATTTCGATTGGGCATTACTTTGTCATCTTTGTTAATCCACCAGCAACCAAGGGGTTAATAACTAGCAAAGCATGGTGGAGACAGACCCTCTGATAAGCAAACATAAGCATTGTATTTTCTATTGCCAAATCAGAAAAGGATAGAAGGCCACAAACCTTTAGGGACACATAAGTACTAACTAAGAAGAAGATGGATACTAATCTCCTTTTGCCTGGGTGATTACATGCATACAATTTAGACTCACAGATGACTACTACTTTGTAATCAGATAAATCCACTGGAGAATCAGAACATTTAGGAATACAAACACTAAATCACAATATTTACCTATCATATTAATGAAAAGTTCAATACAGATAGTCTTGAATTAAAACCCACTTAAATGAAAATGAAATAGCACAGTGTACAGATCATTGTCTCTGAAAAGTAGGCTAGTTGATTTAATAAAAAAAAGTAAAGTCATTGGGGCAGCCTAATGTCAGGATCAGCCAGACAGCGAGGGAGTTGATTCCCTTTTCACTAGTGTGAGATTATTTTAGCATCTGAGGTGGAACGCCACACCAACCATTAGCTTCTCACTTTACCGCACAGATCTCTGTGCTACTCATACACTGAGTTGGCGAGGGCCAGTATTAAACCAAGAACCTTGTGATTCCTAGCCGAACACTCTACCGACTGAGCTAAACCAGCCCTTTGATTTACTACAAATGTGAAAATGAAAAAAAAAAGTGATATCATTAATTCAATTAAAATATATTTAACTATTACAAAAAATAGCCCCGTAAATGAAACTTAGAATACACTGACTGTGTCTCATATGAAGGGGCAAGACCCCCCCCAAAAAAGGGGTGTCCTGGGTATGACACTAAACTGCATCTGATGGTGATCTGATTCTGGAGATCTGGGGAGTGTGAATTTCCCTTCATTTCCATTACTCCCAAATCCATCCTGACATGGAGTGGAGTACCGGTTAGGTTTGAGTAAATCATTTTTAAATTATTTGTATTTGTTAGGACTATGTTTAAAAAAACTCTTAGAAAATAACTATAGAAAATATGTAAACATAAGCACAATTCTCTTACCTCTAGGCATAAAATAATCCTAGACAGGTTGACATGCCATTGAAATCAATCAATCATATATCAAAAGATATGAATTTTTTTTTTTGTTCCAAGTGAGGTTTTTCTTTCTCATATAAAAGTATCATTGATAATGGTGGATTTTTTAAAAAAAGGATGTTCCTTATATGAGCTATGCTAAAAAATAAAAGTGTCCCCATTTTGGCACAACTTTATCATCATGTCTTTAGGGACTTCCAGCAAACTTTTTCCAGAATATTCCAGAATGTTTAAGCCATCTCTCCTCACCTAATCTTAAATTCATGAGAATAACTCATCACAGTCCTCATGCCTTCTTTAAAGAGTGTGAACATTTTTATCTCATTCTTCAAGTCATTCCTGGATTAGCTCCCTTGTTTGTTGATTTTTTGTTATTTTCCCATACTTTTTTTTTTTTTTTTTTTAACTCTGACCTTTGTTGCTGTTTGTTTTTTCTTTATTTTTAGATAGTTTTTATCCTGTTTTTAAGAAAAAAGTTTTAGAAAAATGGTTATGCCTTTCCAGAATTTCCTTCCTGGGAAATACAGGATTGAATTTCAGTTTTGAATGATGACATCTGGTCCAATGGAATTAATATGCCTCCCCTTCCTTTCTCCCATTTCACAACCGAACCTTTTACTTTTTTACCTTGGAGAAAATGGCTTGCAAAATGGACAGACTAAATTGATGTGACATTGCTTGCCACTACTCACGATTGACTAGGAATGATGTGACAAGTCTATGAGATCTATCTATCTATCTATATCTATCTATCTATCTCTATCTATCTGTCTGTCTGTCCTATCTATCTATATATATATATATATATATATATTATCTGTACATATATATTTATATATATATGTATGTATGTAAGATCTAAAAAGATTAAAAGATATTCCAGAATTTTTACTTGCCGTATATATATATATATATATATTTTGGTACATGAAAACTTATAAACTACTAAAAGTAGAGGAATCATATGTAAATAGGGAGGTGATATTTTATTATGAAATAAAATATAAAATAAAGGGGATACGAAGGCCTTTTCGACCGGTACTTTTTCAAGTATTTACACCGGTAACAATTAAAAGTCAGAATGTAAAGAAATTAATAATAATGAATGGGGGTAAACAGAGAGTGTGGGGGGGACAAAAAATGGGGAAAGAGGGGTATGTGTGTGTGCCCTAGGTTAAACCAGGGTTATGAATACCTCCAGTAAATAGATGGAGTGTCTCGTGTTTGTCTGCACAGAGTAGGTGAATATATATATATATATATATATGTGTTGTGTGTGTGTGTGTGTGTATTTACCCAACCCCTCTGCTATGGGCAGGATGTGACACAAGGTCAATTTGTAATCAGACTAAAGCTGGTTTGAATTCAATTTTCCTTCTCCTAGGCTACTTGCATAATCACGGCTAAATAACTCTTCCTTTCTAATTACCCATATTTATAAGAAGAATAGATGGGTTCATGTTTTTCCCTGAGGACATTAGTGTGAAGGTAAATGCTAATAGCTTTGTCCAAGGTTTGAACTCGAGTTGCTGATTCCATTTTTCCTATGGTGATAACTGTTATGCTATGCACACCTTTGCATACATACATATGTGTACTTTTGTCATGTGTGTGTATGTTTGTGTGTGTGGGTATGTGTATAAATTTTGTGAAAGTAGTACTATACATATATATATATATATATTCACAAACCATATCAAGATATTCCAAACAGAAAATTATACATCTTATTATAATGGAGATTGTGTGTTTTTCTGTCTGTAACCGAAACTATATTAGTACTCAAGTCACAATTCCCTTAATTATTTACGTCAAATTCTCCATGATTTCATTCTTTTAAACCTTCAGTTATTAATAAAAATTGTTTTACATTATTAATACTGTTGACCATATCTACGTACTAATAACATGCAATTGTATTTATATATACAAAAAATAGCGGTTTACAGTTTGAACGAGAAGGCTAATTTGCATATTGATATTTAAAATTTTATTTTAATAAATATGTGCTTGGTATTATTGATTTCTAATTGTTTGTTTTATCTTAAGAAATATAAACAAAAATCTCGTGGATAAATCTTAAAAGAAATTTATTTACAAAAAGAAATAACTGTAATATTATCCTTTACTTCCTATTTTAACTAAATAGTTAAATTAGGAAAATTTACCAATGAAAGAGGAGTAATGGAAAATCATGGAATAGTTAGTTTCAAAGTTGTTCTATTTTTCGATTATACCCCCTCTGTTCCAAATCTTTTTATCTGCATTCTCAGTCAGTTTCATTAGCCTTTCTAATTTAATATGATATTTTATTATATCAAAACTTAAATACTTGCACCCGGAGGGTGCATATATTTGCTAGTAGAAATAAACATAGCAACATAAAATATGAATTTATGAAAAGAATACAAATACAGATAATTTAGACATCCTAATGTGGTGTAATGGTTAGCATGCTAGTCTCACAGATCTATTACTACTGAATTGTGAGTTTAAGACTTGATGGATGCCCCATTCTTGTGAGCTTGCGTCACATCCTACCTGTGGAGTAGATGGTGGATAAATACCTACAAATACATAGGCAATAACCATTGTTTTGGAACACTCTGTATGTAGATATGTGTACTAAGATTTGTATGGGTATTGAAGGCCTGTTGTACCTGTATAATACATCAAAGAAAAAATGTATGAGTATTTAAGCAATGAGCAGATGCACTGGTGCTATGACGACTTTCATCTTTCATTAAAAGCTGTGTTTTAGGGTTTATATTTGGAAATACTCATAGAGCCCTAGGCTTTCTGATTGTGTTTTAATGTGTTGAAAGTTGGTTGGCTGGTTGGATTTTACAGCATAACAACCAAAAAAAATGTTTGTTTTATTAATTCTTGTAGGGTATTCAAATTGTTTTTAGACTCATTTTTTAAAACACCTTTTTTATCTATTTAACCAATAGTTGGAATGCTAACAGGCATTACCACTTTGGGTAAGAATGGACCTGGGAGTAATGGTGATGAAGGTGTACTCCACATTCCCCAGAGCTCCAGAATTGGAACCTCACCACTATATGTAGTTTAACATCATACTGAAGATACTGAGAGAAGTAGGAATTTAACACCTTCATAATTTCAATAAAAGTTTTTCCAAACAGATTACTGCAATAAGAAAAAGAAACTGTAGAAAAACATCAATATTTTAATCAAGTTAAATTAATGAAACAAAACTGCATCTGGAAAACAAGACATGTACACTAGTGGATTAGCAGGGGTATATACCTCTAGGGAGCAGCAGTTGAGTCCCCTCCCTCTGGTTCCACAAATACACACACTATATATATATATATATATATATACACAGGCTTATGGACTACAGAGGACCCAAAGTAGTGCCTCCATAAAAGAGTTGCTCAAGCTGAGACACATACAAAAACATATACACAAAGTGATTGATAGATATATAAATAGATAGATTGTAAGAAGACTAGAGTCTGGTTTGGTTTGATTTTTCAATGGCATATCAATCTTCATGGCTTATTCAATGCTAGATACATCCTTGTAGAAGAACAATAGGGATACAATTTAACTAACTAGGGGATGAGGGTTTTTATACCTTTCTCAAGGGTATCAGTCTGAAAGTGAATATAATAAAATATAATAGCAAGACAGGAGTTAAAACTCACCTACTATGATGTTGCAGTCCAGTAAGTTATTCACTATGCCACAAGGACTTCCCTGAGATAGATAGATAGATAAGTTATCAACATATATATGTATTGTAAGGTACACATTCACTGCATGACTATTTCAGATCAGTCATTCATTTTAGCATGAAGTTTTTTGTTGTTTAAACATTGCCACACTATCATTACTGATTACAATTAAGAAAATCATTGGTAGGAATGAAAAGAAAAATAAATTCAAACTTAATTACAGTGCAGCATGACCAACATAGAAACTCCCTGCACGCCAATGATTATATATATATAATATGTATGTATGTGTGCATATGCATATATATATATATAATATATATATATAAATATATATATGTATGTATGTATGTATGTACCTAAGTATCTATGCATATATATATGTGTGTGTATGCACATATATATATATATATATATATATATATATATATGTATGTACCTAAGTATCTATGCATATATATGTGTGTGTGTATGCACATATGTATATATATATATATATATATATATATATATATATATATATGTATGTATGTACCTAAGTATCTATGCATATATATGTGTGTGTGTATGCACATATGTATATATATATATATATATATATATATATGTATATGTATGAATATATGTATGTATGTATATTTGTGTGTATATACCTTTCTGTATGTAGGTCTTTTTATTAGGTTAATAGAAAAAGTAGAGTGAAAGGTCCCAGAAAATCTGCTATTGTTTACTGAATAACACTTTAAAATGGATTTTTTTTCCTCCCCAGTTGGAACACAAGAGACAAAGATAAGAAATTGAACTAAGAAACAAACTCAATGTGAGACTGCACTGAATTCAAAAAATATACTTATCTCATTAAACTTTTATCATTTCTTGGTGAACGCAGATTTTGGAACGACATTTGGAAAAATATTTGAACCATGTTTATTTTTCTCAGACAAATTTTGAATTGAACCCAGTTCTTTTTCTAGGACAAAAATTATTCATAGTTTTTAGGGAGAAATTTTTATAAACTGAGGGAAAAGATGGATTTATGTATTTCTCAAAGGCATTAGCACAAAGAGAATGTAACCTCTGTACTATTAAACTTTAGGCTACCTTTATTCTCTTATTGTTGTTGAAAATAAACCTGGTGATCTAAGTTCAAATTCTAGACAAAGCTGTTTAAATTTCACAAAGTTCTAATATATATTTACCAAAACCTTCCTCCATGACTGTAGAATAATCATACTGGTTCCAATTACCATCGAATTGGTAAGACAAGGCAGCAAGCAGTCGTAACTCAATACTAATCTGGTTTGCTGCAAGACTACTGCAAAATGGCAGGTTATTTATAAAGCCTTTGAACATCATACAAACCAAGCAGCCAATCAGGACTCAAGGAATGGAATCACCCAAATGCATGAGTGGACTATTCTGAATTCCCATAAGTACCAGTTGTCTTGACACTGGTTCAGTTGTGCTTGGCCAGTTGCTGTTGTTCAAACCAATAGTAGACTGACTGACTGACTGACTTCAATAATGACTAGGATGTGACATGAGGTTAATTTTTAAACATTGTAGATCTTATTTGAATTCAGAGTTTTTCTTCTCCCAGACTTGTTGTCTGAACCTAGTATGCTTTACTATTTACCCATAGCTTGGGGAAGAGCTAATGGATTTGCACCTTTCCAACAGACATCAGTGTGAAGAGAAACACAAGTAGCCTCCTCTAGGATTTGAACTCGGTTTTCCAGTCGCATTTCCTATGACGATTACCATTACACATAACGTGCCTCCTTTAAAAAAGCACTTATAACCTTGGTAAAGGTATTAATCCAACTATTCTCTCCCAAAGTATGGGTAAATAGAAGGGCAGACTGCATTCTTTAACCTTGGTATGTTAACCAGTTTATAAAAAGTAAAACTTTGAAATCAAACCTTTTAAACCTAAAATTGACCTTGTGTCGCATCCTGCTTGTGGCAGTGGAGTTGGATTAATACAAACTTCATCCTATTAAGAAAATTACTGGCAAAATTCTGTGCTGAATTAAGAAATACTTTGTATATAAATGAATGTTTGTGTGTTTTTGTATATATATATTCTTTTTTCTCATTTGACTTCCTGTCGCCATGGTGACAGTCTTTTAATGAATACATTTTGTATAGAAAAATTTTTTTGAGGAGTAAATTTTTCTGTTATGCAATTCAAATTATTGATGATTACCCATCTGATGAGAGTTGATTTTGGGGAGCTTTATTAAATCAACTTAGATTTATAAAGGCCCCAATTTTGGTCGAAATAAATTTATTATGGAATAACGGTGTTGAGTTTTTCCTTCCTTTCAAAGATAAATATTGCTCTGTATATAATCTATAAAGATTATTATACATTGAGCTCTCTGTAGTGATTTAAAGATTCACTGTATTTATACATACTGGATCATACAATAATAATACAGTGTGTCTTAGATATCACATATATAATCATCCCTTACTACCAAGTTTTGGATACCTCACATATATATATATATATATATATATATTAAAAAAACAGAGATTAAGTTATAATTAGTAGGGTGAGTTAAAAGTTTTGCAATATTTTGTTACATATCAGCTTGTGGCATGTATATCACATGACCAAAGCAGTTCTATTCGTGGAAGGTACTCAGTGTGGTTGTTAGTATTGTGGTAGTTACTGTGCATATATATATATTAATCTTTGCGATTTTTTCATACCAGGTCTAACCGATGGTTTTCCCTTGAAGTTTGAATGACAGCAAGTCTCCTAATCTCTCCAGGACTCTTCTAACTATCCTAGCCGATCTTAACAATGCAGTTTCTATATTTTCCCACCCACTCTTTTCGTTTCTCTGTCTGGATCCCCTCTTCTCTTCTACCTTATTATCCACCCTCTCACGCTCACTCTCACCCCTCTCACTTTCTACACCCGCTCTTCCATTTTACATACTTCTCCACCCTCTCCTTCTTGCTCAACTTGACTCTGTGTTTGATTTGAAAGCTGCACATATGAATATATAACATAGTCTAATTCCAGAACTTATTATTTATGAGATTTCAAAATGAGATATAACACTGCAGAATCAACCAAAAATATTTGTTGAATTAAAGTAAAGTAAATTTTGCTAAAGTTACTTTGACAATTAGGCATGTTTAGGTAGGCCTAAAACCATGAATTCTTAGGTTGTAGTTAAGCCATAGAGGTAAATCTGCTGAGTAATACTCAGAGAGGGTCAGATGAGCTTTGCATCTCACAGAACAGTGTACTTCATTCACCTTCTGCTGAATTATTCCTTAAATTACTAAAATATTGTAAAACATTTGCCTCAACCTAGTATTTATTAATTTAACATGACTCTTTATTCTAGCATGACAAAAGTTATGAACAGAGCATGATATAGTAAGGGATATGTTTTGCTAGAGTTTGCTCCCAAACAGAATTCAAAATCTGTCAATTGTCATTTCCTGTTCAGGTGACAAATTTGATGACTAACATGCATTTATTGTTTGATTCAAAACTGATACTTTGATTTGATCAGGCTGGCATTTACAGTTGGTTGTTTATAGTCATTCATAGAGAGGAGAGTATCAGGTGAGTTTGGCATTTCACATTCAAATGTGGTTCCTCACCTTCTCAACCATGGCAAAAGTATCTGGAGCTGCCAAATTGTGCCTCATGTAGCAATTGTCTGCCCCTGTTTGGATTGATGTGGTGTCCAGAAGAGTTATCTTCCCTTGCTGCAGGTTTCCACCGATAGGTGGCGAGAGTATTTAGGCAGAGGCCCAGGAATTCTGAGTTCTCTTTCCTCTGGGACCGCAAACACTTTACATGGTGTAGACCCTTGTGCCTCTTACCCTTAAGTGGGGGGCAACCCCCCTCACTTAGCTATCAGTAAGTGACAATCCTTAGGATGTAAGTCCTACATTCTACTTCCTTTATTATGCGTTTATGTATCTGTTGTCTATGTATTGCTATACCTTGTAATGAGTATATGTATTCTTGTCCTGAATGTATTTCTATGGGTTCACGTATTAAAGTCTGTTAATATCTTCTAACTACTTTATCAGAATATTTCTTGTACTTATATGTACCCAGGTTGGAAGGTTACCCTGAGCCTTCCAACTTATTATAAGAACTTTATATCTTACACTCACATTACTAAAATATTACAAAACTTTTGACTCACCTTAGTATTAAAACTTTGGTTAATGAAGAAATAATATGAAACAAAAGATGGACAGAAATTTTAAGGCTGAAAAAGTTCAATTAGTTTGTTTTTTTCTTTAAATAAAAGCAAAATAAATAAAGTTGTTTAGAAAATACAAAAAGAAGAAAAGAATGTGAAAAAAGCCAAGTAAAAAAAGTTTCCCAGAGAAAAGTATAGATTTTCTAAAAGTAACAAAACAAACAGCAGTTTATGATTCAGGTTGCCAAATGATTGCAGTTAAATTTCTCTTTGTCACTGGAAAAAAACTTGATAAATAAACCTAATTTCTTGCACAATTGAATAGTTGTGTTTATTCTTGCACTTGAGAGAACAAAAATAGCCAAATTTTTATTAGGAGATCTCGTAAAAAGGAAATATATTAATTATCTGAGGATTTATAATTTATCATTTAGGATTTCGGAAAATTTTTGAATTTTGTTTTCTAGCGTCCAACTTTTGTTTCTTATTAATGTTTCTTTCGCCTTAACGTTTCAAGAATTTATCAGATTTTGACAATCTTCATTTGCCGGAATGAAGAAGAGGAAGTGGAGTTCATTTCTTTTGTTTAAGACATTGAGGGTCATAAAAAGATTTAACTTTTCTATAGATGACTGAAATAAATTGAAAATTATACTAAAATTATATAGGGTTAACCATATTTATATATATATATAAATATATATATATATATGCATCCATATACATATCATGTATATATATATATACATATATGTGTATGTGTGTGTGAGTAAGTATATATCTTATTTGTAACAAACTATATATATGTCTGTGTGTGTATTTTTCTGTATGTTTATATCAGAATGTGTCTGTGTTGTGTGTGTATTCATTTTTACACATAATTATAAGTGAATTTCCAAAGAATTTTATATCTATTTACTTTTTCCTGTTTTAAAATCTATTCCATAATTTATTCATACTTACACACGCATACTCACACAAACACACACACACATATGTACATGTGCATAACATACATATACATTTGTAAATGCGTGTGTATATATATATATATATATATATATATATATGTACATATGTATGTGTTTGTGTGAGTGAGAGAGAGAGAGAGTGCATAAAAATCAAGGTCTGTTTTAAGTTTTAAAAGGTATCCCATGGTAGGGTAATGGTTAGCAAGCTAGTCTCACAGATCTGTTTCTACTGAAAAGTGAGTTTGATCCTCACTGGATGCTCCATATTTGTTACCTTGTGTCAAATCCTACCCGTAGGGTAAATAATTTTTTTTTTAAGTTTTAATATTTATTATATTTGTCTTTACTTTCCTTTGTCATTTGTTGGATTACACAAACACATACACAGTCTTGCTTACAGATACTTATATTTAGTCTTGCTTATCAAGGCTTACAGATACTAATATTCAGGTAACACATTATAAAGAAAGTTTTTGTCTCGTCTATACAAATTAAGCAGAAATACATGAAGCTATTTATCTTCAACTGTATTTATTATAAAATTAAAATTATTGTAACTATTTATTTAAAGTGTTTATTTACTTTGAAGTGTTTTGTCAATCCTCTTTTGGAACTTAAATGTTTTATTATACATATTAATAAGACCGCTTTGTGTGTGATTCGAACCCTGACTGTCAAGCTGACAGGCAGAGACTCTAACCATTACACCAGCAGGCCTTTCCCAGATTTTTTGTTTTGTTTAGAAGTAGATTATATTCCACTTTATGGTGACTTTTACTACACGACAGTATGAGAAGTAAACAAACTGACGATGTGTTTTGATATGGCTTTTTTTTTTTAGCCGACAATTTTTGGGAGAATATGTGCTTAATTGAAGTTGTACCTAATTTTTGAAAATTAATTAATTAATAATTAATGAATTAGGCGGGAATACCTATTCAAATGTAAGGCTAAACAAAGCGGTCTTCCTGTCTATAGCTCTGCTGATGAGGCCTAATAGGTTGAAATGTACATATTAATAAGTAAGTAAAGTCATCAGGGTGGCCTTAAGTCGATATCAGCCAATCATCAAGGGAGTCTATCTCCTTTTCACTAGCGCTAGACCAATGAGATTGTTTTTGTGTCTGAGGTGGAGCGCCACACCTACCATCAGCTCCTTACTTTACCGCACAGATCCCTGTGCTACTCATATCCTGAGTTGGCGAGGGCCAGTATCGAACTAGGAATCTTGTGGTTTCTGTCCAAACACACCTGAACATTATTTCTCTCTCTCATATATATATATATATATATATATATATATATATAAGTACGATGGTAGTGATTGCTTATATTTTTCTTAGTATTTTATACAACTCTACTTTTTAGGAATTGAGATTTCTTATGTTTTTAACATCAACTTTTTGCACTTGTACATTCAGACTATATATATATATATATATATATATATATATATATATATATATATATGTGTGTGTGTGTGTGTGTGTGTGTGTGTGTGTGTGTGTGTGTGTGTACACAAATATTTTAATTTATAAATGCAATTAGACCCATAATTATTAACACTCCAAAAATGCTTTCATTATTATTTGGAGAAATAGAAAATAAAAACTTTTCCTAATCCCATTTCAAAATAAAATCTCAAATTAAAGACTTTAAATTATAATCACTAAAAGGAATGTTTCAAAAGTTTAAATTTCTCTTCTAACAAGAAATTAAAAATGGATTTCATTCCATGTTTGACTTTCTCTATAAATAAATCAAACTGGATACAACAAAAGAAAAAAAAAATAATTTGCATCTTTCATTTTGTCTCTTCATTATTTTTGAGGTACGGATTTCCGAAGATTTTGGAAATTTTAAATCACCTTTCTTTTATTTTATTCGGTCTCTCTGGCTCTCTCTCTCTCTTTTAGTCTTTTTGAATACAGTTGCATAAACACACACACACACACACACCTATAATCATACACACATTCTCTTAAGTATTCAGACAAACTCAAGTATATACACACATGCTCAAAATATGAGGGACTTATACATACACACAAGTTATACAGGTAGACAGTGACATACTCATGAACACGACTATACACATACATGTGTATAGATATGCATATATACATTCACACATAAACAAGTACAAGTATGTGCACATTCTCAAATACACAGCACATACAAGCATACATATATACACATTCAGATAGACACATTCTCTCTTAATGTTTTGGTTGATTTAAGAATTATTTTTTACAATATAAGCATTTTAACAGGATATAATGTATATTCTATAGTAAGATATAACATATAGCAATCCGTCCCTTTAAGTTATATAACAAGTTATATATATGTAATACCCCTTGCATCACAGTTACTACCAGGTCATCTGACCTCTGGAGGGGTAGTGGACAAATAGATCTGTTTAAAAGGCATTTGTATTTAATAGGACTGCGTAGGACAAAAAGCAAACAAACAAAAAACACTCTTAAGAAACAACTACACAAAAAATATAAATATGAACATACAATGAATACTTCTAATCATGAAATAACCCTAGATGGGTTTATATGCCGTTAAAATCAATCAATGAATAAATCTCTTATTCCTTCCATTGCACCTTCAAGGGTGAGCTGACTTTGACTCCCTCCGAATCTACTTTCTGACAATTTCTATTCAAGTATGTCACATATTTATATATATATATATATGATGGACTCTCCCGTTGATTTTGACATATGAGTGTTCATACAATGAATATCCACACAGTGATTTGTTTATAGTGGTGAAGGCTTGTGTTGGACCATCCACACTTTTTGGCACAGTTGATAGGAAAGAATTGGTACATCAAGGGTTGCCACAAACCCAATCAACGACCGACCTCAAGAATTTTAAATTCAGAGCTATCCCTCTCCTAGACTGATTACCTACCCAAGGCTGAAGGGCCCAGTCTGCCCTACTATTTAACCCATAGTTGGAGGGAGAATATATGGATTCATACCTTTCCCAAGGGGATTAGCGCTATGTGATATGCCAACAGCTTTGTCTAGGAATTGAACTTGAATCGACGAGTCCATTTTCCATGACTCTAACCACTAGCCCACACGCCAATATATATACATAAATACATTCAACCTTCATCAGAGTGAAATTTTATTTTGAATGAAAAAATTCGTTGGGGAACAACGGAGAAATTTAGAAATGTTCGAATAGAATTTTTTAAAAAAATCACATTTGGAACGCCGAAACCGACCGTTAGAATTTGGATATTTGATTTTTCTAGGGGTTATGATAGAAAATAATTTTGTATTGCAAAAAATAAAGTGTTATTATTTAACCCTAACATGTTTTCTCGGAGCTTAGATTGTTATTGTTTTGAAATAAAAAATTTAAAAAACGGTGAAGTATCAAAAAATACATATATATATATACATATATATATATATATGCATTAATATTGATAATATAGAGTGCCATATTTATAAGTAAAAATGCTCAATATAGTTGATAGAGTATGAATATCTAAGTTAGTGCTCATTTCCACTAATCTCCCCACTCATCACAAAGATGCTCCGACCAAGTTGCGTTGATCCCAGTTCTGTGTATCAATGGAACACTGCGTGGTTTCAGAAAGCATCAACAGGGCAAATAGCTGGGTACAGATGTGGTAGTCATGGAACTAAGACAAGACATCTCATCAAGTACCATGACTAGAATAGAACCACCCCTCATCATCAGACATTTACACTTTCTAAATAATCAAACAGAGTTACCTAACGGACAGAAAATGCAATGATGGACATAATTCCATTATGTGTTCTGAGTTTGAAATTGTTTCATTCTTTTTTGGTGGGTGGGGGTATTCTTTTCTGATGAGGCTAGGACCTCTGAAAAGGTCACCCATTTCATATAAACTAGAATTAGCATGACTTAACTCTAGTAATCAAGTAGAAAGCAGTATTCACTAACTATACAAAATTAATTAACTAGCAGTGTTAATAAACCAAAAAACCTGGGAGATGCTTATCTTTATAAACCAAAAAGTTAGAAGACGGCTTATATCACAGGGAAAAAATGCATTGTCAGTGGGTTTCTTTATTAACTGGAAATATTGTTTTGATGATTAGGAAAGAATTTGCTTTGCCTAAAGGAAAAAAATAAAATCCAATCTTAACTGAAATAAATGAACTTGAAATATACAAAATTATTTGGAAAATAATTCAATTTAGCAATAACACAATTTCCAAAAATAGTAGAAAGGTATTTAAATCAGAAATTAACTTTGTTATTCTTTTTCAGAAGGTTTGAAAAAAAACTTTTCAAAATACAGACTAATTTTTCATTGCCTAGAATATATAAGTTGATAAAAATCAGTAAAAGATGAAACAGAATCGTTCAGTGCACAACAACTTTGACTCAAGTAAAAAAAAAATAGCATAATTATTTGTATATAACATGCACTCAAGTATAAGATGCACCCCTAACTTTGGACTAAAAGTTTCTGGAAAAAATTATATATGTATATATATGTAATCTTGTAAAAATACATCTATAAGATGATTGAGGGGGAAGTCATCAGCGTTGTTATTCCTTGGGATCATTGAAAATTTCTGGTTTTCAACAACGAATTTCCTCACCCAAGGGACCAATCGAGGTTGATCAAACCTCGACCCTTCCCCCTCAGCAACTGACCTAGCCTCCTGATGACCATAGATATAGTACTGGTCACATGACCTCCAGCCAATGGCAATAGCGCTCTCTTAATTTATATCACAACCATTTTATTACTCAAGTTTGATCTTACTACCAGGATGAACGGTTGATGTGAGTTTTCCCCCTCTTTGTAGATTTTTTTTGTTTTTTAAATTTTACCAATTTTTAAATTTCTATTTATTTTCCTTATTTACAAGAGAGGGGTTTTCCCTCTTTGTTGAATGTGTGTTTTTAAAATTTTACTATTTTTAAATTCCTTTTTTTTTTTTTTTAATTATTTACAAGAGAGGGGTTACCCTTCCCATTTTTTACTGTATTTTTCTTAACAAACCCGTTATATGTACTACAAATTAAAAAAAAAATAAAGATTACTAATACACAACGAATATATACAATTAAACTCGTTTTTAACATAAAAAAGGACGATTAAAACAAATTAGTGACGATGTATAATATGAACTGACCTTTTAAAATTTGTAGCAGCTAAATTTAGCATTTGTTCAACTTTTTAATGTTTTTTATTGACTTAAAACACAAAATTTATATAGTTTCCATTATGTCTTAAAACACAAAATGTACACAGTTTTTAGAGCAAACACACGGACATGTTCACATAAAAATGTAACAAGCTTGTGACCAAGATAAGTTTATATTAGGAAAAACAAAATTATAAACAAACTGTGGTTATTTCTCTGTAACAGTGTAAAACACATTTGTTTAGACTAAATAAAGGTGGGCTGAAAAGTTCATATGATGTTACATCTGTTGTGGATGACTTTTTTTACCAATGGGGGCCAACCACTGCAACACCAATGGAGGAAGTATGTGTATCATAAGGTTAATTATCAGAGTTACCTAATGGACAGAAAATGCAATGATGGACATAATGCCATTATGTGTTCTGAGTTTGAAATTCTTTCATTCTTTTTGTAGGGAAGAGAACTATTCCTTTTCTGGTGAAGCTGAAAGCACTTTTAAAAGGTCACCCATTTCATATCAACTAGAATTAGCATGACTTAACCCTAGTAATCAAGTAGGAAGTAGTTTTTTCCACTCCTAACATAAGTATTCTCTAACTATACAAAATTCTTCCAATAAATTTGTTTGTAATTCTCAGTGTGTGTCATTGTTTAAATAGACATTGTTGGTCACAAAGGGAATAGTTCTATCTGATGCAGACACCAAGTGAAAGAATAAAGTACAAGAAAAAAAATGATTATTAAGAGTTTGAAAATAATAAAGGTCAGAGGTCAGATCCAGTGTGAAAATGTCCTGTCTTTTACCTGGATTCACACATTAACCACTGGCACTGGTAGTTGATATGCAGTTATCTCAGGCAACAAGCATCTTGTACACCAATGAAAACATGAGGTGCCATTAATGATATCATGCAGAAAGCATAATGACACGATTTGATTATTAGAATATCAGGGCATTATGCCATGATGTTGTTAAAAATGACAGTTTTCTATAAACGAAGCAAAGGGTATTCAGCAGTTGAGTGAGAAGAGCTTTAGGCAAGAGTGGCCATTTACAAAGCTTCAGGCAACAGTTGATAATAAACTGTCATATCTAACTCAATGGACAATGGAATCAAATCCTTACAATCACACCTGTCTGGGTGGTTTATTGCAAATGATGGACAAGAGGCTAAATGTTTTGTGGAGATATTGAGAGTAAAATTGATTTTCATATACAGACTCCAGATTCTTTTGGAGTTATACACAAATCAGCACATTATATATTCCAGAGGGTTCATGCCTATGAATATTCCTATTGGTTATCATTATTATTATTATTATTATTCATGGGACATTTCTATCTTTATTGTATGACAATAATTTACCATTTATTTATATTAAATCTGGATATTCTTCTAAATGTAATCATCATAAATGTAGATTATTATATGAGTGAAAACTTTATGATTTATGCTTTTTCTTTCTTTTTGCACTGAATAAATGTAAAAACTCAATAAATTGTGGCTGGAGATTTTTGCTTCAAGGTTTGGTTTGGTTTGGTTTGGTTTATTTTATGGCATATCAACCTCAGTGGGTCATGTAATGTTGATAAAGTTTTGAAATAAAGTCATTCTTAATGGATACTCAATTTTTTTTATAAATACATTTTTTCTATTTAACCCATAGATGGGACCCTAACAGGTACTACCACTCCGGGTCAGAGTGGACCAGGAAGCAAAGGTGATGAAGAGGTGATTCACATTCCGCAGACCTCCAAAACTGGAACCTCACCATCAGATAGAGTTTAACGTTATTCCCAGGACATGTATACCCTCAGCTACCGCCTTCTAGCACCCATATGAGAAAAATGGTTGGGGCTTGCCATAAGGGCAATAGGGTTGGGGAAATCATATAGGTGCTAGGGCTTGACATGACCAGCCGATTGATCAGAGAGGGCCTCTCCAACCGCCTGTCTAGCCTATGTAAGGGTCAAAGTGGAGTGTTGCAGGTCATGGACTGCTCATCCACCAAGACTCCATTCTTAAGCATCACAGGTTGCCACCCACAGCAAACAGGTGGCCCCATTTGGGGGAGTCTTACCCCTCTGCAGAGGTGCAGTCGGTGCATTCTAATGCCCTAGCCAACAGGGTGGTCTGCTACTAGAGTGAGTCAAAAGATTTTCAATATTTTGGCAAAACGTGGCACTATTCAGTACCTTTGGATGCTTTTGCCAAGGTCACAAAGGTGATGGAACACACTGGACTGTAAGATAGCAAGCACACCTGATACTCTCTGATTACAATTAACCAGATTTAACTCTGTGGCTTGTAGCTATTGGTGAGTCGATAATAACTCATCTGTTCATAGCACCATATTGAAGTCAGTCAGTCTACTGTTGGTTTGAATAACAGCAACTAGCCCAAATGAAGCAGTGTCCAAGACAGTTGGTATTTATAGAAATCAAGAATAGTCCATTCATGCATTTGGGTGATTCCATTCCCTGAGTGTTGATTGTCTGCTTGGTTTCAATGATATTGTGGAGTTTTATAAATACCCTGTCAGTCTGCAGTAGAATTGCGATGAGACGGGATTATATTGAGTTACAACTGCTTGTTGCCGTGTCTTACCAATTCTACGATAATTGGAACTTAGTTTGATTATTCTTCAAGAATACAAAAATGTAATCCTGTTTTCATAAAAACATTTTTACTCCACATTCAAACATTCTCTTATTTGTATATAATATTATATAAAATATTTGTTTGTTGTATTTTGATTCATGTTGTGTTGACCAAATGTTTTTAACCCAGAATCAAAATTCAATTCATATCAACCGAGGTTGATATGCCGTAAACCAAACCAAACCAAACCAAATCAAATCAGGAGATGCAGTTTAATGGTAACATTCATATCAGGACTTGATGAAGGCGTCCCACGTTGGTGTAATAGTTAGCAAGCTAGGCTTGCAGATCCATTACTACTGAAAAGAAAGTTTGATCATTGTTGGATGCTCCATACTTATAACCTTGTGTCACATCCTATTTGTTGGGTAATAAGGGCATCCCATTATAACATAATGATTAGCAAGCTAATCTCACAAATCCATTACTAATAAAAAGTTTGCTCCTCACTGGATGCCCCATACTTGCGATCTTGTGTCGCCTCCTACCTCTGGTGAATAGGTTACATAAATACCTATACTTAATGATATCTACGTAGTTACGTGAATTTGGCAATGTGATTTGATGAGTTATATTGATAAATATGTGAGATGTGTCCTTTGGTTAGATGTTTAATGGCATATCAACTCATTATGAATTATTTAATGCCAAAACTTGATTCATTTGTAAATGTTTGATTGTAATGATATTTCTTTCCACTGAATTTCTTTTAAATCGCCCTTTTTATTATTTGCCTTAATAATCATTTGTTGCCAAAATTTATATGCTATCAACTTTCCTATTTAATACAAATAATCTCCTCACAATTTCAGTATTCCAATTCAATACTAAATTTTCCAAATGATCTGTTTGACCCAAATTGAGACCCAACTGTTACTACACCCAGGTCAGAATGAACCTGGCACTGATAGCAATGATACTCATATCCCCAGAGCTTCAGAAACCAACTTCAACCACTGGATGCAATTTAATGTCATACAAAAAAAACTACAAACAGTAAATATTGATATCAACTCTATAAGACTAGAACCAATTTTAGAATGGGTAAGACAAAATAAGGCTCATTAAATTATGGATTTTTTTTTTAAAGTGAAATAACAGAATTGCTATTTTCTTGGACAATGGTTATGATAATCAACAAATTGGGTCTGTGAGTTTTTAATTACATTTTGAACCCAGGGGTCATGATATTACCCTTTTTTCTTATTTTTTGATTTGTAATTTAAACCGTTTGTTTATATTATAATTGGATATGAGTTTTTCTAATCCATGATTTGTTTTTAATTAAGAAGCGGAGTGCAAACTGTCTCAAGATTTCAATCAATATTTATATATTTCAAACAGATCTATTTGACCCATATATGGGACACTAAACAGGTACTACCATTCCATGTCAGAGTGGACATGGAGGTAAAGGCATTGAAGGGGCACTCCAAACTCTCCACATCTCTGAACAAGAAGCCATCACCAAATATGTTTAGTCATACCCAGGATACCCCTTTTAAGGAGTTTTTTTTTACCCTCTGCAGAGGATCAGTTCGCCATATTTCAAATCCTGCAGAGAGAGCAGTGTTAATATGAGAAAGGTATGCCAAAGTGGCCAGTTGACAGCTGACACTATCATGTCAAAGAATAGATAATATAGAATTGTTGGTTTTTGTGCTACCAACTATCAATTATTTTCCAATTTAAATCAACTGGTTTGATGTAATAATCATATTAATGAATTATTTTAATTTTTTTAATTTTATGGTCAGGAATAATTAATTGAAATTATTATTAACTAAATAGGAAAATTGTTTTGATTTAGTTAAATTCACTAAAACAGCACAGAAAATTTAGGCCATAAGTTCGGGGCAACTGTGTTTCAAAACCCAAAATAGCAATTTTTCTTAATTCTATTATTCTCTCTTTTTCTTTCTTTTTAGGTTACGAAACTTGAAAAAGAAATGTGTTAAGTGATTGAAATGAAGAGATGAATATGTAAGCCATAGCAACATACGTTTCATGGCTCAAAAGTCATTCTACCTCTTGGTTAGACCAAGAACTTTCACGCACCCCTTTTGTAAGTGTCATAATGCCATACAATTATATAGTAAGTACCACTACCGGTTTTTCTACCATAAAGGATAGCTTCTGGCATTAAAACCATGAACGTTGATATGCTATTAAGCAAAGAAGCCAAACCAAACAACTTCTACTTATATAATTGTATGCATTTATGGACACATACAGGGGTGCTGAAAAGTTCTTGTCTAACCAAGAGGTGAATGACTTTGAGCCATGAAACCTATGTGCTATGCTACATATTCATCTCTCATTTCAATCCACTTAACACATTTCTTTTCAGTTTCTGTAACCCTTTAAAAAAGAAAGAAAAGAAGAGAATAAATAGAATAAGAAAAATTCCTATTTGGGTTTTTGAAACACGTTGCCCCTAACTATGGCCTAAATTTCTGTGCCTGTTAGTTAAATTAACTCAAATCAAAACAATTTTCCTTATTTAAGTTAATATAATTTCAATTAATTTATTCTGACCCATAAAAAAAAAATTAAAAATATTCATAAATATGATTATTACATCAAACCAGTGATGTAAATTGAAAATAATGATAGTTGGGTAAGCAACAAAAACCAACACATTACTATATAAATCTATTTCTTTGACATATAGTGTCAGCTGTCAACTGGCCACTTTGGCATACCTTTCTCATATTAACACTGCTCTCTCTGCAGGATTTGAAATATGCGAACTGCATCTCTGCAGAGGTAAAAAAAACTCCTTAAAGGGTATCCTGGGTATGACTAAACAAATATTGGTGGTATGGCTCTTGTTCAGGAGATGTGGAGAGTTTGGAGTGCCCCTTCAATGCCTTTACCTCCATGTCCACTCTGACATGGATGGTAGTACCTGTTAGTGTCCCAATAATGGGTCAAATAGATCTGTTTGAAAATTAAAATATTGGATTGAAATACTGAGAACATTTTGGCACTCCGCTCTCTTAATTAAAAACAAATCATGGATTAGAAAAACTCATATCCATTATAATATAACAAACGTAAATACAAATCAAAAATAAGAAAAAAGGGTTAATATCATTGACCCCTGGGTCAAAATGTAATTAAAAACTCACAGACCCAATTTGTTGATACTCATTAACCATTGTCCAAGAAAATAGCAATTCTGTTATTTTCACTTTAAAAAAAAATCATATTTTTAAGCCCTTATTTTGTCTTACCCATTCTAAAATTGGTTCTAGTCTTATAGAGTTGATATTCAATATTTACTGTTTGTTAGTTTTTTTGGTATGACATTAAATTGCATCCAGTGGTGAAGCTTGGTTTCTGAAGCTCTGGGGAATATGGAGTATCATTGCTATCAGTGCCAGGTTCATTCTGACCTGGAGTGGTAGTAACAGTTAGGGTCTCATCTATGGGTCAAACAGATCAGTTTGAAAATTATTAGTATTGAATTGGAATACTTGAAATTGTGAGGAGATTATTTGTATTAAATAGGAAAAGTTGATAGCATATAAATATTTGCAAACAAATGATTATTATAGGCATCTAAAAAAGGGCGATTTAAAAAGAAAATTCCAGTGGAATTTTAGAAATATCATTACAATCAACATTTACAAATGATCAAGTTTTGGCATTAAATAATTCATAATGAGTTGATATGCATTAAACATCTAAACCAAAGGACACATCTCACATATTTATCAATATAACATCATCAAATCACATTGCCAAATTCACGTAACTAACGTAGATATCATTAAGTATAGGTATTTATGTACCTATTTCACCAGAGGTAGGAGGCGACACAAGATCGCAAGTATGGGGCATCCAGTGAGGAGCAAACTTTTTATTAGTAATGGATTTGTGAGATTAGCTTGCTAATCATTATGTTATAATGGGATGCCCTTATTACCCAACAAATAGGATGTGACACAAGGTATAAGTATGGAGCATCCAACAATGATCAAACTTTCTTTTCAGTAGTAATGGATCTGCAAGCCCTAGCTTGCTAACTATTACACCAACGTGGGACGCCTTCCATCAAGTCCTGATATGAATGTTACCATTAAACTGCATCTCCTGATTTTGATTTGGTTTGGTTTGGTTTGGTTTACGGCATATCAACCTCGTTGATATGAATTTGAATTTTGATTCTGGGTTAAAAACATTTGGTCAACACAACATGAATCAAATAACAACAAACAAATATTTTTATATAATATTATATACAAATAAGAGAATGTTTGAATGTGGAGTAAAAATGTTTTTATGAAAACAGGATTACATTTTTGTATTCTTGAGAAAAATAAATCAAACTAAGTTCCAATTCGTAGAATTGGTAAGACACGGCAACAAGCAGTTGTAACTCAATATAATCCCGTCTCATCGCAATTCTACTGCAGACTGACAGGGTATTTTATAAAACTCCACAATATCATTGAAACCAAGCAGACAATCAACACTCAGGGAATGGAATCACCCAAATGCATGAATGGACTATTCTTGATTTCTAATAAATACCAACTGTCTTGGACACTGCTTCATTTGGGCTAGTTGCTGTTATTCAAACCAACAGTAGACTGACTGACTTCAATATGGTGCTAATGAACAGATGAGTTATTATCGACTCACCAATAGCTACAAGCCACAGAGTTAAATCTGGTTAATTGTAATCAGAGAGTATCAGGTGTGCTTGGCTATCTTTACAGTCCAGTGTGTTCCATCACCTTTGTGACCTTGGCAAAAGCATCCCAAGGTACTGAAATAGTGCCACGTTTTGCCAAAAATATTGAAAATCTTTTGACTCACTCTAAGTAGCAGACCGACCCCTGTTGGCTAGGGCATTAGAATGCACCGACTGCACCTCTGCAGAGGGGTAAGACTCCCCAAATGGGGCCACCTGTTTGCTGTGGGTGGCAACCTGTGATGCTTAAGAATGGAGTCTTGGTGGATGAGCAGTCCAATGACCTGCAACACTCCCACTTTGACCCTTACATAGGCTAGACAGGCGGTTGGAGAGGCCCTCTCTGATCAATCGGCTGGTCATGTCAAGCCCTAGCACCTATATGATTTCCCAACCCTATTGCCCTTATGGCAAGCCCCAACCATTTTTCTCATATGGTGCTAGAAGGCGGTAGCTGAGGGTAATACATGTCCTGGGAAATAACGTTAAACTCTATCTGATGGTGAGGTTCCAGTTTTGGAGGTCTGCGGAAATGTGAATCACCTCTTCATCACCTTTGCTTCCTGGTCCACTCTGACCCGGAGTGGTAGTACCTGTTAGGGTCCCATCTATGGGTTAAATAGAAAATGTATTTAATAAAAAATTGAGTATCCATTAAGAATGACTTTATTTCAAAACTTTATCACATTACATGACCCACTGAGGTTGATATGCCATAATAAACCAAAACCAAACCAAACCAAACCTTGAAGCAAAAAATCTCCAGCCACAATTTATTGAGTTTTTACATTTATTCAGTGCCAAAAGAAAAGAAAAAGCATAAATCATAAAGTTTTCACTCATATAATAATCTACATTTATGATGATTACATTTAGAAGAATATCCAGATTTAATATAAATAAATGGTAAATTATTGTCATACAATAAAAGATAGAAATGTCCCATGAATAATAAAATAATATAATAATGATAACCAATAGGAATATTCATAGGCATGAACCTCTGGAATATATAATGTGCTGATTTGTGTATAACTCCAAAAAGAATCTGGAGTCTGTATATGAAAATCAATTTTACTCTCAATATCTCCACAAAAACATTTAGCCTCTGTCCATCATTTGCAATAAACCACCCAGACAGGTGTGATTGTAAGGATTTGATTCCATTGTCCATTGAGTTAGATATGACAGTTTATTATCAACTGTTGCCTGAAGCTTTGTAAATGGCCACTCTTGCCTAAAGCTCTTCTCACTCAACTGCTGAATACCCTTTGCTTCGTTTATAGAAAACTGTCATTTTTAACAACATCATGGCATAATGCCCTGATATTCTAATAATCAAATCGTGTCATTATGCTTTCTGCATGATATCATTAATGGCACCTCATGTTTTCATTGGTGTACAAGATGCTTGTTGCCTGAGATAACTGCATATCAACTACAGTGCCAGTGGTTAATGTGTGAATCCAGGTAAAAGACAGGACATTTCACACTGGATCTGACCTCTGACCTTTATATTTTTCAAAACTCTTAATAATCATTTTTTTCTTTGTACTTTATTCTTTCACTTGGTGTCTGCATCAGATAGAACTATTCCCTTTGTGACCAACAATGTCTATTTAAACAATGACACACACTGAGAATTACAAACAAATTTATTGGAAGAATTTTGTATAGTTAGAGAATACTTATGTTAAGAGTGGAAAAAACTACTTCCTACTTGATTACTAGGGTTAAGTCATGCTAATTCTAGTTGATATGAAATGGGTGACCTTTTAAAAGTGCTTTCAGCTTCACCAGAAAAGGAATAGTTCTCTTCCCTACAAAAAGAATGAAAGAATTTCAAACTCAGAACACATAATGGCATTATGTCCATCATTGCATTTTCTGTCCATTAGGTAACTCTGATAATTAACCTTATGATACACATACTTCCTCCATTGGTGTTGCAGTGGTTGGCCCCCATTGGTAAAAAAAGTCATCCACAACAGATGTAACATCATATGAACTTTTCAGCCCACCTTTATTTAGTCTAAACAAATGTGTTTTACACTGTTACAGAGAAATAACCACAGTTTGTTTATAATTTTGTTTTTCCTAATATAAACTTATCTTGGTCACAAGCTTGTTACATTTTTATGTGAACATGTCCGTGTGTTTTGCTCTAAAAAACTGTGTACATTTTGTGTTTTAAGACAATAATGGAAACTAATATAAATTTTTGTGTTTTAAGTCAATAAAACATTAAAAAGTTGAACAAATGCTAAATTTAGCTGCTAAAATTTAAAAGGTCAGTTCCATATTATACATCGTCACTAATTTGTTTTAATCGTCCTTTTTTATGTTAAAACGAGTTTAATTGTATATATTCGTTGTGTATTAGTAATATTTATTTTTTTTTAATTTGTAGTACATATAACGGGTTTGTTAAGAAAAAAATACAGTAAAAAAATGGGAAGGGTAACCCCCTCTCTTGTAAATAATTAAAAAAAAAAAAAAATAGGAATTTAAAAATAGTAAAATTTAAAAACACACATTCAACAAAGAGGGAAAACCCCTCTCTTGTAAATAAGGAAAATAAATAGAAATTTAAAAATTGGTAAATTTAAAAAAACAAAAAAAATCTACAAAGAGGGGGAAAACTCACATCAACCGTTCATCCTGGTAGTAAGATCAAACTTGAGTAATAAAATGGTTGTGAATATAAATTAAGAGAGCGCTATTGCCATTGGCTGGAGGTCATGTGACCAGTACTAATATCTATGGTCATCAGGAGGCTAGGTCAGTTGCTGAGGGGGAAGGGTCGAGGTTTGATCAACCTCGATTGGTCCCTTGGGTGAGGAAATTCGTTGTTGAAAACCAGAAATTTCAATGATCCCAAGGAATAACAACGCTGATGACTTCCCCTCAATCATCTTATAGATGTATTTTTACAAGATTACATATATATACATATATAATTTTTTCCAGAAACTTTTAGTCCAAAGTTAGGGGTGCATCTTATTACTTGAGTGCATGTTATATACAATAATTATGCTATTTTTTTTTTTTACTTGAGTCAAAGTTGTTGTGCACTGAACGATTCTGTTTCATCTTTTACTGATTTTTATCAACTTATATATTCTAGGCAATGAAAAATTAGTCTGTATTTTGAAAAGTTTTTTTTCAAACCTTCTGAAAAAGAATAACAAAGTTAATTTCTGATTTAAATACCTTTCTACTATTTTTGGAAATTGTGTTATTGCTAAATTGAATTATTTTCCAAATAATTTTGTATATTTCAAGTTCATTTATTTCAGTTAAGATTGGATTTTATTTTTTCCTTTAGGCAAAGCAAATTCTTTTCCTAATCATCAAAACAATATTTCCAGTTAATAAAGAAACCCACTGACAATGCATTTTTTCCCTGTGATATAAGCCGTCTTCTAACTTTTTGGTTTATAAAGATAAGCATCTCCCAGGTTTTTTTGTTTATTAACACTGCTAGTTAATTAATTTTTGTATAGTTAGTGAATACTGCTTTTCTACTTGATTACTAGAGTTAAGTCATGCTAATTCTAGTTTATATGAAATGGGTGACCTTTTCAGAGGTCCTAGCCTCATCAGAAAAAGAATACCCCCACCCCACCAAAAAAGAATGAAACAATTTCAAACTCAGAAACACATAATGGAATTATGTCCATCATTGCATTTTCTGTCCGTTAGGTAACTCTGTTTGATTATTTAGAAGTGTAAATGTCTGATGATGGGGGTGGTTCTATTCTAGTCATGGTACTTGATGAGATGTCTTGTCTTAGTTCCATGACTACCACATCTGTACCCAGCTATTTGCCCTGTTGATGCTTTCTGAAACCACGCAGTGTTCCATTGATACACAGAACTGGGATCAACGCAACTTGGTCGGAGCATCTTTTGTGATGAGTGGGGAGATTAGTGGAAATGAGCACTAACTTAGATATTCATACTCTATCAACTATATTGAGCATTTTTTACTTATAATATGGCACTCTATATTATCAATATTAATGCATATATATATATATATGTAATATATATATGTATTTTTGATACTTCACCGTTTTTTAATTTTTATTTCAAAACAATAACAATCTAAGCTCCGAGAAAAACATGTTAGGGTTAAATAATAACACTTTATTTTTTGCAATACAAAATTATTTTCTATCATAACCCCTAGAAAAAATCAAATATCCAAATTCTAACGGTCGGTTTCGGCGTTCCAAATGTGATTTTTTAAAAAATTCTATTCGAACATTTCTAAATTTCTCCGTTGTTCCCCAACGAATTTTTTCATTCAAAATAAAATTTCACTCTGATGAAGGTTGAATGTATTTATGTATATATATTGGCGTGTGGGCTAGTGGTTAGAGTCATGGAAAATGGACTCGTCGATTCAAGTTCAATTCCTAGACAAAGCTGTTTGGCATATCACATAGCGCTAATCCCCTTGGGAAGGTATAATCCATATATCTCCCTCCAACTATGGGTTAAATAGTAGGGCAGACTGGGCCCTTCAGCCTTGGGTAGGTAATCAGTCTAGGAGAGGGATAGCTCTGAATTTAAAATTCTTGAGGTCGGTCGTTGATTGGGTTTGTGGCAACCCTTGATGTACCAATTCTTTCCTATCAACTGTGCCAAAAGTGTGGATGGTCCAACACAAGCCTTCACCACTATAAACAAATCACTGTGTGGATATTCATTGTATGAACACTCATATGTCAAAATCAACGGAGAGTCCATCATATATATTATATAATAAATATGTGACATACTTGAATAGAATTGTCAGAAAGTAGATTCGGAGGGAGTCAAAAGTCAGCTCACCCTTGAAGGTGCAATGGAAGGAATAAGAGATTTATTCATTGATTGATTTTAACGGCATATAAACCCATCTAGGGTTATTTCATGATTAGAAGTATTCATTGTATGTTCATATTTATATTTTTTGTGTAGTTGTTTCTTAAGAGGTGTTTTTTGTTTGTTTGCTTTTTGTCCTACGCAGTCCTATTAAATACAAATGCCTTTTAAACAGATCTATTTGTCCACTACCCCTCCAGAGGTCAGATGACCTGGTAGTAACTGTGATGCAAGGGGTATTACATATATATAACTTGTTATATAACTTAAAGGGACGGATTGCTATATGTTATATCTTACTATAGAATATACATTATATCCTGTTAAAATGCTTATATTGTAAAAAATAATTCTTAAATCAACCAAAACATTAAGAGAGAATGTGTCTATCTGAATGTGTATATATGTATCTTGTATGTGCTGTGTATTTGAGAATGTGCACATACTTGTACTTGTTTATGGTGTGAATGTATATATGCATATCTATACACATGTATGTGTATAGTCGTGTTCATGAGATGTCACTGTCTACCTGTATAACTTGTGTGTATGTATAAGTCCCTCATATTTTGAGCATGTGTGTATATACTTGAGTTTGTCTGAATACTTAAGAGAATGTGTGTATGATTATAGGTGTGTGTGTGTGTGTGTGGTTTATGCAACTGTATTCAAAAAAGACTAAAAGAGAGAGAGAGAGCCAGAGGAGACCGAATAAAATTAAAAGAAAGGTGATTTAAATTTCCCAATCTTCGGAAAATCCGTACCTCAAAATAATGAAGAGACAAAATGAAGAGCCAAATTATTTTTTTTTTTTTTTTGTTGTATCCAGTTTGATTTATTTATAGAGAAAGTCAAACATGGAATGAAATCCATTTTTAATTTCTTGTTAGAAGAGAAATTTAAACTTTTGAAACATTCCTTTTAGTGATTATAATTTAAAGTCTTTAATTTGAGATTTTATTTTGAAATGGGATTAGGAAAAGTTTTTATTTTCTATTTCTCCAAATAATAATGAAAGCATTTTGGAGTGTTAATAATATGGGGTCTAATTGCATTTATAAAATTAAAATATTTGTGTACACACAACACAACACAACACACACACACCACACATACACACACACACCAATATATAATTTATATATATATATATATATTATATATATATATATAGTCTGAATGTACAAGTGCAAAAAGTTGATGTTAAAAACATAAGAATCTCAATTTCCTAAAAGTAGAGTTGTATAAAATACTTAAGAAAAATATAAGCAATCACTACCATCGTACTTATATATATATATATATATTATATATATATATGAGAGAGAGAAATAATGTTCAGGTTTGTGTTTGGACAGAACCACAAGATTCCTAGTTCGATACTGGCCCTCGCCAACTCAGGATATGAGTAGCACAGGGATCTGTGCGGTAAAGTAAGGAGCTGATGGTAGGTGGGCGCTCCACCTCAGACACAAAAACAATCTCATTGGTCTAGCGCTAGTGAAAAGGAGATAGACTCCCTTGATGATTGGCTGATATCGACTTAAGGCACCCTGATGACTTTATTTATAATATGTACATTTCAACCTATTAGGCCTCATCGCCGAGCTATAGACAGGAAGACGCTTTGTTTAGCCTTACATTTGAATAGGTATTCCCGCCTAATTCAATTATTAATTAATTAATTTTCAAAAATTAGGTACAAACTTCAATTAAGCACATATTCTCCCAAAAATTGTCGGCTAAAAAAAAAAAGCCATATCAAAACACATCGTCAGTTTGTTTACTTCTCATACTGTCGTGTAGTAAAGTCACCATAAAGTGGAATATAATCTACTTCTAAAAAAAACAAAAATCTGGGAAAGGCCTGCTGTGTAATGTTAGAAGTCTCTGCCTGTAGCTTGACAGTCAGGGTTCGAATCACACCAAAGCGGTCTTATTAATATGTATAATAAAAAATTTTAGTTCCAAAAGAGGATTGACAAAACACTTCAAAGTAAATAAACACTTTAAATAAATAGTTAAATAATTTTAATTTTATAATAAATACAGTTGAAGATAAATAGCTTCATGTATTTCTGCTTAATTTGTAT
The DNA here is from genome assembly GCA_023376005.1 of Doryteuthis pealeii. Classification (NCBI taxonomy): domain Eukaryota; kingdom Metazoa; phylum Mollusca; class Cephalopoda; order Myopsida; family Loliginidae; genus Doryteuthis; species Doryteuthis pealeii. The sequence goes on along the minus strand of CM042143.1, from coordinate 3,707,118 downwards.
AGACGAGACAAAACTTTCTTTATAATGTGTTACCTGAATATTAGTATCTGTAAGCCTTGATAAGCAAGACTAAATATAAGTATCTGTAAGCAAGACTGTGTATGTGTTTGTGTAATCCAACAAATGACAAAGGAAGTAAAGACAAATATAATTAAATATTAAAAACATTATTTACCCTACGGGTAGAGATTTACAAGTCAAATATGGAGCATCAGTGAGGATCAAATCACTTTTAGTATCTATGAGACTAGCTTGCTAACCATTACCCTACATGGATACCTTTTAAAACTTAAAACAGACCTTGATTTTTATGCACTCTCTCTCTCTCTCACTCACACAAACACATACATATGTACATATATATATTATTTATATTTATATTTACACACGCATTTACAAATGTAATATGTATATGTTTATAGATACATATGTGTGTGTGTGTTTGTGTGAGTATGCGTGTGTAAGTATGAATAAATATGGAATAGATTTTAAAACAGGAAAAAAGTAAATAGATATAAATTCTTTGGAAATTCACTATAATTATGTGTAAAAATGAATACACACACAACACAGACACATTCTGATATAAACATACAGAAAAATACACACACAGACATAATATAGTTTGTTACAAATAAGTATATACTTACTCAACACACATACACATATATGTATATATATAAATATATATACATGATATGTATATGGATGCATATATATATATATATTTATATATATATATAAATATGTTAACCATATATTTTAGTATATTTTCAATTTATTTCAGTCATCTAATAGAGTTAAATCTTTTATGACCCTCAATGTCTTAAACAAAAGAAATGAACTCCACTTCCTCTCTCATTCCGGCAAATGAAGATTGTCAAAATCTGATAAATTCTAAACGTTAAGGCGAAAGAAACATTAATAAGAAACAAAAGTTGGACGCTAAAACAAAATTCAAATTTTCCGAAATCCTAAATGATAAATTATAAATCCTCAGATAATTAATATATTTTTACGAGATCTCCTAATAAAATTTGGCTATTTTTGTTCTCTCAAGTGCAGAATTAAACACAACTATTCAATTGTGCAACGAATTAGGTTTATTTATCAAGTTTTTTTCCAGTGACAAAGAGAATTTAACTGCAATATTTGGCAACCTGAATCATAAACTGCTGTTGTTTTGTACTTTTAGATCTATACTTTTCTCTGGGAAACTTTTTTTTAACTTGGCTTTTTTATTATTTCTTCTTTTTGTATTTTCTAAACAACTTTATTTATTTGTGTATATTTAAAGAAAAAACAAACTAATTGAACTTTTTCAGCCTTAAAATTTCTGTCATCTTTTGTTTCATATTATTCTTCAATAAAAGTTTAATACTAAGGTGAGATTCAAAAGTTTTGTAATAATTTAGTAATGTGAGTGTAAGATATAAAGTTTTATATAATAAGGAAGGCTCAGGGTAACCTTCCAACCTGGTACATATAAGTACAAGAAATATTCTGATAAGTAGTTATATTACAGACTTTAATACGTGAACCCATAGAAATACATTCAGACAAGAATACAATATACTCATTACAAGGGATATACATAGACAACAGATACATAAACGCATAATAAAGGAAGTAGAATGTAGGACTTACATCCTAAGGATTGTCACTTACTGATAGCTAAGTGAGGGGGGGTTGCCCCCCACTTAAGGGTAAGAGGAACAAGGTTACACCATGTAAAGTGTTTGCGGTACCAGAGAGAGAATTCCTGGCCTTGCCCTAAAATACCTCTCGCCAACTATCGGTGGAACCTGCAGCAAGGAAGAATAACTCTTCTGGGACACCACATCATCCAAACAGGGGCAGACAATTGCTACATGAGGCACAATTTGGCAGCTCCAGATACTTTTGCCATGGTTGAGAAGGTGAGAACCACATTTTGAATGTGAAATGCCAAACTCACCTGATACTCTCTCTCTATGAATGACTATAAACAACAACTGTAAATGCCAGCCTGATCAAATCAAAGTATCAGTTTTGAATCAAATCATAAATGCATGTTAGTCATCAAATTTGTCACCTGAACAGGAAATGACAATTGACAGATTTGAATTCTGTTGGAGCAAACTCTAGCAAAACATATCCCTTACTATATCATAGCTCTGTTCATAACTTTTGTCATGCTAGAATAAAGAGTCATGTTAAATTAATAAATACTAGGTTGAGGCAAATGTTTTACAATATTTTAGTAATTTAAGGAATAATTCAGGCAGAAGGTGAATGAAGTACACTGTTCTGTGAGATGCAAAGCTCATCTGACCCTCTCTGAGTATTACTCAGCAGATTTACCTCTATGGCTTAACTACAACCTAAGAATTCATGGTTTTAGGCCTACCTAAACATGCCTAATTGTCAAAGTAACTTTAGCAAATTTACTTTACTTTGATCAAATGCACTGCCAACTTTAATTCAACAAATAATTTTGGTTGATTCTGCAGTGTTATATCTCATTTTGAAATCTCATAAATATAAGTTCTGGAATTAGACTATGTTATATATTCATATGTGCAGCTTTTCAAATCAAACACAGAGTCAAGTTGAGCAAGAGGAGAGGTGGAGAAGTATGTAAAATGGAAAGGGGTGTAGAAAGTGAGAGGGGTTGAGAGTGAGCGTGAGAGGGTGGATAATAAGGTAGAAGAGAAAAGAGGGATCCAGACAGAGAAAGAAAAGAGTGGGTGGGAAAATATAGAAACTGCATTGTTAATCGGCTAGGATAGTTAGAAGAGTCCCTGGAGAGATTAGGAGACTTGCTGTCATTCAAACTTCAAGGGGAAAACATCGGTTAGACCTGGTATGAAAAAAATCGCAAAATAATATATATAATATGCACAGTAACTACCACAATACTAAAACCACACTGAGTACCTTCCACGATAGAACTGCTTTGGTCATGTGAATATAACTGCCAAAGTGATATGCATAGATATAATTTGATATATATATATATATATATAATTAAGCTCTTATTTTTAATAATATATACATATATAAAATCATATATATAATAATGTGAGAGTATCCAAAATGGTAGTAAGGTGATTATATAATGTTGATACTAAGACACTGTATATATTGTATGATCCAGTATGTATAAATCAGTGAATCTTTAAATCACTACAGAGAGCTCAATGTATAATAATCTTTATAGATTATATACAGAGCAATATTATCTTTTGAAAGGAAGGAAAACTCAACACGTTATTCCATATAAATTATTTCGACCAAAATTGGGGGCCTTTATAAATCTAAGTTGATTTAATAAAGCTCCCAAAATCAACTTTCATCAGATGGGTAATCATCAATAATTTGAATTGCATAACAGAAAAAATTTATCCTCAAAAAAATTTTTCTATACAAAATGTATTCATTAAAAGACTGTCACCATGGCGACAGGAAGTCAAATGAGAAAAAGAAATATATATATAACAAAACACACAACACATTCATTTATAACAGTATTTCTTAATTCAGCACAGAATTTTGCAGTAATTTTCTTAATAGGTGATGAAGTTTGTATTAATCCAACTCCACTGCACAAGCAGGATGCGAACAAGGTCAATTTAGGGTTTTAAAAGGTTTGATTTCAAAGTTTTACTTTTTATAAACTGGTTAACATTACAAGGTTAAAGATGCAGTCTGCCCCTTCTATTTACCATACTTTGGGAGAGAATAGTTGGATTAATACCTTTACCAGGTTATAAGTGCTTTTTTAAAGGAGCACGTTATGTGTAATGGTAATCGTCATAGGAAATGCGACTGGAAAACGAGTTCAAATCCTCAGAGGAGGCTACTTGTGTTTCTCTTCACACTGTGTCTGTTGGAAGGTGCAATCCATTAGCTCTTCCCCAACTATGGGTAAATAGTAAAGCATACTAGGTTTCACAACAAGTCTGGGAGAAGAAAACTCTGAATCAAATAAGCATCTACAATGTTTAAATTAACCTCATGTCACATCTAGTCATTATTGAAGTCAGTCAGTCAGTCAGTCTACTTATTGGTTTGAACAACAGCAACTGGCCAAAGCACAACTGAACCAGTGTCAAGACAACTGGTACTTTATGGGAATTCAGAATAGTCCACTCATGCATTTGGGTGATTCCATTCCTTGAGTCCTGATGGCTGCTTGGTTTGTATGATGTTCAAAAGGTTTATAAATAACTGCCATTTTGCAGTTGTCTTGCAGCAAACCACCACAATTAGTATTGAGTTACGACTGCTTGCTGCCTTGTCTTACCATCGATGGTAATTGGAACCAGTATTTGATTATTCTACAGTCATGGAGGGAAGGTTTTGGTAAATATATATTAGAACTTTGGTAAATTTAAACAGCTTTGTCTAGAATTTGAACTTTAGATCACCAGGTTATTTTCAACAACAATAAGAGAATAAAGGTAGCCTAAAGTTTAATAGTACAGAGGTTACATTCTCTTTGTGCTAATGCCTTTGAGAAATACATAAATCCATCTTTTCCCTCAGTTATAAAAATTTCTCCCTAAAAAACTATGAATAATTTTTGTCCTAGGAAAAGAACTGGGTTCATTCAAAATTTGTCTGAGAAAAATAACATGGTTCAAATAATTTTCCAAATGTCGTTCCAAAATCTGCGTTCACCAAGAAATGATAAAGTTTAATGAGATAAAGTATATTTTTTGAATTCAGTGCAGCTCTCACATTGAGTTTGTTTTTAGTTCAATTTCTTATCTTTGTCTCTTGTGTTCAACTGGGGAGGAAAAAAATCATTTTAAAGTGTTATTCAGTAAACATAGCAGATTTTCTTGGACCTTCACTCTACTTTTCTATTAACCTAATAAAAGACCTACATACAGAAAGGTATATACACACATATACATCATACATATTTTTCATACTACATATACATAATATATATATATATATATAATATTATATATATACAATGTGCATACACACACACATATATATGCAATAGTAATTAGGTACATACTACCATATATATAATATATATATATAATATATACATATGTGCATACACATAACATATATATGCATAGATCTTAGGTACATACATATATATATATATATATATATATATATATATATATGTGCATACACAACATATATATGCATAGATACTTAGGTACATACATACATATACATACATAATATATATATATATATATATATATATATATATATATGCATATGCACACATACATACATTATTATTATATATATACATCAATTGGCGTGCAGGGAGTTTTCCTATGTTGGTCATGCTGCACTGTAATTAAGTTGAATTTATTTTTCTTTTCATTCCTACCAATGATTTTCTTAATTGTAATCAGTAATGATAGTGTGGCAATGTTTAAACAACAAAAAACTTCATGCTAAAATGAATGACTGATCTGAAATAGTCATGCAGTGAATGTGTACCTTACAATACATTATATGTTGATAACTTATCTATCTATCTATCTCAGGGAAGTTTGTGGCATAGTGATATAACTTACTGGACTGCAACATCATAGTAGGTGAGTTTTAACTCCTGTCTTGCTATTATATTTTATTATATTCACTTTCAGACTGATACCCTTGAGAAAGGTATATAGTTAATTGTATCCCCTATTGTTCTCTACAAGGATGTATCTAGCATTGATAAGCCATAAAGATTGATATGCCATTGAAAAAATCAAACCAAACCAGACTCTAGTCTTCTTACAATCTATCTATTTATATATCTATCAATCACTTTGTATGTATATGTTTTGTATGTGTCTCAGCTTGAGCAACTCTTTTATGGAGGCACTACCTTGGGTCCTCTGTAGTCCATAAGCCTGTTATATATATATTATATATATATATATATATATTATATAATATATATATGTGTGTGTGTGTATTTGTGGGACCAGAGGAGAGGGGACTCACTGCTGCTCCTAGAGGTATATACCCCTGCTAATCCACTAGTGTACATGTCTTGTTTTCCCAGATGCAGTTTTGTTTCATTAATTTAACTTGATTAATTTAACTTCATTAAATATTGATGTTTTTCTACAGTTTCTTTTTCTTATTGCCAGTAATCTGTTTGGAAAAATTTTATTGAAATTATGAAGGGTTTAAATTCCTACTTCTCTCAGTATCTTCAGTATGATGTTAAACTACATATAGTGGTGAGGTTCCAATTCTGGAGCTCTGGGAAATGGGAGTACACCTTCATCACATTACTCGTCCATTCTTACCCAAAGTGGTAATGCTGTTAGCATTCCAAACTATTGGTTAAATAGATAAAAAAGGTGTTTTAAAAATGAGTTCTAAAAACAATTTGAATACCCTAGAATTAATAAAACAAACATTTTTTTTTGGTTGTTATGCTGTTAAAATCCAACAGACCAACCAACTTTCAACACATTAAAACACAATCAGAAAGCCTAGGGCTCTATGAGTATTTCCAAATATAAACCCTAAAACACAGCTTTTAATGAAAGATGAAAGTCGGTCATAGCACCAGTGCATCTGCTCATTGCTTAAATACTACATACATTTTTTCTTTGATGTATTTATACAGGTACAACAGGCCTTCAATACCCATACAATCTTAGTACACATATCTACATACAGAGTGTTCCAAAACAATGGTTATTGCCTTGTATTGTAGGTATTTATCCACCATCTACTCCAGGTAGGATGTGACGCAAGCTCACAAGAATGGGGCATCCATCAAGTCTTACTCACAATTCAGTAGTAATAATCTGTGAGACTAGCATGCTAACCATTACACCACATTAGGATGTCTAAATTATCTGTATTTGTATTCTTTTCCATAAATTCATATTTTATGTTGCTATGTAATTTCTACTAGCAAATATATGCACCCTCCGGGTGCAAGTATTAAGTTTTGATTATAATAAAATTACATATTAAATTAGAAAGGCCTAATGAAACTGACTGGGAGCAATGCAGATAAAGATTTGGAACAGAGGGGGTATAATCGAAAAATAGAACAATTTGAAACTAACCTATTCCATTGATTTTCCATTACTCCTCTCTTTCATTGGATAAATTTTCCTAATTTAACTATTTGTAGTTAAAAATAGGAAGGTAAAGGATAATAATACAGTTATTTTCTTTCTTTAATAAATTTCTTTTTTAAGACTTTATCCACGAGATTTTGTTTTATATTTTAGATAAAACCAAACAATTACGAATCAATATACCAAGCACATCATTTATATAAATAATTTTAAATCATCAATATGCAAATTGCCTTCTCGTTTCAAACTTGTAAACGCTATTTTGTTGTTATATGATAATACAATTCGCATGTTTTATACGTAGATATGCGTCAACAGATTAATAATGTAAAACAATTTTTATTAATAACTTGAGGTTTTAAAAAGAATTAAATCAATAGGACGAATTTGACGTAAATAATTTAAGGAATTGTGACTGATAGCTAATATAGTCGGTTACACGACGAAAAACACACAATCTCCCACTTATAAATAGATGTATAATTATATATAGATATATAGATATCATATAGATATGGTTATAGATGAAATATATATAGAATATATGATATAGATATATATATAAATATATAATACAATACCAACAACAACCACACATTGACAAATTAATAGATATAGATATAGAGATAGATAGAATAGAATACAAGAAATAATTCACCATTAGGAAAAATGAATCAAGCACACTCGGTTCAACTTGGACAAAGCTATTTAAAGCATTTACCTTCCACTAATGTCTCAAAGGGAAAAACATTGATATATATATATATATATATAGAGGTAATGGAAAGGAGAGTATTTGCCGTCGATTATGCAGATACCTAGGAGAGAGAAAAATTTAATTCAAACAGCTATATAGGATTATAGATATATATATATGTGTCAATATAAGAGGGTTGGGTAAATACACCAAACACACACACACAATATAATATATAATTAATAATATATATATATATATAGATAGAGGAACACCCGAAAACTCCATCTAATTTATGGGGGAATATATATTAGGTTTAACCATAGGTGCAACAACATACCCTATTTCCCCATTTTTTTGTCCCCCCCCCACTCTCTGGTTTACCCAAAAATATCAATTATTATATAATTCTCTTTACATTCTGACTTTAATAATTAGTACGGCTGTAAATACTTGAAAAAAAAAAGTACCGGTCGAGAGACTTCGATATACCCTTAAAATAATTTTATATTTTATTTCATAATAATTCACCTCCAACTAATTTACATATGATTCGCTCTACTTTTTAGTAGATATATATAGATATATATATAGATACCACAATATACCTATATATATATTATATATACGGCAAGTAAAAATTCTGGAATATCTTTTAATCTTTTTAGATCTTACATACATACATACATATATATATAAATATATACTGTACAGAATATATATATAATAAATATTATATATATAGATAGACGACAGAGATATAGATAGATAGATAGAATAGAGATATAGATAGATAGCATCTCATGACTTAGTCACATCATTCTAGTCAATCTGTGAGAGTAGTGGCAGGCAACAATGTACATATTAAGTCTGTCCATTTTTGCAAGCCATATATAAGGTAAAAATAAGGATATCTGGTTGTGAAATGGGAGAAAGGAAGGGGAGGCATATTAACTTCCATTGAGATAGATATCATTTCAAAAAGATATCAATCCTGTATTTCCCAGAGAAGGATATCTGGAAAGGCATAACCATTTTTCTAAACTTTTTCTTTAAAACAGGATAATATATAAAAATAAAGAAAAACTAACAGCAACAAAAAGAGAATAAAGATATAAGATATAGAGAAATAACAAAAAATCAACAAACAAGGGAGCCTAATCCAGGAATGCCTTGAAGAATGAGAATAAAAATGTTCACACTCTTTAAAGAGGCATGAGGACCTGTTAATGAGTATCAGAATTTATATTAAAGAGTAGAGGAGAGATGGCTTAACACTTCTGGAATATTCTGGAAAAAGTTTGCGGGAAGTCCCTAAAGACATGATGATAAAGTTGTGCCAAAAATGGGACACTTTTTATTTTTTAGCATAGCTCATATTAGGAACATCCATTCTTTTTTAAAAAATCCACCATTATCAATGATGACTTTATATGAGAGAAAGAAAAAACCTACTTGGAACAAACACATTCATATCTTCTGATATGATTGACTTGATTTCAATGGCATGTCAACCTGTCTAGGAATTATTTTATGCCTAGAGGTAAGAGAATGTGTTTATGTTTACATATTTTCTATAGTTATTTTCAGAGTTTTTTTAACATGGTCCTAACAAATACAAATAATTTTAAAATGATTTACTCCCATAGTTGGAACCTAACAGGTACTCCAATACTCCATGTCAGGATGGATTTTGAGAGTAATGAAATGAAGGGAATTCACCAATCCCAGATCTCCAGATCAGATCACCATCAGATGCAGTTTCGTGTCATACCAGGACACCCCTATTTGGGGGGGGGGGGTCTTGCCCTTCATATGAGACACGCTCAGTGCTTCTAAGTTTCTATTTACAGGGCTATTTTGTAATAGTTAAATATATTTTATTGAATTATGATATCACTTTTTATTTCATTTCACATTTGTAGTAAATCAAAGGGCTGGTTTAGCTCAGTCGGTAGAGTTGTTCGGCTAGGAATCACAAGGTTCTTGGTTTAATACTGGCCCTCGCCAACTCAGTGTATGAGTAGCACAGAGAGTCTGTGCGGTAAAGTGAGAAGCTAATTGGTTGGTGTGCGTTCCACCCTCAGATGCTAAAATAATCTCACACTAGTGAAAAGGAATCGACTCCCTCGCTGTCTGGCTGATCCTGAATTAGGCTGCCCCAATGACTTTACTTTTTTTTTATTAAATCAATTTTAATATCTTGTTAATTTTTTTTTTTTTAATTCAAGACTATCTGTATTGAACTTTTCATTTATATGATAGGTAAATATTGTGATTTAGTGTTTGTTATTTTCCTAAATGTTCTGATTCTCCAGTGGATTTATATCTGTTACAAAGTAGTAGTCATCTGTGAGTCTAAATTGTATGCATGTAATCACCCAGGCAAAGGAGATTAGTATCCATCTTCTTCTTAGTTAGTACTTATGGTGTCCCCTAAGGTTTGTGGCCTTCTATCCTTTTCTGATTTGGCAATAGAAAACAATGCTTATGTTGCTTATCAGAGGGGTCTGTCTCCACCATGCTTTGCTAGTTATTAACCCCTGGTTGCTGGTGATTAACAAAAGATGACAAAGTAATGCCCAATCGAAATGTGATTTGGAGCGGACAAGGAAGGGATTGAAAGAGATGAAAGAAACCCATGTAAATATGCAAATGGGCACACACACGCATACACATGCACATACACACACTCCATGCACGCACACACATACACATACACACTTATACACATAAATGCACTCACACATATATATTATCCATCAGTCAAAAGCATTAATTAATACTGATAGGAATATATAGAAAGAGAAGGTACACAAAAACTTGTGTTACATACATGTCTAAATTGCACATACTTACACACAAGCACACACATGCTTATATACATATGTATGTATGTGATTATATATATTATATATATATTAATGTGCATATATATATACAATTATATTATTGTGTCTAATACATTATATATATGTGTCACTATATACAAAGACTATGCATACTTATATATGAATGTGTATAATTATATGAAATATGTGTGTTTTATGTTTCTCTAAATATAGCTTTGTATATAAATGTGCAATATTCATAAAGAGACAATACTTAATACTCTAAAGCCTTTGTATACATACACTACTTACACACACAATGCACACACATAAACATATATATATATATATATATATATATATATATATATATATATATAATATATATAATATAATGAATTTATTTGTGTATCCAACCTTTATTTTTGTGAACGTTTTCTTGGGGGATATCAGGAAGCATGGAATGTACAAGTGAACAAAAAACGTAATATATATGTGCATGTAATATATATATGTAATATTGTATATATATATATATATATATATAATATATATAATATATGAAGGATGGAAGTGAAATCCAACGGTATATAGTGAGAAATTTGAAAACTCAGGTTTAAATAAAATGAGTTAATAAACTTATCACTCATTTTATTTAACCTGTGTTTTTTCAAATTTCTCACTATACTATATATATATATCTATAGATATATATAATAATGACTAATTTGTGTGTATATGCAATGACTACTTATGCCTACCTATATAGGTCTGTGTATAATTATGTGTTATACATATATATGTGTGTATGTTTTATGTTTTCTGAATATATTTCCTGCTATGAACTATAGTATATGTATAAAAGACAATAGTTACCACTCTAAAGTCTTTGCATACCCTACACATGTCTATTTTCATAAACTAGTATTCATAAGAAATATTTTTCATATATTTTCTATGATATTTATTATAATAATTTATAATTATAATTTATAATAATTGACATGTAGAAGTGTTGGGTGTTCATAAATTTTCTATGAATACTATATGAAAATTGGACATGTAGTAGACAGAGAATTGGGATTGCGATTTCAGTTGTTTTGTATTTGGTCTGAATTATTTATCCCAGAAACGTTTTTCCTGGGTGAGTTAATGTTTTGCAATATTTTGGTACATGTTAGTTTGCAGCACATATATCAGTGACTAAGGGATGTGGTGCAATGGTTAAATTCATGGGAAATGGGCTCATCGCCTGAGTTCAAATCCTGGATGTGGTAATTGCATTTTCACTTAGCGCTAATACCCTTTAGGAAAGGTATGAATCCTACTCTCCCTTCCAGCTATGAATAAATAGTAGGGCAGACTGGGCTCTTTAACCTTGGTTAGGCAACCGGTCAGGAGAGGAAAACTCTGAATTCAAACCTGTTGAACTCCGCTTAAGAATTGACTTGTGTCACATCCAGCTCTTGTGGGAGAGTTGATAAATATATAATATGCATTGACTGAAACGATTCAACTTTGGAATGGATTCCCATTGGTTTGTATTATTATGACAGTTCATGCACAGACACATTGTGCATTGCTTACTCCATGGGTTGAAAGTTTCACAGATGAATGTACTATATATTCAGTTCAAAGTCTGCCATAATACCATGAGATCCCAATATTTATTGTGAAAAAGGTTAAGTTGCAGTTGGTCAGAGTACAATAACCAGATAGTTTAAGAAACTTTACTTGGACAGCAAGAACCTCAAGGATCAGCTAAAGTCATGTAGACCTAAAATGTTGATTCTGAGGCCATGACCATAGAAGGGAAATCTGGTGAGAAACACTTGAAGAGTATCAGGTGAGCTTGGCATATCACACTCCAGTTGCTTTTTGTTACCTTCAAAACCTTAGCAAAATCATCTAGAACTGCTAAATTGTACCTCATGTTACCAAATATTGCATAATATTTGACTCACCCTGGTATTTTAGAGATTAAGCTGGGTAGATAAATATCAAATCCCAGAATGGATATCTGGCACCATTTTATTGTTGCAACTGTGTCCCTCTGTTGTTGGTGGTCATTTTCTAAGGCCTTACTTGTTTCTCTTTCCTTCCCTCTCCCATTCCAATTATGCAAATGATTCTTTCCCTCATTAATATTGACTTTGCTAATTTGAAATTAACAGCTTTCATTAGCAACACCTAATCGTCATGTAATTGTGTGTGTATTATGTGCACACATGCCTATATGTGAGTATATTGGCATATACATATTAGAAATATAGACATCTGACATACTTATGATATTCATATTCATATGTTATTTCTATATCTCCATTAAAATCTGCATATAATGTGTGTATTTGTTGCATATATAATTATAATGCATAATTATTATATATATATATATTATATATATTATATATATTAGCATTGTTAAGTTCAGAGAGTAGTATCTGTACCTATGGAAATATCACAGTAAATTTAACATTTTGCAGAACAAGACAGTTATTATTATCTATGTTATTCAGATATTGTCCCCATCTTCATTTGTATTTGTACAACGTTTCGGCCGATATGCCTCCGGCTTTCTTCAGTATTTTCTTGTCGGACTCAGGACCTTCTTTTCGAATCGGGACTTTCTTGTCGTAATCGGGAGCCATCACAGAACTTTTGAACTACCCTTTAGTCCACGGGGTATCCTGTTCTCATTCCGCTAACATAGCTGGGGTTGAGTTGTGTTAATTGTACAAATACAATGAAGATGGAGCAATAGTCCAAATAACACATTTCCTAATCTTCAGCCTCATCTCAAAATTCAGAGAAAAAGACAGTTATTATTTCAAATATAAATTTAATATTGCCTCAAAATAAAAATATGAAGACTATGTAACAAAACAGACATATTAAATATAAGGTGAATTTATTTTTAGAATTGATGTTTAAATTTACTTTGTTAATGATTATTTTCAAGATATGTTGGAGAAGTTTCTCATACCAAATCAGAAATGGGAGAGCAGTTTATTCGGATAGTTACAAATGGAAAACATCTAGACATAAATCTAAGAAACCTTTTATGGATATTGTAAAATTAACTTAGTAGCGATGTTTGAAGATTGTGAGGCACGTGACAGAAAATTCATTAAATTTGCAATTTATCGGAGTTTTTACTAATTAGCCATGTTTGTTTTCGTATTTTATATACCACGCTGATAATTTGGTCCTTATCTCTCTCTTT
>CM042143.1:3681195-3693200 GCA_023376005.1 Doryteuthis pealeii | reverse complement strand
CCTCTGACAGAAATTGAAACCAGGAGCCTCAGCATGCAGATCAGAACTTTACCACTGGCCACTGAACGCAGTGAACATTGTAGCAAATAGCTTTCAGGTAAATACTCCATTACTACTACTTACAATACCAAGCCAAAGGAAAGGACGTTAAAATCGTAAATCAAAGCATGCTGTATACGATGTCTACATAGTGATCAAACGTTTGCTGAGTGCTTGTTATGATTATTTTCTTTAATTATCAAATTTTATATGAGTATACGCCATTGTAATGCCTTCAAGCAAAAAATATAAACAAATAATATACTTTACTCAACAATGCTTCTAAAGCAAATTAACCGTAATTCACTCAGGTATAATATATATATATATATAATGTATTAATGATGCTGCCTGGCAGACATTGTGCAACCCCACATTCTGGTAATAAAACATAAGTTGATAGAAAATATTTTTTAAATTTCCTTAATGAGTGATTTTGTTAAAAATGCTGAAAAAGGCTTCTGAAAGACATGGAAATTATTATTTTATTCAAATATCTTAACTTTTGGGTAAAAAAAGAAACATTAATATTTACATACAAAAATGCTAATAACTCATAGAGTAAACACATGTCTAATCTTCTTTAGTGGAACCAACATAGCAGTAATACAAAGAAAATGACCAACAAATTCTTATAATCTGAAAGAAAAAGATATAAATTACTCATTGTTCATTCCAAATGATAAACAAGAAGCATTATTGGATTATTTGGACTATTGCCTCATCTTCATTGCTATCGACAAGTTTTGGCTGAGTGCCTCCGACCTCTTCAGTAGTTCTTGCCGGACTGAGCTGCTCAAACTCAGGAACCTCTTTTTGAACTTGGAAACCTCTGTCATAATCAGAGCCTTCTTGTGTAATCAGAGCCTTCACGAACTTTGAACCTAACCCTTTATTCAATCCACAGGCGTATCCGTTACTCATTCGGCTAATCGGGTCTATATACCCAACATGCGGGGACAGGTGAAGCAAGACATTAAACGTTGTCATTATCTCTGAGTACCATATTTTGGGCTAACAATGAAATAGTCAACCTAACACAAAGCAGATGGACTGTATGAAAAGATAAAGGAAAAAAATTTCATAAACTCAGCTAAAGATCTAAAGTTAATAAGAGCACATGTTAAGGTACCGTCCATAAATGAGACGGAGAGAAGAGTTCAAACCTAGATGAGGCTGTTTCCATGTTTACATATGCCTAATACATTTCAATCCTTAGCTATATAAATTCTTCCTTTAATCTATTTCATTACAGGTCTCATCTCTTTGTTTAGGTCTCACTATTCATTGTTAGCCACAAAAATATGGTTTACTCAGAGATAATGACAAACTTTAATTGGTCTTGCTTCACATGTTTATAATAGACCGATTAGCCAGAATGAGAACCACGATACGCCGTGGAATGAATAAAGGGTTAGTTCAAAAGTTCCGTGAAGGCTCCTGATTACAACAAGAAGCTCCTGATTATACAAGAAGGTTTCAAGTTCAAAAAAGAAAGTTCTTCTGAGTTGGAGAAAAAGCCTCACCCAGTCCGGCAAGAAATACCATTGAAAAGGTTCGGAGACATCAGCCAAAACATGTACAGATAGCAATGAAGATTGAGGGACAATAGTCCAAATAATCAAAATTAATGCTTCTTGTTATACATTTAGGAAATGATTACAATGATAAATTTATATCTTTTCTTCAGGATTATAAGATATTGTTTCATTTCTTTGTATTAAAACTCTATGTTTATGCCAAACTAAAGAAGACATTAGAATGTTTACTCTATGAGTTATTAGATATTTTTATGTAAAATAAAGTTATCCTTTTACCCAAAGTTAAATATTTGAAATAAACTAAATAAATTTCCCAGTCTTTCAGAACCTTCCCACAATGTTTAACAAAATCACTCATTAAGGAAAATTAAAAAAATATTTCTATCAAAACTTATGTTTAAATTTACCAAACGTGCGGTTCACCCAATTCTGCATGCAGCATGCATAACATAAAATCATATATATATATATAGAGATTAAGGTAATTGCTTAGAAACATTCTGTTGAGGTAAATATATTATTGTTTATAATTTTTTTGCTGTTGAAGCCAGTTACAATGCGTATATCATTAAAAAAAATTGATAATAAAGGAAAATAATCAATAAAAGCAAACTCAGCAAACGTTATCACTACGTAAACAATCGTTACAGCAGCCATTTCGAATTTACATCTAACTCCATTCTCTTTGCTTTGTATTGTAGTCAGAAGTAATGAGATTTACCCTTGACAAGCTAATTTGCATACATCGTTCAACGCGTATCAGTGCCAGTGGTAAAGTCTCTGACTCTGCATGCTGAGCTCCTGTTTCAATTTCTGTCAGAGGGAAATCTAAAGTAGTGCGAAAATCGAAGTAGCATCACTGACGACTTAATAAAGTTTGAAATGGCTGCTGTACAATTTCTCTAGCTAGGATCAACGTTTGCCGAGTTGCTTCATTGAGTATTCATATTTATCGAATATTATAAAATAACGCTGTAACTGCCTCAAGCAAAAAAGTTAAATAATAATAATAATACTAATATATAGTATATATATATTATATAATAAATATAATATATACATATATATAAAATCTATAACATAAATTCTAACATACAATTTATAGATTGAATATATACAATTACATTGTTGAATTATGTTATAGATTTCATACATATATGTATGCATGCATAAGTTGTTTTTGTTTTTTTCCTTTTTTAAAAATTAAGTCATTTTAGTGCTCCCACTATATTCAGAAGTCGGTAAATGAATATATTATTCACACAGAAACTATTTGTTAATGACCCTTTCTCTATTAATTTTCACTAAATCTTTGTCTTCCATAATTTATCATTAATGAAAAACTTTGGAAAAAGTTTAATAGGAAAAAAAAAAATAAAAAAAAAAAAAAAAATTCAGCAAAAAAATGGACATCATTATTATTTTTCTTCTCTGAAAGAAAAAAAAAACTTTAAAAAAAAAAAACAAGATAAGAAAAAAAATAAACAAAAATATTTTCCAAAAATTTTCACAACACTTTCAAAATGATTAAATGTTGAGTTACTCTAAAATAAAAATAAAATAAATCTGAAAAAATAAAAAAAACAATAAATGTCCAAAACAAATTAGAAAGTATCTTATGTATTGTTTCCTGTTAAAAATTCTTCTTTCTCTTTGACATCAATCTGTTTAACTGACTAGCCATAACAATCATGAAAATCGCTTTCTTGCTATCAGAAAATTCGGAACAGTTAAGGACATCTCTTTTGGAAAAACATAGATTACAGTGTTAATTTCTTGTGAAACCATTAACAAAAACATGCCAATTATATGAAATTAGTGTAGAAAAAAATGGACTATTTGCGATTGAAAAGTGTGTGAAGAAGGAGAGAAAAGATGACCAAATATATCTATAGAAGAAAAAACTGGGAAAAGAAGCGAAAAACAAAGAGAAGAAAAAAAAAAAGAAAAGGGAAAAGAAGAAGAAGGTAGTAAGAAACAGAGACAGAAAGAAAAAAATTAAAAGTAAAAAGAAAGGGAAAAAATAATGAGAAAAAATAAACAAAATGATTAAGAAAGAAAGAAAGAAAAAGAAGTGTGAAAGAAGGAAGAAGAAGAATAGTTGTGAAAGAAGAAGAAGAGGTGAAAATAAGAAAGAAAGAAGAAGTGTGAAAGTTAGAAGTAGAAGAAGAAGAAGAAGTAAGGAAAAGAATGCAAAAGAGAAGAAGAAAAAGAGTGCAAAAAGAAGAAGAAGAAGCCAGTGCAAAAAGAAAGAAGAAGAAAAGCAGTGAATGAAAAGAAGAAGGCCCAAAAGTAAGAAGAAGAAGCTGGCAAAAGAAGAAGAAAGAAGCATGTGAGATGAAGAGAAAGTGTGAATGAAGAAGAAGAAGTGTTGAAAGAAGAAGAAGAAGTGTGAAAAGAAGAAGAGAAAAGTGTTGAAAGAAAGAAGAAGAAAAAGTGTGAAAGAAAAAGAAGGAGAAGTCGTGAAGGAGAAGAGAAGAATAAAGCAAGAAGAAGAATTAAAAGAAGCAAGAAGAATTAAAAGAAAGAAGAAGAAAGAAGAAGAAGAAGGAAGAAGAAGAAAGAAGAAGAAGAAGAAAGTAAGAAGAAAAAACAATGAAAAATTTGAAAGCTAAAGGACACTAGCCAAAATTATGAAATAATCATTAAAAACTGGAATGGGAAAAATTGAGAAATTAAACAAAGAAAAGAAGTTTAATAAAAACATGGCTGATTAATCTTGAGAAGAATAGGCAACCAGTGAGATTTGGCATGTATACGTTCTACATGAATAAATTGCGGAAATTATAATTATATATATATATATATATATATATATATATAAAGTAAAGTACCACGGCCGTAATGTCGGTATCAGCCATAGCAAGGAAGCCTAATCCCTTTTTTACTATGCTAGACAAGGAGATTATTTTAGCATCTGAGTTGGCAAGACTGGTATTGAACAGGAACCTTGTGATTCAGAGATAGATAGATACATACATACATAGCTATGGACAGACTAAGATAGATATGAACAGTATGTTATACATACACATATATATACATATATATGTGCATATATAGAGAAAGAAAGAGAGGAGAGAAAAGAGAGATATATGAATAGAAAGAAATAGATACAAGGAAATTTGGATAATAGTTAGCTAGCTAGATGTATAAGTAGATAGATAGAAACAGATTTAGATAGATAGATAGATAAACAGATAGATAGGAGAAAATAAAACAATGGATGATAGTATATCTTATCAATGTGAAAAGAATATGTCAATCTTGTTCAATAAAAAAAGGAATTAGTGGAATATAGTGTCAAAGACATGAAAATGATCAGGTTGCTAACGTCAAAAATTCGGAAAAAATGCATTCCATCAGTTTTGGAAATTAATACTTTTCTAAACCAAAATTATATATATATATATATAATATATATATATATATATATATGCATATATATGTGTGTGTGTGTGTGTGCATATGTGTGTGTTGCGCATATGTGTACGTGCGCGTATGTCTGTGTCGATGTAGTCAGGAAAATATATGTGTGTTTATAATATATATATATATATATATATATATATATATATATATATATATATATTTACATATATATTAGAAAAACAGTAGCTACCTAATAATCAAAATGGATCTCTTCTGACCTAACTTTACTTGAATATAGTTTTCATGTTCTCAATTTAAAAAAAAAAGTAATATTGAGTTAGACATTTAAGAATAATAAAGAAAATCAAGCAAGAATCTCTTCCTTAAGAAGAAGAATGGCTTCACTATAATCTACAAGTAAGTTATTTTATTGATTTTTATTTGAGTAACATTCACTATTGGAATATTTACTGTTAAAGGCAGTTATTAAGTTGTTATATATATATATATATATATATATATATATATATATGTATGTGTATGTAGACTAATATATATATGTATAATGCATACACAACTATATAATTGAGTGTATATTCAAATACATGCATATATATATATATATATATATATATATATGTATATATGCATACACAACTATATAATTGAGTGTATTCAAAACATGCATATATATATATATGAATATATATATATATAATATATATATGCATACACAACTATATAATTGAGTGTATATTCAAATACATGCATATATATATATATGAATATATATATATATATATATAATATATATATATATATATATATATATAATATATTCACATACACAAATTCGTGTGCATATGCATGATATATATTTACATCAATGCTATCACACATACACATGTATGTTCAATATATATTTACATCATATGAATTATATCATTTGAATACATGAATAAAAAGTCACTTGAAATTTTGTTGGTATAATTGCATTAGATATATAAGTATAGATTTACATAAATAAATTACATAACAAATATCAAACTTATCACTGACATAAAATACTTATATGCAAAAAATATATTCATACATTCATACGAATTAATGTGTATATATAATATATATTATTATATAATATATATATATATATATAGCTATCAATAAATATATGTATAAATATATATGGCTATCATTAAATATATCTATATATATGGCTATCAATAAATATATATATAAATATATTATATATATATGGCTATCAAGATATATATACATATATATATATATATGGCTATCAAATATATATACAATATATATATATGATATCAAGATATATTACATATATATATATTATATATTATGGCTATTAAGATATATATACATATATTATATTATATATATGGCTATCAATATATATATATAAAATATATATATATAATATATATATATATATATAATATATATATGGCTATCAATACATATAAAATATATATGTATATAAATATAATATATATGGCTATCAATATATATAAATATATATATATATATATATTAGTATTCTGATGCTAATATTTATATATACTTTCATACATATGTCTATTTCAGTGTTTCTAATGTACATTCATTTTGTACATATTAGTCTTTATAAAAACATTTTATATAACTAAACAAATATTATATATAAGTATAAATGCATTTTATATACTTTCTAACTGGGTATGAATTATAAAGAACGTTTTTGCCACACATTTTATTTTTCCTTTTATTCCAATTCAATTCAATTCCTCTTTTTTGTTTTGATAATTATCATTCCACAAAACTTTCGCCCATGAAAGTGAAGTTTACATGACGAGAGATTTGAACTTTACAACATTTGAGATTAACAATAAAAATGTTTTAAAACTTTCATTTTATTCCTGGAAACAACATTTTACTATTTTCTTCTTCTTACATACTTACTTCTTTTTAGTTTTCTCTTTTCTCGTTCATCTGTTTAGATATTTATTAATCAATTTATTTATTCACTTTTATATATCATTTTCAAAATATTTCTTCTGTTTCCCAAACTATTTCTATTTAAGGATAATTCTGAGGAAATGTCCAAAGATGTTTTCGTTTTCTATCTAGCTAAGTAGCACATTCATCTTGTTCTACATTCAAACTCCAACAACAGATTGATAATTAATTGTTTCATTTTTTCCCTTGTTTTATGTTATAAATGTATTTTCATCGAACTTTATTTGTTGCTAAGAGAACATTTCTCTGCTTCTCATTCAAATTACAACCTGTTTGGTGGCTGAGATAGTTCTGTATCTCTTTGCTAGAAATGAAAAAAATCATCAAAATAATGTTTTATAGAAGTACCTTATATACTCAAGTAATGAACAATGTTTAATTAACAACCCATTAGTTCAAGAAAAATAATTATTTCTTAATAGAAGGAAAAAAGAAGGAGAATGGAAAGAAAGAACAGGTGAATATGAATAAAAAAGAATATAAAAAAAGAAGGAAGAAAAGAAGGAAGATGGGATAAATGGAAATGAAGAATGAAAAGGGAAGAAAGAAAGAAAGAATGGAAGGAAAGAGTGAAAATGAATAAAGAATATGAAGAAGAAAGTAAAAAGAAAGAATATAAAGAAAAAGGGAAGAAAGAAACATTGTTATAGATCCATTTCATTGATAGTTTTAGCCACAAAAAGGCGTTTTTCATAAGTAACATTCTCCTATCAACTCCTACACATGGACATAACAGTTTTGGCTGTCTAGCAAAAACTAGCATTCAACATCTGTGTGAACACTGGATGCTGTCTAGAAGACTTACCAAAAGCAATAATTGATAGGGACAGATGGCAAGAGAGAGAGAGTCAATTGAATCTGTGCTGTCATTATGCCTTGATGATGATGATGATGATGATGATCCTATATTGCATGTAATGAATGACCCTCTAATTTTCTCTGGCTATACTAGCCTACAAAAATACTTTTTCAACACCCAATGACATACAGAGAAAACATTCAAACATACTTTTATACTTTCAAAGCTACTGTAATACAATTAAAATCAATACAATACCATAAATAAATAAATAATGTTGTATAGACCTTGATGTAACTTACCGTGTTTACTAGGATATTCAAAACATACTGATACTTGTACATAAATGTGTACGAGATATAATTAGTAAACAATGGTAAGTAAATCTTTATTATTTAAACTAATACACTTGATTACGTATAGGCTATGCAAGGGCACTTTGGATTTAACTTACAGCAAGGTTAAAACTAAAAACACATTTCAAAAACATATTTTGTGTAATAAATGACCACCTGTTTTTAGTTGAAAAATTGGTTTTAAAAGATCATTCATTACATGAGTATATACAAGGTGTGTCAAAAAATAGAGTTTTTTTTGTATTTTTTGACACAGCTTGTATTCTGAAAAAAATAATAATGTCCATTTATTCATCTTTTTCAGAATACAAGGAGTGGCAAAAAAGTACCAAGTTTAAAGCTGTATTTACCAAGATAGAAATGAAGAATGAATGGAATGTTATTTTTTTGAAAATACAAGGTGTGTCAATAAGTATAAAAAATCTTGATACTTTTTTGACACACCTTGTATTTGCTTGCTGTTCTTATATACTACTTTGACAATGCCAAGTTGCGTTATTAGCAAGGATTCTTTGGTAGACATGGAAGGTATTAATATGTTTTCAAAAGTCTTTTTGTTCTTGTGATGTCCAAAGGCTTTCAAAATTATTTTTGTTTATTGGAATTAATCTTTGAATAATTTGAATATTTATCTTTAACAATCTTTAGAAAAATATTATTGATGATTATTGAACTTCGTGTTAGATATATAGATATAGGCCAATAAGCTCGCACAAGGGAGAGGGGGAAGGGGAGATGTAGAATAATACTAAGTCATACCAATCTCAAAATCTATCCTGACAGGTGTGCTTGGCCAGTCTCATTGTTCAAACCAATAGTAGACTGACTGACTTCAATAAAATGGAATAAAATAATGTAGAAAGTCTATGTTACTTCTACTTGTGATGGAGATGCCTGCCTTGAAAATCAGCCTTCAAAGTACAGATTTTTGTCACTATCAATGGTCCCATAACTTGACCATAGCAGCTACCCTCATGGACAGGAAGAGGCTGGTTGAACCCATTCCTTTTGAGGTCTACAGAAGGTTTGAATTTAGAGATTTCCTACTCTGAGACCAGTCATCATACCAAGATGAAAGAGTCCATTCTGCCCTACTATTTACCCATAGAAGGAGGCAAAATAATTGGATTCATACCTTTCCCTGAGGTATGAAAAATTCAAACGGTCTCATTCAAGATTTGAACTTGGGCAACCAAGTCTAATTCTTAAAACAATATTCATTATTTGTATTTGATAGGAATACTTAATATCATATAACCATCAGTGAAGAAACTTAAGAAACTATAAAAGAAATGTAAATATAAATGTTTAGTTTACACAGTTCTCTCACCTCCAGGCATAAAGTAATCCTAGACAGTTTGACATGCCATTAAAATCGATCAATCAATCACTTTTAAAAATTGACTGTAAGATTTGCCCAATGTGAAATGTACTCCTAAATTCAGTTTTACAAAAATTCCTTATGATATAAATTTATTTCACTATGGTTCAACAGGATGTAAGAATAATCAAGTATCAGAGAAATATTTAAGAATATTTGAACTATTAAAGATCAGGGCTCACTTTAATGTCTTTGGTTAAATAATGACAAAAAGAGAAAAGTCAAAAATGAGATAAGAGTTGGGATTTTAATATTCAACAGTTTCATTTTTTATTCAAGCTTAACTACATCTGGATTGATTTTATGGACACACCTTTGTGTGTTTGTGTGTGTATATTTGTGTGTGTGTGTGTGTGTGACAGAGAGAGAGTGTGTGTGTGTGTGCACATTAAATCAATTTCAAATTATTTTTTAACTAAGAATAAGAGCCTATGTTGAATTTCTGATGGGGTTATAGGGATTACTTGGCAGTGTCATCTCTTGTAAGAAAAATACAACAGATTATATTAGGTTACATGGTACCAACAGCAGGGGTAAAGCCTAAACTGATTTTTCATTGAGATGGATAATTACTTTCCCAATGATAAGAATTTACACACATCATATACTAAATAGCCAAATAGAAAGTGTCTGCACACCTTGAATAGAAGGAATTAAAATTCTGACTTTGTCTAGTATCAGCACTACATATATGATGACGAGAAGAAGAAGAAGAAGAAGAAGAAGAAGAAGAAGAAGAAGAAGAAGAAGAAGAAATATGAGGAGGAAAAGATGTAAAAAGAAAGGAAAATGAAGAGAATAGAAGAAAATTAAATTCATTTGAGGAAATAAATAAATAAAGAAAGAAAGAAAGAAAAGTAAGAAGAGAAGTAAAAAGAGGAAACAGAGGAGAAAGAAGAGGAAAAGAAGAGAAGAAATATGAGGAGGAAAAAGAAGCAAAAAGAATAGAAGATCATTAAATTCATTTGATAGAAGAAAGAAAGAAAGAAAGAAAGGATTGAAAAAAAATTTCAGCTTATTGAAAACTTTCTAAATCAGAAAAAAAGTTGAAACTTGCAAATTTCTAATATGGAAAAAATATATCTTTTTTTCTTTTCTCTTTTCTTTTGTTCTTTCTTTTTTAGAACATTTTTTTCTTTCATTAGAACAATTCATAAATTGAGTTAAATTTCAAAATTGTTCCCAAGTATGTCTCTTTTTTGTATTTAGAAACAGATTCATAATATACATATTTTGTTCCGAAAATAGAACCACTTTGTTCCCCTCAATTTTATCTACTCACTCAACCAATATAATTACATGTCATTTTGGCTATTATTTTTCTTAAAGAAATTACTAATTATTGTATATCTCATCAAATCATCAGTAAATGAGATGTTATTCATTTTTATCACCTCTTGGTCCATAATGAAATTTAGGTAAGAGAAAATGAAAGAATTGTATAAACAATGAAAATTACTAAAGGAGGAACACAACGAACAAAATGAAAGAATATTTTCAAGGGAATTTCTGGAAAATATAAAGGTACAGAATTTTAATAAGTGAAACATTTTTTTATTTTTTTATTTAATGAAAAAAAAAAAAACCCCAAAAACAGAGCTATGATTTCAGGAAATGTCTCTCCTTAAACTGATCCTTCTAGTTGTCTGTAACTTTTGCCCCCCCCCAACCATCTTTTGATCACAGGATTTTATAAAAACGTACCCACATTCAAATTAAGTGAGACAAGTATAAATATATATATTCACTTGAGATGATAATTGCAAAAGAAGAAAACCCCCAACTCTTTGTTCCATATTTCAAATAATGTTTGAAATAAGGGAAGCAAAAAAAAAAAAAAACTAAAAGAAGATGGCTTCCTCGTTATTTTCACTGATGATACAAAATTGCTCAACGCTATTACATTCTCTCCTTTAATTCTAACGGGCATTATTGCTCTGTGTTTTGCTTTTTTTGTTTTCTTTAAAGAAATTGACAAGCTTTTATAGTAAGAGAAGAGCGTCGCTTCACAGGAAATAACACTTCTTAATAATAGTGATATCACCCTTTACTAAAGCTACTAATAAACGATGTTCTATATATAAACATTCTGATTGTACATTTTTTTTCTGTCTGACCGTAGATGATTGTAGATTGTACAAATTTCCAGGTTTTATGTTCCCACACTTGATTCCCATCAAAACATTTTTTGTGGCCTCTCTATCTATTATTCTATCTTTCTCTTTTTTTTTTCTTGGTTTATCTATCAGTCTATCTATCTCTGTATATGTTTCTGTCTCTCTTTCTTGCTCATACTTTCTACCCTATCTACCTATCATATATCTATATATATTTCTATCTCCTGTATATTTGTTTGTTGTTGGGTTTTTTAATCTATGGCCTGCTTGGTGGCTAAGAGAGATGTATTTACCTTAGAAGACATTTTTCAAAATACTGATTTCCAGAGTAAATAAGTCTTTACTCTTAGCAGATTGGTGCTATACAATCTTACAACCCAC
>CM042143.1:3548695-3676195 GCA_023376005.1 Doryteuthis pealeii | reverse complement strand
AGTTATACAATGTAAATTATAATAATATAATAATAATAATAATAATAATAATAATATAATAAATAATATTTAGTATCTTTAAATATCAAAATTATGTAGCATATCTTTATATTATTATTATGTATCATCTTAAAATCGTAAAAATGATTATTATTTTTATTATTATTATTAAACGTAAAATTAAAAACGTTAAAAAACGTAATTAATTGATTTAATAAGCTTAAGCTATATTTAGAATTTTTCAAGAAATAAGGCTATTAAAGTAATTTCTAAATTCCTTAAATTCTATGCCCACACCAAACTTTTTCCATTTTACTTTTCCGACCTATTTCACAGACTCAGCCTACAATAGTACTGAGATGGCTACCAGTTTAGAATTCCTGAATGCTCATATATATGTGTTGTGCATGTGTGCATATGTGTGTATGTGTTTGATAATTCTATATTTATGAAATCTATCTGATTTTTTTATCAAGTTCAAAAGTGTCAATGTTTCTTCTAAATCTTTCATGTGTATTGATTGCAACTCCTTGAATAATTGTTCCTCATTTGTTATTCAAGATTCTTGGGCTTTGAAATCAAGTAAAAATTCTGTTCAGCCCCCAGTTGAACATGAAGCTGCATTGACAGACAACGTGCCATCAAGTGTCTGTCTGCACATGCATTAAATGCTCACAATTCAATTAGTACAAATCAATAGTGAAATTACGATGAATTCACTCGCAAAAATCTGCCGCATTATTTACCTTAATGTCTTTCTAACGGAAAAATCTGGCCAAAAATTGTTCACCTGGGGCGAGAAAATCATTTCTCCATAAAAATATTTCAAATTTTATTATTATTATCATTATTATTTACTTCCTTTTGATTTTCACATCCAGCATTAGCTGGAGTGTCTTTCACTGGAATCTGAGTGACAGCAAGTCTCCTCAGTGCTCCAGGATTCTTCTGAGTATTCTGGCAGATTGCAGTTGTGCAGTGTTCAGAATGGTTTCAATCCTTCCTCTGATTCCTAAACTTTCCAGCCCTTTTCCAATCCTTTTGGGACTGTCCAAGTGCACCAACACAATTGGTATTACTTTCACTTCATTGTTATTATTATTATTATTATTTACATGCCTTCTTCATCAAATCAAATCTTTAAGTTGTATTACCTTTGAAAAATACATAGACACAGCTTCTTGAAAATGATCAGAAAAGAAGAACACAATTTCATGCAAAAACCAAGAAAAAAACACAGTGATATTTTTTTTTTGTAGTTGGGAATAAAATCTCTATAAAAAAAATCTATGTGGATCTCAAAAAGAAAAAGAAATTTACATTAAAAAAGGCTTTAACATTTCTGGTCATGCAATATTCTTATTCCAATTATAAAGTCATTTTTATCGCTTAGTTTTTATTGCAATTTTAATATCCATGTTCATCAGTTTATGTTAAATTTGTGAAGAAATTCAAGCAAAAAGTTTTAATAATTGTTGCATTGTGAATCTAATTCTTCAGTTTTGGCATGAAGACCAATGAGTAAAATCTTTGAAGAAGAAAATAATAAATTCTGAACTTTTGTCTATTCATGATATTAAAAAGATGAACCCTATTTGATTATTAACATACATTTAATAAAACTTGAAAAAAAATTGCTTAACACACATAGGAAGTGATTATTTTCCTTGATTATTGTTGTCAAAGTTTCGTTAGTCAAAATGAAAGGACATAATTTTCTATTATTAGGAAAATTCTCAGAATACCAAAAAATAGGAAATTTCGAAGAATTTTCTTTTCGTTGATTTTATATCCTAATTTGCTTAGTTCTGGTTATTAGCAATTACTTGAGTTTGAAAAAGGTGTGAAATTGTGGACTGTCACTCACAATATTGCAAAGAAATTGAATCACCATTTGCATTTTATAAACAATTTTATGTAAAGTGCTGAAGTTTTTTGTCCAATACTTAAATTCTTTTGGTACAGCATTTTCTTCTTTTTTCAAAAAAAACTTTGTTTGCAGGCATTAAGGAATCACCTTTTTCCTGCACTTATTTTCTGTTTTTTTTGTTATTTATTTTCTGCTAATTTAATTTTTTTGCTTAGCTGTATGTTTTTCTCTTTTGGACTGTGTTGGTGGTCACAATGTTTGGGCTGATATAAAAAAAACAGAGGCTGGAGCATTAATCTCAAGTTGGCAGGCTCTCCCCAATTAAAATATGTCATAAACACTGTCTTCTGCATTTTTTTCCCTCCTATCTGGCCATGTCCCATATGAAGTTAAACTCAATGAACATTGCTTGTAAAATAGTGCAACTTAACCCTTTCACAAGCATATCATTTTTAAATCCTTGTAGAGTGGGCAAATAATTCTATATATTTAAATTGAATCAGTCAATGAACAGCATAGGAAAATGCTTACATTGAACTACTGCAAAACAACAAAGATGTTGCTCTGCTGCAAAAGTGTTAATGACTTGTGCTTCTTAGATTGTTTGAAGTTAAAGAAAAAACAAAGATGATTTGCATTTTAGAATACAAATATTGATAAACAATATCAAAAAAATGATGTGTAAATTCAATTGAAAGTTTAATGAGGTCAAATTTTCGAAAGATTGCCCTTCTCCTTGGATTTTGAGGAAACA
Organism: Doryteuthis pealeii; assembly: GCA_023376005.1. NCBI lineage: Eukaryota > Metazoa > Mollusca > Cephalopoda > Myopsida > Loliginidae > Doryteuthis > Doryteuthis pealeii. Next base: position 3,673,571 of record CM042143.1, on the reverse strand, counting down.
GAATTTCAATGTGGTGATTTCTTTGATGATTTAAAAGTCGAGGCTCAGTTGAATATGAGTGGAATCTGATTTGCATGAGAGAATAAAAATACAAAACTAAAAATATCATCTGGGGAATTTGGATAATATGAAGTATGATGTAATGAGTAAAAAATAAAAAAAGATGATTCCAATGTGAATGTTATAGTTAAAACCAGTTTATAAATGATTCTGGGTAAAAAGAAAAAAGGAAATAAAAGCAGAAAAGGAGAGGAGGAGGAGGAGAAAGAGAAAGAGAGGGAGAAGTAGAAAAAATGGAAACAAGAGAAAGAAGAAAACTGAAAAAAGGAAAAATATAGAACTTTGAAGAAAGCAGAGGAAGGAAATTAGTTAAATAATACTAAAATAAAAAGAAATTTAAAAAAGAGGAGAAGAAAGAAAGGGAGAGAGAGGAGAGAAGAAGAAGAAGTGGAGAGAAGAAGAAAGAAGAAGAAGAAAGTGGAGAGAGAAGAAGAAAAGAAGAAGAAGAAGAGAAGAAGAAAGTGGAGAGAGAAGAAGAAAGAAGAAGAAGAAGAAGAAGAAGAAGAAGAAGAAGAAGAGAAGAAAGAGAAGAAGAAGGAAGAAGAAGAAAGTGGTGAGAGAAGGAAGAAAAAAAATGAGAGTAAGAGAGAGAAGAAGAAAGAAAGTGGACAATGGAAATAAATAGCAGAGAGAGAGAGAGAGGGAAAGAGAGAAGAGAGAAGAGAGAGAGGAGAGAAAAGAAGAAGAAGAAGAAGAAAGAGAAGAAGAAGAAGAAGACAATGAGAATAGAAAGAAGAAGAAGAAAAGAAATAAGAGAAAAGGAATACAAAGATGAAAAAGAAAGAGAGTAAGCTAAAAAAGAAAAAAGTAAAGAAAACAAGGAGAATGAAATAGAAAAAAGAAGACCAAAAAGTGAGAAACATTTGAAAAAATTTCCAGAAAAAAAAAGAATTTATTGTTTTTTCTTTCAAAAGATTCAAGAATACATAAATTAAGTTGGTTTCAATGAAATTCTAACAAAAATGTCTATAACTTGAAATGAGGTGAATTTGTTCTTGGACAACTGAATCTCTTTTTTTTGATTTTCCAGGATTGCCCAAACACATTTTGACCAAAACCCATTCTACAGCCTTCTTCAGTGTGAACTGTTTATAACTTCTTTTATAACATTTATTTACTCAACCATGTACAAAACAAATACATAATATATGCAAACCACATGATATTGCTATAGAAATTGTAGAAGCTGTAATAAAGGTATGAGGATTGTCACTATTTTCCTGACTGAATAGATGACTGCAAAGGCACGCTAGTAAAAGCCATCAGAACTTTCATCCCTTTTTAACTCATATTGTATGGGATTAGTAACAAAACAAATGTGTTTATTTTTATATGCTTTAACCGATAATTTTTGAGGATATGTGCTTAATTGAATCATACCTAATTTTGAAAATTAATAGTTATAATTAATGATTTAGGCAGGCATATAAGTATGCTAAAATGGCTTTATTTGTTTTTCTTTCCATTTTTCAGGTCTATAAGAGCAGTTTTCAGTAAAGGTTCATATTATATATTACTTTGTTCATGATATCATTTATAAAAAAAAAATACACTATAAGGAAAAATAGAGCTACCTCAAAAAGGTTGCTACTTACTTAAACAACAACTTTTCATATTTTTCTTGACATATTTTGAATCTAAGAGTTGGATCTTTGCAACAAAATGATTCCAAAAACAATTGATCCCATATATAATTTAAAGTTCTTTCTTATGACTGTTTACTTTAAATTGGCCTTCCCCAATATTTGTGAACATTCTCTTAATTTTTTCTGAAATATTTTGGCATCAAGAAAGTTCAAATGAGCAACTAAGTGATTTCACAACATAAGTGTTTTGTTTTTTTTTCATCTAGCATTAAGGTTCGCAGGGAAACCTCTGAGAGCCTTTTTGTAATCTTGATTTGTAAACTAAATATGGATAAACAAAAGAAGAATATTATATTTCATTATACTGTTAAATTATAATGGCTAATGACTTAGCTTTGCTTTTTTTTCATTATTGACCTACCTGAACATTTGATCAGGTCTTTTATGATACAGCACTTTATCCTTTGACTCTAAAAAAAAATTACAATGGTCTTTTGCTCTATCAGCTGTTCTTAATTTTCACAACCAATTGGGTAGAAAATGACTTGTATCCCTTCAAGCCTAATAAAATGTTTTCTTTTAAATGTTTTATTTATAGTCTTTTTATATGATAAATTTTATTTTAAATCAAAGGTCATTGCATAGAATAAAATTTTTATGTAGACATTTTCAAAAAACATTCTTTATGTAAATTATATACATTGCCTTATCAACAATTAATCCTTTCTAACAAATTTTAGTAGATTTTAACTTTATATAACTTTACAATCAATTATTTCCACAACAATTTGAGATCTTCAATTGCCAACATGGGTTTTATAACAAAAATTAGTAAGAATTTTTTATATATTTTTTACAAATTTTTCATGTGAACTCTTTGTTTTTAAAATATTGGAGATTATTGTATATACCGAAACATCTTTTACACTGGTTAAAAATAAAACAACTGTGCTTCACACTAAATGGGACATTTCTCAGAATTTAAAACAAGAGTCACATGAAATTGTAAAAATATATAAAAATTCTTACTAAATTTTTTTGTTATTAACCCATGTTGGTCAATTTGAAGAATCTCATGTTGTGGAAATAATTGATGTAAAGTTATAATAAAGTTAAAATCACTAAAAATTTGTTAGACAAGGATTAATTGTTGATAGGCATGTATATAATTTACATAAAATGTTTTTTGAAAATGTCTACATAAAAAATTTTTATTCATGCAATGACCTTTGATAAAATAAATTTATCTTATAAAAAGACTATATAAATAAAACATTTTAAAAGAAAAACATTTTAATTTAGGCTGAAGGATCAAAGTCATTTTACTACCCATTGGTTGTGAATAATTAAGACAGCTGATAGAGCAAAAAGAACCATGTAATTTTTTTAGAGGTCAAAGGATAAGATGGCTGTATCATAAAAGACCTGATCAAATGTTCAGGTAGGTCAATATGAAAAAAAGCAAAGCAAGTCATTAAGCCATATATTTTTAGACAGTATAATGAAAATATAATATTCTTCTTTTGTTTATCCATATTTAGTTTAACAGACTTAGCTTGGGGCAGTGTAAAGTAAGACAAAATAATTAACACCAAAGGCTCTCAGAGGTTTCCACTGCCAACCTTTAAATGCTACGATAATAAAAAAAAAAACACTTAAATGTTCGTGAAATCAACTTAGTTGCTCATTGAAATTTCTTGATGCCAAGAAATATGTCCAGAAAAAAATTAAGAGAATGTTCACAATATCTGGGGAATGGCCAAATTTAAATGTAAAAAAGTCAATAGCATAAGAGAAATTGCAATATATCAATGGATCATTGGTTTTTGGAATCATTTTGTTTGCAAAGATCCACTCTTCCAGATCCAATATGTCAAGAAAATATGAAAAAGTTGTTGTTAAGTAAGTAGCAACCTTTTTTCTGTTTTTCCTTAATAGTGTATCTTTTCTTTTATAAATGATATCATAAGCAAATTAAATATAAGATATGAAACACTTTACTGAAAACTGCTCTTATAAAGACACTGAATAAATGGAAAGAAAATAAGAATAGCTCAATTTCATACAATATATGCCCGCCTAAATTTATTAAATTACTAACTAATTAATTTTTCAAAATTAGGTATGACTTCAATTAAGCACATAATGCCTCCAAAAATTGTTGGCTTTAAGCCATAATTAAAAATAAACACATTTGTTTGGTTTACTAATTCCCATAGATATTGAGTTAAAAAGGATGAAAAGTTTCTTGATGGCTTCACTAGCCTCTTGCAAGTCCAATCTTATTACCATCAAGGCAAAATAGTGGACAGTCTTCCTACTTTATTACCCTTGCTAACAATTTCTATATCAAATGTGTTTGATTTTGTACATGGTTAGTGAAATAAATTGTTATAAAAAAAGTAATTAACAGTTCAACCTGAAGAAGGTTGTAGAATGGGTTGGTCAAATTGTTTGTGTTGGCAATCTGACTCACAAAAAGAGATTCAGTTGTCCAAAAATTCACCCATTTCAAAAGTTATAGCATTTTTTGTTTAGAATATTCATATGAAACCAAACTTAATTTATGATTCTTGAATCTTTGGAAAGAAAAAAACAAAATAAATCTTTTTTTTTTCTGGAAATTTTCAAATGTTTCTCAAACTTTCTTGTCTTCTTTTTCTAGCTTTCAATTCCTCCTTGTTTCTTATACTTTTTTTTTAGCTTTACTCCTCTTTCTTTTTCATCTTTCAGTATTTCCTTTTTCTCTTATTTCTTCTTCTTCCTTCTTCTTCTTCTTCTTCTCTTCTTCCTTCTTTCTTCTTTTTTAATTTCCTTTTGTTTTCAGTTAATTGATTAACTAATTTCCTTCCTCTGCTTTTTTCAAAAGTTCTATATTCTTTTCCTTTCTTTTCAGTTTCTCTTTCTCTGTTTTCCATTCTTCTCCCTTCTCCCTCTCTTTTCTCCTCCTCCTCCTCCTACTCCTTTCTCTTTTATTTCCTTTTTTCTTTTTACCGCAGAACTCAATTATAAACTGGTTTTTAACTATCACATTTCACATTTGGCAATCATCTTTTTTTTTTTACTCATTACATCATACTTCATAAATTCATCCAACAATTCCCAGATGATAATTTCTAGTTTTGTGTTTTATATTCTCTTCATGCCAAATCAGATTCCACTCATATTCAACTGACCTCGACTTTAAATCATCAAAGAAATCAACCACAATTGCAATTTGGTTCCTCAAAATCAAGGGAAAGGGCAATCTTTGAAAATTTTGACGCTCATTAAAACCTTTTCAATTGAATTTACACATCATTTTTTTGGATAATTGGTTTTATCAATATTTGTAATTCTAAAATGCAAATCATCTTGTTTTTTTTCTTTAACTTCAAACAATCTAAAAGAAGCACAAGTCATTAACACTTTTGCAAGGGCAGAGCAACATCTTGTTGTTTTGGCAGTAGTTCAATGTAAGGCAATTTTCGTATTGGTTGCTCATTGACTGATCAATGTTAATTATATAGCAATATAATTTGCCCACTCTACAGGATTTTAAAAATGATTATTCCGCTTGTGAAAGGGTTTAAGTTGCACTATTTTACAGCAATGTTCATTGAGTTTAACTCATAATTGGGACATGGCCAGATAGGAGGGAAAAATCAGAAAGACAGTGTTTGACAAATTTTAATTGGGGAGGGCCTGCCAACCTTGAGATTAATGCTCACAGCCTCTGTTTTTTTTATATCAGCCGCAAACATTGTGACCAACAACACAGTCCAAAAATAGAAAAACATACATGCTTAAGCAAAAAAAATTAAAAATTAGCAGAAATAAATAAAAAAAAAAAAACAGAAAAATAAGTGCAGGAAAAAGGTGATTTCCTTAATGGCCTGAAAAACAGAAAGTTTTCTTTGAAAAAGAAGAAAATGCTGTAACAAAGAATTTTAAGTATTGGACAAAAACTCAGACCAATTTTACATAAAATTTTTAAATAAAATGCAAATGGTGATTCCATTTCTTTGCAATTTGTGAAGTGACAGTCCACAATTTCACCTTTTTCAAACTCAGGTAATTGCTAATAACCAGAACTAAGCAAATTAGGATATAAATCAAGGAAAAAAATTCTTAGAAATTTCCCATTTTTTGGTTTTCTGAGAATTTTCCTAAAATAGAAAATTATGTCCTTTCATTTTGACTAACAAAACTTTGACAACAATAATCAAGGAAAATAATCACTTCCTATGTGTGTCCTAAGCATTTTTTTAGTTTATTAAAATTTATGTCAATAATAAAATAGGGGTTTCATCTCTTTTTTAAATCACCATAGAAATAGACAAAAGTTTCAGAATTTAATTATTTTCTTCTTAAGATTTTAACTCATTGGTCTTCGTGCCAAAACTGTTAAGAATTAGATTCAACAATGCACAGATTAATTAAAACTTTTGGCTTGAATTTCTTCACAAATTTAACATAAAACTGAATGAACATGGCATATTAAAATTGCTTAAAAACTAAAGCGATAAAATGACTTTATAATTGGAATAAAAATATTGCATGACCAGAAAATGTTAAAGCCTTTTTTATGTAAATTCTTTTTCTTTTGAGATCCACAATAGATATTTTTTTTATAGAGATTTTATTCAACTACAAAAAAAAAAATATCACTGTTTTTCCTGGTTTTTGTCATGAAAATTGTTGTCTTCTTTTCTGTCATTTTCAAGAAGCTGTGTCTTATGTATTTTCAAAGGTAATACAACTTAAAGATTTGATTTGATGAAGAGGGCATGTAAATAATAATAATAATAATAATGAAAGTGAAGTAATACAATTGTAGTTGGTGCACTTGGAAACAGTCCAAAAGGATTGGAGAAGGGTTCTGGAAAGTTTAGGAATCAGAGGAAGGATTTTGAAACCATTCTGAACACTGCACTGCTGCAATCTGCCAGAATACTCAGAAGAATCCTGGAAACCGTGAGGAGACTTTGCTGTCCTCAGATTCCAGTGAAAGACCATCAGCTAATGCTGATGTGAAAACTCAAAAGGAGTAAATTAATAATGATAATAATAATAAAATTGAAATATTTTTAATGGAAGAATGATTTCTCCCCCAGGTGAACCAATTTGCAGATTTTTCCGTTGAAGACATTAAGGTAAATAATGCGGCAGATTTTGGCGAGTGAATTCATCGTATTTCTATTGATTTGTACTAATTGAATAGTGAAGCATTTAATGCATGTTGCAGAACAGACACTTGATGCACGTCTGTTGTCCATGCAGCTTCATGTCAACTGGGGCTGAACAGAATTTTTATTGATTTAAAGCCAAGAAAATAACTTTGATAAACCAATAGGAACATTATTCAAGGAGTTGCAATCAACTACCACATGAAGATAGAGAAGCATTGACACTTTGAACTTGTAAAAAAATTCAGATAGATTTCATAAATATAGAATTATCAACACATAACACACAATATGCACACATGCATATATATGAGAATTCAGGAATTCTCTACTGTAGCCATCTAGTACTATTGTAGGCTGAGTGTTTGAAATAGGTCGGGAAAGTAAAATGGAAAAAGTTTGGTGTGGGCATAGAAGTTTAAGGATTTAAGAAATTAACTTTTAATAGCCTTATTTCTTGAAAAATTCTAAATATAAGCTTAAGCTTAATTAAATCAAATTAATTACGTTTTTTAACGTTTTTAATTTTAGTTTAATAATATAATAATATATATAATAATAATAATAAAATAATCATTTACGATTTTAAAGATGATACATAATATAATAAAAAATAATAAAGATACTACATAATTTTGATATTTAAGATACAAATATTATTATTATTATTATTATTATTATTATTATTATTATTTATCATTATTAATAATTACATTTAAACAACATAAAAATAGTTGACAACATACAAAAATACCTTTATTCATTAAAATATTCCGACCTATTTTCAACACTCAGCCCTATTGTATGGTTGAACGACTTTGGACTTTATAAGTAAAAGCTAATGGAAACTATGTGCATGCTGTTTTGAAACAAAATTCTGGAAAGCATCACCTACAAAATCAGCAGCTGTAGGGCCACTTACCTCCATTCTCACAAACTGTCATTATGATGAGGGCAAGAACATGCTGGGCGCACTGCACATAGAGGGAGCACACATTTTGGCTGATGAGCAAAAACTTAACATTCATCAGCTCTGTGTGGACACTTGGTGCAGTCTAAATGATATCAAAAGCAAATGGCCAGTGCCAAGAGAGAGTTCAAAGGAATCCCTGCTACTTGACATCCTTGATGATATAATATATAGTATATATACACATATATAATATAATTAATAACTGTTTATTTTCTTAACTCAGATTTATCAGAGTTAATTTCATGCTCAAATACAGTTTAAAATTATGAATGATGAAAATGAAACAATGAATATAGATCAACTTTTATTGAATTATTACTTAATACCACTTTTGATAATAATGTATGTTTTTTTTTTTTGTTTGTCTTTTTTTTGCTTGAATTTAAAAGTGAACAGTTTATAAACATTAGCATCCTTGACTGATTTCCCCATATGAATTTGAGTTGCATAAATAAATACAAAGTAAAAACATATATGGTAAATATTAATGAATTTAATAACACTAATGTCGGAATAAAAGTAAATATGCCATGAATTAAATTTTGAGTGAATATATAATAGAATTATTCTACATTTAAATTTTATAGATTAAAATGATTAAACTTATACATTAAAATTATACTTCATGAATGTTAAAATATATCAAATTACAACAAATATATTCATAGAATTATGCATTTGAAATTGAAATTGAAATTATTAATGATATTTACTATTTTGTTTACATTAAAAATAAAATAAATTATTTATTACACTGAAAATCTTTTGAAAATATGTAATTATGGAGTTTGAAAAACATATCATACCTTTATGAAGAACACTCTTTATGCATACATATATATATATATATAATATATATGGTTAGGAGATTGGATTTAGAAGGCTATCACAATGCAGGTGTAAGAAAAAAATAATATATACAGTTAACAATGGTGTTGTGTGTTTAATAACCTGTATTTTAATTCTTGAATTTTAGAAATAATATGCTCTTTTCAAAAGATCACTGGAACTGAAAGCAGTCTAGTTATAGCATTCTTTTTTAAATGAATTAAATAAAAAAAATTTTACACCTGCATTGTGATAGCCTTCCAAATCAACCTCCCTAACCAATATATACACAAATGCTTCAAGCAAATTATAAACTCTCTCTCATATATATTTTATATATATATATATATATAGCTGGATGGGTTCTCTCATGGAGAACAATGTATGGAGTTTCCGCAATAAGTGTTAAATGTCAGAAACCTTCACTGCTACCATCAACAGAATGGTATTAAGTATTGCTTCTTTGCTGTTCCATATGCAAGCATTCTGGTGATTGAGTCTTTTTTGAATACAAAAGCTTTCACTCCAAAAAGAACATTGTCCTCCATGTCTTTCTGTCAATGCCATACTGTTCAAATTCAATGTGAATCAATACTAGCGTGTTCAGATTATCCTTTCACTTGTATTTGTTATCTTAAAAGAGGATGAACCCACACAACAAGATACATGTGATATCTGTCTCATAGAAAAAGTTTATTTTGAATATTGAAATTATTCTTCCTATGAGGTTACCTTGTGCTTTACATAAGTAAGCCTCCATACCTAAGATTACATCTAGAAAAAACGAGTTACTCAATTTTTTGTTGTTAAAATATTTGACAGGGTATATTGTTCTGAACCAAAATGCATAATATATTATATTATTATATTTATATATTATATATATATATATATATATATGGTGTTTTAAAAAAGTTGATATCATTTTGAGATGTACAGGATGTTCCAAAATTTAAATTTATAAATTTATGTAATGGCCAACTGGGATGAGAGAGAATCAAAGACATAATATATATAACAAAAATAATTTTTGGTTATCATATATATATATAATGAGATGGATTCTCCAACTGAGAAACAACAATATATATATATATATATGTGTGTGTGTGTGTGTGTGTGGTGGTATATGTGTGTGTGTGTGTGTTGTGGTGTGTGTGTGGTATATATATATATATATATATGTGTGTGTGTGTGTGTTGTAACAATTATTAGAAATATAGAATATTTTATCCTTTAAATTGACCAATTCTCATTCAAATGATCTCAAATTTTAACATGTGTAGAAATAATTCAAATTCTATGTTTAAATATTCAATAACTTTTCTTTTACAGTAAATGATATGCATTACCTGGAAAAAAAATCATAAAACATTACAAGTAGAATCTGTAGAACGATCTTGGGTCATCTGTTTGGTCCTTTAGAGTGGGCTATAACAAAAAAAGAAAAAACAAGGTTGACCAGTGGGCCCAATCGCTCTATAGGGATTTTTTCATATATATTATATATATATATATAATATATATTATACAAATATAATATTGTGGTGTGTGTGTTTGTGGTGTGCATGTGTTTTTAAATAAAATAATAAAATTACTGCTCACTTAAAAAGTAGAATGCAACCAATAAAATTATGAAGGAGTTCTCAATATTTAACTGAAGAACAAATATAATTCTGATTAATAAAATGCTAAAGTACAAACATTTTTTTCACGCCTAAATTTTTCTTGCTGATTGTGAATTTTCATCATCATGCTAGTCGATGATTGTAACTATGAATGAAACTGTATGAAAATATACATTAGTCTAGCAATTTTGCTAAATTAATAATATATATATATATATAAATATATATATTTTAGGAAGAAATATATATATATATAATATAATATATTAGGAAGAATGCCATAGCTGTACGCATTCAGTTCAATTCTTTTATAAAGAGGTAATTACCTGAAAATTCAAGAAATAAATAAAATACAAGGTCAACAAACACAACACCATTGTTACCCGCACTTATTATTTTTTATTTATTCCAAACTGCATTGTGATAGCCCTTCTAAATCAACCTTCCTAACCAAATACATACACAATGCTTTTCAAAGCAATTATGAAACTCTCTTTTATATTATATATAATTATATATATATATATATATGTATATGTATATATATATATATATAATATTAATCTAAGCATCTGTGAGTTGTAAGAATAATTAGGAAAATATAACATTTAATCAATAACTTTTCTATTTGCGTAACAAGGAAACTGAAATTTGTTTTGAGTCATTGGTGCACTGGACTGAAATTATGGGTACCTTTTTGGTATCGCCAACTTGAAGATTTTCAGATCTTACAGATCAACCCACTATGTAGAGTGTTTAAGAATTGATGTAATTTTTTAATCTAATACTTGATCAAATTCTCATCAAATTTGCTCAATTCCTACATTAATGTGTAGAAACAACTCAAAATATCTTTAATGTTTAAAAAAAAATANAGAGAGAATCCAGAGATCGAAACGAAAAAACGAAAAATGGTAGAAAGAAGTAAGAAAAAGAAATGAAGTGATCATAAGGATAATTAAGCATTGTTGTTTTTTTGTTTTATTATTGTTTTTTTACTAAACTAAACTAGAAATGGAAAATTGACATATTGGAAGATGTATTGTGCCCAATCTTCCTGCCTTCCAAATCAGCATCCCAAAATCTGTTGTTTACCTTGAACCCTAATCTCTCTCACTGAAATATGAACTCGTCTCATTCACTCAACAATCAAAAATGTATCTATTATAGTTTCTTTCATTATCCAAAAGAAGAGAGAAAGTAAGGAGAAGTAACGCATATACGATTGAGAAGGATGACTGATCAGAATACATAATGTAAGAAGGTTTTTGTAACAAGGTGTTCTCAGTTAAAAAAACTTAGGACGGAAGAAAAACAGATGTGTATAGTAACGGAGGAAAAACAGAGGAGGAGACAAGAGAAGAAATCTTATAATTATGCTGAAAGATGAGATAAAGATGCATGTACAAAAAATCAACAAGGTGAGAGATTATTATGAGTTCGCGAGCAGTGTCAAGAGTCTATAGGAGACTATAGAGTTTTAGACGGAGCAGAATATATTTATAGTTATAGAGTAATTTATATATCTGATATTGGTCAGATATCAAGAGAGTATATAATAATAATCGAAGAAATAGCGATAGAAAAGGTTTAATTGAAAAATAGAATGACGAAATTATTTAGTTAAAAGAATTATGAAGAAGATGCATTATGAAAAAGATTTTATTGGAAATATTTTTTAAAAAATAACTGAAGAAGATATAAACATATACTAAAACTATAGATTCTCCAGAACGCCAAAGAGAGAGCAGAGAATTCGCTCGAGCACTAGAGCCAATCCAGAAATATATTATTATTCAAGATTTTCTATCGACAATAGTCACGCTCCATCCATCTAACAAATTTGTTGCTTTTTTGTTCATCACCTTGCACTCATTAATATGTATGTATGTATGTTGTATGTATGTACGTTTGTTTGTTCATGTGTGTGGTGTGTTTGTGCATGTATGTATGTATCTGTATAGTATTGTTATCTATCATTGAAGATATATGTTTTTTTCAATTTTAGAAAAAGTTTTTTTTTTTATAAAAAAAATAGATTTTTATTATATGCAGAGAAAACTTGTTTCTACTGCTTGAACAGCAAGTTAATTATGGGGAGAGTGGTTTCTCTAAAATTCACTTTCCATCACATTTTCTCTATTTGGAATTTGATTAAAGTTAACAATGTTTATATGTCAATAACTACTTGGATATTTTTTATGCCCCCACTGCCAGCAGATATTCCTTCTTTTTTTTTCATTTGAAAATGAAAATTGTCACTTTTCCACCTTATTTCAGTATTAGAATCGTCCATTATGTGATTGTCATAATTGGGAAGAGAATCTTGTCAGAGTATTTATTTCATTCAGCTGCTCCCGCTGGACAGTGTTCGATTGCCTTTCTATTTTGCGTCTATGTTCTTTTTTCTGCCGGCTTTTGGTTCTATCTCTAACATTCTTGGTCTGGTCTCTTCTAAGGTCTGGCTTTCGTGGGGACCTTCGGTCTGCGTTTTTGTTTACGGAGATTTCCCTGACAGAAGCCTGTGTCATTGTTAGTTTTAGGTAATAAACACAAGACTTCGATTGTACTTATGACGATACTTTTTATGTAAATCCCCAAACAGACATCTGCGCACATCCTACAAGCCGTCGCGTGCGCATACGCTTAACTGTTCTGAGTTATTTACTATCCATAAACCGTGGAAGGACACGGGTATGCTGCGTTATGCCGTTGCCAGTTCTCACGATTAGTCCCCGGAAGGCAAGGTTGTGGAGTGAGGTCAAGCACCGCACTCGATCTCGAGGCCATACACTTGCGCAACTATCACCATTTAATGTTCATATACCCCCTATATAATTTATTAGGGATCTAATAATTATGTAAAAAAGGAATTCTTTATTTCTTTATTTAAAATTCAGGCCCTAAATTAACTATTATACTTATTGTTTTGAGATTATGAATTGATCTTAATCGCGTTGTCGTCAAGACTTATCTAGCAGTCATGATTTTATGCCTAGTGGTATTGGGGAAATTGCATATCACTCATAAGTATATCTAATTTTTTGCTGTGTGTTATTACCCACTTTTTTGCACCACAATTTTATCATATATTATGTCTATACTTTGAACTCCACTCACCTTTTCTTCCCTTTAGATTAATACTTTTGGGAAAGTGTGAACCTCTTCAACACCCACTCATCCTCAGATAAATAGTACACCCTAGTATTCTGTCTATAAAGAGGGATTATGGCATAATAACCCGCAAAGGTTGATATGTCATTAACCAGATACCAAACCTAGATATTCACAGAATTTCCTATTTAATATTAATAATTTTCCAACATGTTGTATGGGTTTCAAGTATTCCTATCTTAATACTAATAAACAATAATATTTTATAATAATTATTTTTAATTTGATAAATCATTTGTTTGTCACAGAGTTATATTGGTCACAAGTAACAATAAGTAATAATAACCGCTAGTAAATATAGCTTTCAAGTAATTATCTTAACAATAATCCTACAGTTATATGGGCATCAAGTATCTTATCAAAAATACACAATAATTTTCAAACAAGACTCTATTGACCTATAGATGTAACCTAACAAGTACTTCACTCCAGTCAAAGAGTACTGGGAGTAATAAGCAATCCAAGAGTATCCACATTCCCCAGAACTCAAAGGCCTCACCATCAGTTGCAGTTTAGTCTCATTCGCCATGATACCCTCATGGAGGTCTTACCCCTCTGTAGAGAATACAGTCAGTGTATTTAAGCAAAAAATAAAAAAGAATTCTTGACAACAAAAACAGAAAAAATGTATAACAGAGAAGTTATAAAATGATATTTATATATTTATGACAAAATTAAAAGCTTCCGCCAAATTATCAAAAAGGCGGGAAATACATCATGATAGATATGCCAATCTTGCGGGATAGAATATCTTCAAAAATGCCCTGCAAGTTTAACAGAATGGACACGCACACTATCATGATGAATGCAACAGTCATACAAGCTCTCTCAATGTTATATTACTGGCTGACTTACACTATAGGAAGCACCTATGTCATAAACGGTCATTGTCATAGGAAACATGGACTGGGGACCCATAATTCACATCTGAAAACGAGACTGTCTGAATACAGTGTTAATACCCTGAGGAAAATTCTAATCCAATTGTATCCCCCACGGAGAGACAGTAGGGCAAACAGGGCCCTTAACCTTGGAAGTGCAACTGATTCTAAGGTGAAAGCAAACCCTGAAATTCAAAACAAGTTGTCCTCCTCTTAGAAATAATTGAACTTGTATCAGGATGGCGGAAGGTTGGTAAATGCTATATCTAACTACCTCAGAGAGTGATCCTTATCCCAATATTGTGTAGTAAAGTCGAGCTCTGATTAGTTACCAAGTTACATCAAACAGTGTGTAATTGTTTCTTATTTCAAATTGCTTCAATACTTTCTGCGACAGACCTTTTGTATGATTCTCAATTTCAATCAGATTGTTAAATGTACTTTAGATTATTTCGACAAAGGCATGAATATTAAATAGCAAATGTAATGTTCTTCCATGCTGTAATGACACTGAAAAATTCAGATTATGGGATCTTTTTCCACCAACGGCAGAATATTAAACTTTGTAAGAAAGTTCCTCTTTCTCTTTGTTGTTGATATTGGAATCATTTCAAAATCTCTTCAAGTCCAGTCTCAAGGTTCATTTAAGCTTTTTAAGCAAAGGAATCAGTTGATTCTTGAATCACACAATGGTTCTGACCACTGAAGACCACACTTTAATCGCAGCGTCAACATTGACTTGTATCAAGAAGTCAACTTACCTTTAGCTGGATAGGATTAACCAAAACTTTCAACTCTTTCTCATCTATCTTATTATCTCTTCATCTGCCTTAACCTCTAAAAGATGCACTTGTAGCGCAGATTCGAGTGATACACGAGCAAGACACTTAACGGGTCTAGAGGCTCTTAAGTTCTAGTTCATATTAAACCAACTTTACAACAACAAACATAATTATATGACAAAAAAAAGAAAGAAAAATAAGAATGAAAGAAAGAAGAAGAAAGAATGAACCAAAAAAATGAATGACACAAAAAAAAACAGAAAGAACGAAAAGAATGAAAAAAATAATGACACAAAAAAAGTTAAAAAAAGAAGGAAGAAAGAAGGAAGAAGAAGGAAAAAAATGAATGAACAAAAAAGAAAAAAAAAGAAATGAAAGAAAAGAAGGAAAAGAATGAACAAAAACAATGAAATGAACAAAAAAAAGAAAGTGGACAAAATGAAAAAAAATGAATGAACAAAAAAGAAAAAAAGAAAGAAAGAATGAAAAAAAATGAATGAACAAAAAAAAAAAAGAAAGAAGGAAAAGAATGAAAAAAAAAAATGAATACAAAAAAAAAGAAAGAAGGAAGGAAAAATGAATGAACAAAAAAAAGAAAAAAAAAAGAAAGAAAGAAGGAAAGATGAAAAAAAGTGACAAAAAAAGGTGGAGATGAAATATAAAAAAAAAAGAAGATGGACAAATGAAAGAAAAATGAATGAAAAATTGAATAAAGAAAAACAAAAGAAAGGAAAAGACGAATAAAAAATATGATGAACAAAAAAAAAGAAGAAGGAAGAATGAAAAAATGAAATTGAAAACAAAAAAGAAACGAAAAGGAAAAAATGGTGCAAAGAATGAAAAAAGAAGAAGAAAGAAGGAAAAGAATGAAAAAAAATGCAATGAAAAAAAAAAAGAAAGAAGAAAAAATGAATGAACAAGAAAAAAGAAAAAAAAACAGAATGAAAAGAAAGAAGGCAAAAAGAATGAAAAAAAAATGAATGAAAAAATGAATGAAAGAAAGAAGGAAAAAATGAAAAAAAATGAATGAATGAAAAAAAAAGAAAAAAAAATAATGAAAGAAAGAAGAAATGAATGAAAAATGAATTAATGAAAAAAAAATAAATGAACGAAAAAAGAAAAGAAAAACCTTGTTTACCTGTAATAGTAAACCAGGAATGTTACAGACAATTTTAAGTCATAATCTATCAAAGTTGTTATTAGCTAATTATTCAACATATACTATTAATAATGGAGATGTGCTTCTGGTTTGTCAGTAACAAAAATTACGTGCACTGCTTAGCGTCATCATTACCCAAAAATTCGTTCATACATAGAATAAATACATGAAATTTGAACATGCAACATTAGACAGTCCTCATTTTTTTAAAACAATTTTTAATAAAACGATGGACTGTATTATATATCTCATAGTATAGTTTGTTTTATCTAATACATATTTAAAGTTTCATTTCAATTGTTTTTGTTTTTTAATACTTTAATGAATTTGATGATTTACTTACTTAGAGTACAAACTCGCTGACATTGAATTTTAACTCCCACCCCTCAGGCATATGTTTCAAAAATCTATTCTTAACATCTCCCAGGAGTGTGGTTTTATTTTGCAGTTATATAGTCATGTACAATTTTCCTCATATTTACAGTATTATTGTATGTAATGAATCTTTGAGCCACCAAGTGTCCCAGTTTGAAGGTGTTGATGGATATGTGATAGGTTAAAGGTCGAATACATCTTATGCATTTACTAAACTCTTCACTATGGATAGGATGGACACAAGCATATTTCAAGCGAAGTACATTTTATTGAATTCAGAAGTTTCCTTTTTACAGTACGGGTTGTGTAATTAAGGCTAAGGAAACTCAGTGTGCTTTACTAATTTACCCATAACTGAAGTGGGAATAAGATGATTTTATGCTTTTCAAAGTATTGGCAGAAAGGGAAACAGGGAAACCCAGGATTGAACTCAGGTGCCCTTTTCCATTTCTCTGATGAGAATCATTATGGTAAGCACAACCCTCTATTGTAGACTCTTATTTGGATTCTGTTATTGTACTGGTTGGTGTTTATACCATTCTTTCAGATTTTAGTATTCAGTAGTACTTATTATGATTACTATTAAAACAATTAATAAAACACCCTCTGCGGCGATGTAAAATTAGATTTTTGAAGCATATTGCCTGAGGGGTGGAGTAAAAAATTCAATGTGGCGAAGTTTGTACCCTCAAGTAAGTAAATCATCAACATTCATTAAAGGATTAAAAAAACAAAACAATTTAAAATGCAAACCTATAAATATGGTAAATAAATAAAAACAAAATATAGATATATATCTACCAGCCATGTATTTTATCAACAACTTGTTTTAAAAAAACAATGAGGACTGTCTACATGTTGCATGTTCAAATTTTGATGTATTTTATTTCTATTTTAGAAATATTGGGTAATGTTCCACATAAGCTGTGATGTAATTTTTGTTACTGACAGAAAACTGGAAGCAAATCATGCCACTTTATTTAATAGATCTATCTATTATTATTTCATTATATCATTATTATTATTATTATTATTATATATATCACTCCATTTAGATTTTTCACACCCACATTCAGCCTCGGTCACTGGAGGCTGCTGATAGCAAGTTCCCCTCAACGGTCTCAAGGAATTTCTGAGTATTCCAGCCATATCTCAAACAGTGCTGTAATCATCATTATTATAATTATGATCATTAATGTTGTGCTAAAAAAATGATTATTATCATTAACAGTAAGGATACTTATGGGTTTGCATCTAGTCTTACAGTGTCGTAGGAAATGAACTCAACAACCTGAGTTCACAAATCCCAGGCAAAGCTTTTTATGTTTTACTTTGTGCTAATATCCCTGGAAAAGTATGGGTCCACCTGTTTTCTCCTCTTCTGGCGGCTATCAGAAGAGAAGTTTGGAGTTTTGATTTTAGTAGTTAAAGTTATGCTGCAATGCAGCTTTAAAATTGGCTTTATAGAAATCTGTAGAAATGCAGAGGAATTTCCTTCATCCCCATGAAAACCCCTGAGATGGTCCCACACCCAAAAAACTTTATGCATAACACATAAACATGGCAATCAAATTATAAATATGAGTTTTTCCAAGCTTTTCCGTTGCCTTGGGATCAACGTGACAACTTTTGAGTCTTCCTGTAATGTTCACACTGATCTAAACAGATGAGATAAAAAAGACTTAACCTAAATATATATTCTTATCACATCAGCCTCTATTATTATCATTATTTCAATTAAAACTTCAAGAATCTGTCTACTTATATATGTGAACCTAATTGTTTAGTGGCTAACATGCTGGGCTCCAATATCATAGTAAGCAACGTTCAGAACTGCAGTCATGCTATTCATTCACTTTTGAACTAATTACTTGGATAAGGTATGAACCACCCTCACTACCTGCCAAGCTCACTGTTTAAAGTAGTACCGCTTACTGTTTTTCTATAAGGATAGCTTGCGCATTAAAAAACTCCGGAAGGTTGATATCTATTAGCAAAGAAACCAAACCCAAACCCCAACTTCTACTTATATTAATTGTATGCATTTATGGAACATTACAAGGGGGGTGCTGAAAAAGTTCTTGGTCAACCAAGAGTGTGGAATGACTTTGAGCCATGAATCTATGTGCTATGCTACATATTCATCTCCTCATTTCAAATCCACCTTGACACCATTTCTTTTCAATTTCTGTAAAAAAAGAAAGAAAAAGGAAGACGAATAAATTAAGAATTTACAGAAAAAATTCCTATTTTGGGTTTTTGAACACAGTTGCCCCCTAAACTTATGGCCCAAAATTTCTGTGCTGTTAGTTAATTAACTCAAATCAAAAAACAATTATTTCAATTTAATTTATTCCTGACCCATACAATAAAAAAAAAGTTAAAATAATTCTCATAATATGATAATTACATCATAACCAGTGATGTAAGATTGAAAATAAGTTAGTTTGTAGAACAAAAACCAACACATTAACATATAACATTAGTTTCATTTCACATTATAGTATCAAGCTGTCAACTGGCACCTTTGCATAACCTTTTCATGATTAACACTGCCCTGTCTGCAGGATTTGAAAATATGCGAAACTGCATCCTCTGCAGAGGGGTAAAAAAAACAAACTTCCTTAAAACGGGTATCCTGGGTATGACTAAACAATATTTGGTGGTATGGCTGTCTTGTTCAGGAGATGTGAGAGTTTGGAGTGCCTTCAATGCCTTTACCCCATGTCCACTCTCTGACATGGAATGTAGTACCTGTTTATGTCCCATATATGGGTAAATAGATCTGTTTGAAATTATAAATATTGATTGAAAATACTGAGAACATTTTGGCACTCCGCTCTCTTAAATTAAAAAACAAATCATTGGATTAGAAAAACTCATACCAATTGATAATATAAAAAAAATGGTAAATTACAAAATCAAAAATAAGAAAAAAGGGTTAATATCATTGACCCTGGCGCAAAATGTACATAAAAACTCACAGACCTCGCAATTTGTTGATACTCATTAACCATGTCCAAGAAAATAGCAATTCTGTTATTTTCACTTAAAAAAAAAAAATCATAATTTTAATGAATTCCAACCTCATTATGAGCCTTATTTTGTCTTACCCATTCTAAAATTGGGTTTCTAGTCTTATAGAGTTGATATCAATATTTACTGTTTTTAGTTTTTTTGGTATCGACATTAAATTGCATCCAGTGTGAAGCTTGGTTTCTGAGCTCTGGGGAATGGAAGTATCATGCTATCAGTGCAGGTTCATTCTGACCTGGAGTGGTAGTAACAGTTAGTGGTCTCATCATTGGGTCAAACAGATCAGTTTGAAAATTATTAGTAATGAATTTGGAATATCTGAAATTGGAGGAGATTATTTGTATTAAATAGGAAAAGTTGATAGCATATAAATTAATTGCAAAACAATGAATTATTATAGGCAAATAATAAAAGGCATTTAAAAAAAAAATTCAGTGGAATTTTAGAAATATCATTCAATCAAACATTTACATAATGAATCAAGTTTGGCATTAAATAACATTTAAATGAGTTGATATATGCCATTAAAACGATCTAAACCAAAGGACCATCTCACATATTTATCCAAATATGACATCATCAAATATCACATTGCCAATAATTCACGTAAACTACGTAATATCATATAGTATAGGGTATTAATGCAAACCTAGTTCAACCAGAGTAGCGATGCCAACACAACGATCGCAAGTATGGGGCATTCTCAGTTGAGGGCAAACTTTTATAGTTTAATGGATTTGTGAGCATAGCTTGCATAACCCATCTATGTTTATAATGGGATCCTTATTACCCAACAAATAGATGTACACATAGGTTAGTAAGTAGGAGCATCCAACAATGATCAAGACTTTCTTTTCAGTAGTAATGATCTGCAAGGCCTAGCTTGCTAACTAATTACAACAACGTGGGACCCCTTCATCAAGTCCTGATATGAATGTTACCCATTAAATGCATCTCTCTGATTTGATTTGATTTGGTTTGTTTTTTTCACAGCATATCAACCTCAGTGGGTCTTTAATGCGACAAAGTTGTGAAATAAAATTAATTCCTTATGCATAAAGTACAATTTTGTTTATCAACTCCATTTCTATTAACCATAGATGGACCCTAACACGTACTCGACCACTCCAACTGATTTCAATTTAAAAATGTGCATGGAATATTGAATGTATGAATAGTTTAAGATTGTAATGCAAACTTACAAATGAAACAATTTGCACATAGAAAAACCATAAGGAGTTGATGTGCACTTAAATCAATCAAACAAAGGAAACAACCTTTCATATTTGGTAATATGGAACGATTAATTTCTAAAATTGAATTTTGATTCTGGGTTTAAAAACATTTTGGTCCAACACAACATGAATCAAAGTTACAACACACAAATATTTTATTAATATTATTTACAATAGAGAGATGTTTGAAATGTGAGAAAAATGTTTTATGACAAACAGGATTACATTTTTGTTATTCTTGAAGAATAATCAAACTCAGTTCCAATTTACCATCGAATTGGTAAGGACATGGCAACAAGCAGTTTTAACTCAATACAATCCCCGTCTCATCGCAAGTTCTTACTGCAGAATGACAGGTATTAAAAACTCTCACAATATATTGAAAACCAAACAGCAGACAATCAAAACTCAGGGAATGAATCACCAAATGCATGAAATGGACTATCCTTGATTTCTTATAAATACCAACTGTCTTGGACACTGCTTCGATGGGCAGTTGCTGTTATTCAAACCAACAGTATGGGGGGGGACTTGACTGACTTCAATATGGTGCTAATGAACAGATAAGTTATTATCGACTCACCAATGCTACAAGCCAACAGTTAAATCTGCGTTAATTGTAATCAGAGAGTACAGGTGTCTTGCTATCATTACAGCCCAGTGTGTTTCCATCACCTTTGTGACCTTGCAAAAGCATCCAAAGGTACTGATTAGTGCACGTTTTACCAAATATTGCAAAAACTTTGACTCACCCTAGTAACACTGTCCCTGTCGCCTGGGCGTTAGTATGCATCGGACTTGCACACATCTACAGAGGGTAACGACTCCCCACAACTGGGGCCATCTGGTTCGGCCGTGGGGTGGCGACCTGTGATGCTTAAGAACGAGTCTCTGGTTAGTGAGCAATGACCTGCAACACTCCACTTAATCCCTTACTTAGGGCTATGAACTGGCGGTTGAGAGAGGCCCTCTCTGATCAATCAGTCGTGGTCACATCAAGCTCTATAGCACCTATATGATTGCCAACCAACCATATTGCCCTTAGCAGCCCAACCATTTTTCTTATGCATAGTGGGGTGCTTAGAAGGTGGTAACTGAGGTCTCACTATCCGGGAATAACGTTAAACTCTATCTGATGTGAGGTTCCAGTTTGTGGGAGTCTGGGTATGTGGAGCACTCCTTCATCGCCATTGCTTCTGGTTCACTCTGACCCGGAAGTCGTATCGTACCTGTTCGGTGTCCCATCTATGGGTTAATACGAAAAATGTATTTATAAAAAAAATTAGTATACCATTTAAGAATGACTTTATTTCAAAAACTTTACGGCATTACATGACCCACTGTGAGGTTGATAACCGTAAGACAAACAAACAAACCAACCAAACCGAACAACAACCTTGAAAGCAAATCTCCAGGCCACAATTTATTGATTTTTATCATTTATTCAGTACAAAAAAGAAAGGAAAAGCAATTAATATTAAAATTTTCACTCATATAATAATCTACATTTATTGATGAATTCATTTAGAAGAAATTCCAGAATTTATATAAATAAATGGTAAATTATTGTCAATACAATTAATTGAAAATGCTCCCATGAATAATAATAATAATAATAAAATAATAACAATAGGAAATATCATAGGCAGAACCCTCTGGATATTATAATGTGCTGATTTGTGTATTATAACTCCAAAAGAATTTGGAGAGTCTGTATATGAACAATCATTTTACTCTCATATCTCCACAAACATTAGCCTCTTTCCATCCATTTGCAATAAACCACCCAGACAGGGTGATTTGTAAGGTTTGATTCCTTGTCCATTGAGTTTAGATATGACACTTATATCAACTGTTGCCTGAAGCTTTGTAAATGGCCACTCTTGCCTAAAGCTCTCTTCACTCAACTGCACTGAATACCCTTTGCTTCGTTTAATAGAAAACTGTCATTTTTAACAACATCCATTGGCATAATGCCCTGATATTTCTAATAACAAATCCGTGTCATACGCTTTCTGCCATGATATTCATAATGCACCTCATGTTTTCATTGGTGTAACAGAGCTTGTTGCCTGAGAAACTGCATATAACTACCAGTGGCCAGTTGGTAATGTGTGACCAGGTAAAAGACAGGATTTTTTTACACTGATCATGACCTCGAACCCTTATTATTTTCAAACTCTTAATAATCATTTTTTCTTGTACTTTATTCTTTCACTGTTGTCTGCATTCAGATGAAACTATTCCTTTGTTGACCAACAATGTTATTTAAACAATGACAACACCTGAGAATTACAAACAAATTTTATTGAGGAATTTTTGTTAGTTAGAGAATACTTATGTTAGGAGTGGAAAAAACTACTTCCTACTTGAATTACTAGGTTAAGTCATAGCTAATTCTAGTTATATATGAAATGGTGACCTTTTAAAAGTGCTTCACTCACCAAAGGAAATAGTTCTCTTCCCTACAAAAAGAATAAACAATTTCAAACTCAGAACACATAATGGCTTATGTCCATCATTGCATTTTCTGTCCATTGGGGTAACTCTGATAATTACCTTATGATAACATACTTCCTCATTGTGTTGCGTTGGTTGGCCCCATTGTAAAAAAGTCATCCACACAGATGTAACATCATATGAAACTTTTCAAGTCCACCTTTATTTAGTCTAAAACAAATGGTGTTTTACACTGTTACGAGAGAAATAACACACAGTTTGTTATAATTTTTGTTTTTCCTAGATATAAACTATGCTTGGTCACAAGCTATGTTACATTTTTTCATGTGACATTCCGTGTGTTTTCTCTAAAAACTGTGTACATTTGTGTGTTTAAGACATAATGCGAAACTATATAAATTCTTTTTTAAGTCAAAAAAACATTATAAAAGTTGAACAAATGCTAAACTTAGCTGCTTCAAATTTTAAAAAGGTCAGTGCATATTAATACCACTCGTCACTAATTTGTTAATCATCCTTTTTTAATGTTAAAACGATTTAGATTGTATTATATTCTTGTGTATTAGTAACTCCTTTTTTTTTTTAAATTGTAGTACAGTATAACGGGTTTTGTAAGAAAAATCAGTAAACAAATGGCAGGGTGAAACCCCTCTCTTGCTAAATAATAATAATAAAAAAAAAAAAAGAATTTAAAAATAGTAAAATTTAAAACAACACATTCAACAAAGAGGAAAACCCCTCTCTTGTAAAAATAAGCGAAAATAAATAGAAATTTTAAAAAATTGGGTAAAATTTAAAAAACAAAAAGAAAAATCTACAAAGAGGGGGAAAACTCACATCAACCATCTGCCTGGTAGTTAAGATCAAACTCGAGTAATAAAATGGTTGTGATATAAATAACGAGAGCGCTATTGCCATGTGGCTGAAGGTCATGTGACCAGTACCTATATCTATGGTCATTCAGGTGAGGCTAGGTTAGTTGCTGGGGGAACGAGGTCGAGGTTTGATCAACTCGATTGGTCCCTGGGTTGAGGAAATTTCGTGTGGGAAAAACCAGGGGAATATTTTCAATGATCCCAAGGAATAGACAACGCTGATGACTTCCCCCTTCAATTCATCCTATAGATGTATTTTACAAGATTACCATATATATACAATATTAATTTTTTCCAGAAATATTTTAGTCCAAATTTAGGTGCATTCTTATGCTTGAGTGCATGTATATACAAATATTATGCTATTTTTTTTTCTTGAGTCAAAGTTGTGTGCACTGACGATTCTGTTTCATCTTTTACTGATTTTTATCAACTTATATATTCTAGGCAATGAAAAAATTAGTCTGTATTTTGAAAAGTTTTTTTTTTCAACCTTCTGAAAAAGAATAACAAAGTTATTTCTGATTTAAATAACCTTTCACTATTTTTGGAAATTGTGTGTTGCCTAAAGCTTGATTATTTTCCAAACATTTTGTATATTTCAAGTTCATTTATTTCAGTTAAGATTGGTTTTATTTTTTTTCCTTTAGCCAAGCAAATCCTTTTCTAATCCATCAAAAATCAATATTTTCCAGTAATGTAAAGAAACCCACTGACAATTGCTTTTCCCTGTAAATATAAGCGTCTTCTAAATTTTTTTGGTTTATAAAGTAAACCATCTCCCCAGTTTTTTAGTTTATTAAGCACTGCTAGTTAACTTAATTTTGTATAGTTAGTGAATACTTATATTAGGATGAAAAAACTCTTTCTACTATTACTTAGAGTTAAGTCATGCCTATTCTTAGTTATATGAAATGGGTGACCTTTCAAGCTCCTAGCTTCATCAGAAAAGAATACCCCCCCAACCAAAAAGAATGAAACATTTTCAAACTCAGAACACATAATGCGATTATTTCCATCATTGCATTTTCTGTCCGTTAGGTAACTCGTTTGATTATTTAGAAATGTAAATGTCTGATGGATGGAGGGTGGTCCTATTTCTAGTCATGGTACACTTATGAGATGCTTGTCTAGTTCACATGACTACCAACATCTGTCCCCAGCTATTGCCCTGTTGATTGCTTTCTGAAACCACGACCAGTGTTCCATTGGATACACAGAACTTGTGATCAATCGCAACTTTGGTCGGAGCATCTTTGTGATGAGGTGGGAGATTTAGTGGAAAATGAGCCACTCTACTTAGATATTCATATCTATCAACTATATTGCGCATTTTTACTTATGAATATGGCACTCTATATTAATCAAATTAATGCAAATATATATATATAATATATAATATATATATTATATATATAAATATATATGTATGTATTACTATATATATATGTATTTTTGATTACTTCACCGTTTTTTTAATTTTTATTTCAAACAATTACAATCTAAGCTCCGAGAAAACATGTTAGGTTAAATAATAACACTTATTTTTTGCAAATACAAAATTATTTCTATCATAACCCCTAGAAAAATCAAATATCCAATTCTAACGGTCGGTTTTCGCGCGTTCAAAATGTGATTTAAAAAAAAAATTCTATTCGAACATTTTCTAATTTCTCCGTTGTTCCCCAACAATTTTTTTCATTCAATAATAAAATATTCCACTCTGATCGAAGGTCGAATGTATTATGCTATATAGTATTGGCGCGTGGGCTTAGTGGGTTAGAGTCATGGGAAAAGTTGATCGTCGATTCAAGTTCAATTCCTAGAAAGCTGTTTGGCATATCACATACGCTAATCCTAGGAAAGTATGAATCCGATATATTCTCGCCTCCAGCTATGGGTTAAATAAGTAGGGCAGCAGATTGGCCTTCAGACCTTGGGTATGGTAACCAGTCTAGGAAGAGGTATAGCTCTGAATCAAAATTCTTGAGGTCTACGGTCATTTGATTGGGTTTGGTGGCAACCCTTGATGTTAACCAATTCTTTCCTATCAACCTGTTGCCAAAAATGTGTGGATGTCCAACACAAGCCTTCACCACTATAAACAATCACTGTGTGGATGTTCATTGTAGGAACACTCATATTCAAAATCAACGGATGAGTCCATAATATAATAATAAATATATATATAATATATATATATATATATATATATATGTGACATACTTGAATAGAAATTGTCAGAAAGTAGATTCGGAGGGAGCAAAAGTCAGCTCACCGTTGAAGGTGCAATGGAAGAATGAAGAGATTTCTCATTGATTGATTTAACGGCCATATCAACCCATTCTAGGGTTATTTCGATGATTAGAAGTATTCATTTGTAATGTCAGTATTTATATTTTTGTGTACGTTTTAAGAGTTTTTTTTGTTTGTTTGCTTTTTTGTCCTAGAGCCTATAATACAAATGCCTTTTAAAAGCAGATCTGCTTATGACCACTACCCCTCGAAGGCCAGATGAACCTGGGAAGTAAATGTGATGCAAGGGGTAGTACATAATATAACTTGTTATAATAACTTAAAGGGGCGATTGCTATAGTTATAATCTTACTATAGAATATAGCATTTATACTCCGTGTTGAAATGCTCGTATATTGTAAAAATAATTCTTAATCCATCAAAACATAAGAGAAGAAATGACTGTCTATCTGAATGGTGTATATATGTATATTATTATACGATACTTGTTGTGCTGTGTTATTTGAAGAATGTGCACAACTTGTACTTGTTTTGTTGAATGTATATATGCATATCATATACGCATGTATGTTATTAGATCGTGTCATGAGTATGTCACTTGACTCTACTATATAACTTGTGTGTAGTATAAGTCCCTCATATTTTGAGCATGTGTGTATATATTGTGAGTTTTACTGGATACTTAAGGTGTGTGATGGCTTATAGGTGTGTGTGTGTGTGTGTGTGTGTGTGTGTGTGTGTGTGTTGTGTGTTTTGATGCAACTTGTATTAAAAAAGACTAAAAGGGAGAAGAGCAGAATAAAATAAAAGAAGGTTGATTTAAAATTTCCAAAAATTCGGAAAATCCGTCCTCAAAAAAATAATGAGAGACAAAATGATAAGATGCAAATTATTATTTTTTTTCTTTTGTTGTATCCAGTTTGATTTATTTTATAGAGGAAGTCAAAACATGCAATGAAAATCCATTTTTTAATTTCTTGTTAGAAGAGAAATTTTAAAATCTTTTGAAACACTTCTTTTAGTGATTATAAATTTAAAGTCTTTAATTTTGAGAATTTTATTTTGGAAATGGGATTAGGAAAAGTTTTTATTTTCTATTTCTCCAAATAATAATTGAAAGCATTTTTGGAGAATTTAATAATTATGGCTAATTGCATTTCATAAATTAAAATATTTGTGTACAAACACACACACACACACAAACACCACACACCACGCATATATATATATATATATATACTATATATATAGTCTGAATGTACCAAGTGTAAAAATTATGTTAAAAAACTAAGAAATCTCAATTCCCTAAATGTAGAAGTAGTATGAAAACTAGAAAAATATACAGCAATCACTACCATAATATTTATATATATATATATATATATATATATATATATATATGAGAGAGAAAAATACTGTTCAGGTATTATATATGTATAATAAAACTTAAGTTCCAAAAGACGGATTGACAATACATTTCAAAGTAAATGAAATAGTTACAATAATTTGAAGATAAATAGCTTCAATGTATTTCTGCCTAATTTGTAAGAGAGACAAAAACTTTCTTTTATAATTCTTTACCTGAATATTAGTATCTGTAAGCCTTGATAAGCAAGACGAATATAAGTCATCTGTAACCAAGACTGTGTATGTGTTTGTGTAATCCAAAAATTGACAAAGGAAAGTAAAACTTAATATAATAATATTAAAACTTTAAAAAAAAAATTATTTACCCTACGGGATAGGATTTGACAACAAGGGTAACAAATATGGAGCATCCAGTGAGGATCGAAACTCACATTTTTCTGTAAGAAACAGACTGTGAGACAGCCTTGTAACATTACCCTACCATGGATACCTTTTAAACTTAAAACGACCTTGATTTTTATGCACTCCTTCTCTTCTCACTCACACAAACACATACATATGTACATATATATATATATATAATTGATTATATATAATATATATATATATATATATACACATCATTACAAATGTAATACTGTTATGATATGCACATGTACATATGTTGTGTGCGTTGTGTGAGTAAATGCGTGGTAAAAGTATGATAAAATTATGGAATAAGATTTTAAAAACAGAAAAAGTAAAAGATATAAAATTCTTTGGAACATTCACTTAATATACTGTGTAAAATGAATACAACACAGACACAGACACATTCTAATAAACCATACAGAAAAATCACACACACAGACATATACATATAGTTTGTTACATATAAAGATATATAACTTACTGCACACACACATACAACATATATGTATATATATATATACATGATATGTATATGGATGCATATATATATATATATATTTATATATATATATATATGGTTAACCCTATATAAATTTTAGTATTAAATTTTCAATCTATTTTCAGTCATCTATAGAAAAGTTAATCTTTTTTATGACCCTCAACTGTCTAAACAAAGAAATGAACTCCACTTCCTCTTCTTCATTCCGGCACATGAAAGTTGTCAAAATCTGTAACATTCTATGAAACGTACAGGCGAAGAAACATTAATAAGAAACAAAAGTTGCGGACGCATAAAAACAAAAGTTCAAAAATTTTCCGAAATCCTAAATGATTAAATTATATAATCCTCAGAGTAATTAACGTATATTTCCTTTTTACGAGATCTCCTAATAAATAATTTTGCGTCTTTTTTGTATCTCCAAGAGTGCTAAGAAAACACAACTATTCATTGTGGCAAGAAATTAGGTTTTTTATCAAGTTTTTTTCCACAGTGACACAAAAATACCAAATGTTTTATTAGGAGATCTCGTAAAAGGAAATATATTAAATTATCTGAGGATTTTATAATTTATCATTTGTAGGATTTCGAAATTTTGAATTTTGTTTTTAGCGTCCAACTTTTGGTTTCTTATATGTTTCTTTCGCCTTAAGTTTCAAGAATTTATCAAGATTTGACAACTTCATTTGCTCGGAATAAAGAAGAGAAGTGGAGGTTCATTTCTTTTTTTAGACATTGCAGGTCATAAAAAAGATTTAACTTTTCTATAGATGACTGAAATAAATTGAAAAATTATACTAAAATTAATAATAGGGTTAACCATAATTTATATATATATATAAATATATATATATATATATGCATGCCATATACATAGTCAAATGTAATATAATATATACATATCTGTGTATGTGTGTGGACGTAAGTATATATCTTATATGGTAACAAACTATTATATACTGGTCTGTGTGTGTATTTTTCGTATTGTTTAAGTATCAGAAATGTGGTCTGTGTGTGTTGTATTCATTTTTACCATCATTACTAAGTGAATTTCCAGAATTTTATAATCTTTATTTTCCTGTTTTAAAAATCTACTTCCATAATTACTTCATACTTACACACCATACTCACACAAACGCACACAAACATATGTACATGTGCATATACATACATATATCATTTGTAAATGTGTGTTATATATAGTATATATACTATATAATATATATATATATATATATATATATCAGTACATATGTATTGTTTTGTGTGAGTGAGAGAGAGAGATGCATAAAAATCAACGGTCTGTTTTAAAAGTTTTAAAAGTAGTCCCATGGTAGGGGTAATGGTTAGGCAAGCTATCTCACAGATCTGTTTTTTTCTACAGAAAGTGAGTTCGATCCCTCACTGGATGCTCCATATTTGTTACCTTGTGTCAATCCTACACGTACGGTAAAGTAATTTTTTTTTTAAAGTTTTAATATTTATATATTGTTAGTTTACTTTCCTTTGTTGACAATTTTTGGATTACGACACACCTACAACATCTTGCTTAACAGATACTTAATTCAGTCTTGCTTTATCAAGGCTTACAATACTAATATTCAGGTAAGACATTATAAGAAGACAGTTTTGTCTCATCTATCAATATTAAGCAGAAACTACAGAAGCTATTTAGCTTCAAATTATTGAACCTATTTATTTACTTTGAGAATGTATATGTCAATCCTCTTTTGGAACTTAAATGTTTATTGATACAAGTTATACCTGAGTATTTCCTCTCCATTATATATATATATATATATATATAATAGTATATAAATATTCATGTAGTGATTGCTTATATTTTCTTAGTATTTCATATCTACCTACATTTTTAGGAATTGAGATTTCCTTATGTTTTTTAACATCAACGTTTTCCAGCTTGTACATTCAGACTAATATATATATATATAGGATATATATATAAGTATGCGGTGTTGGTGTGTGGTGTGTGTGTGTGTGTGTTGTGTACACCAAATATTTTAATTTATGAATGGCAAATTAGACCGACGATAATGTGATGTAGTACTGGCCAGAAACATGGCTTTGATGTATTAATTGGGAGAAATAGCAAAATAAAAAAAAAAACTTTTTTTTCCTAAAAAAATCCCATTTTTCCCCCCAAATAAAAAATTTTCTCAAAATTAACAGACTTTAAATTATAATCACTAAAAAGGGATGTTTCAAAAATTTTAAATTTCTCTTTCTAAACAGAAATTAAAAATGGATTTCATTCCATGTTTGTACTTTCTCTATACAATGACAATCAAACTGGATACAACAAAAGAAATAAAAAATAATAATGTTGCATCTTCCATTTTGTCCTTCATATTTTTGAGGTACCGGATTTCCGAAGATTTTGGAATTTAAATCACCTTTCTTTTATTTTATTTCTGTCTCTCTCCTTTTAGTCTTTTTTTAATCAGTTGCATAAACACACACACTACACACACACACCACCACACACACACACACACACACCTATAAGCCATACACAACACTCTTAAGTATCCATACAACTCAATATATACACACATGCTGCCAAAATATGAGGCTTATAATACACAACAATGTTATATAGGTAGATCAGTGACAACTGCATGAACCGACTATACAATTACGAATGCGATATGATAGTGCATAATATACATTCACACATAAACAAGTACAAGTATTGTGCAACATTCCAAATACACAGCACATACAAGTATACGTATATAAGGTATACAATATATACACATTCAGATAGACATCATTCTCTCTTAATGTTTTGATGGAATTTAAGAAAATTGATTTTTTAACAATTATACAGCATTTCAACAGAAATAATGTATATTCTAATAGTAAGATAAAACATATAGCAATCCGCCCATTTAAGGTTATATAACAAGTTATATATATGTAATACCCCTTGCATCACAGTTACTCCAGGTCATCTGCTCGTGAGGGTAGTGGTCAATAGATCTGTTTAAGGCCAACTTTGTATTTAATAGGACTGCGTAGGACAACAAGCAACCAACAAAAAAACCTCTTAAGAACTACACAAAATGATAAATATGAACATCCAATGATTACTTCTAATCATTGAAAATAACCCTAGATGGGTCGATATGTCCGTTAAAATCAATCAAATGAAGAAATCTAATTATTCTGTCCATTGCACCTTCGGGTGACTACTTGACTCCTCCGAATCTACTTCTGACATTTTCTTAATTCAAGTATGTCACATATTATATATATACTATATATACATATAGATATATATATATATTGAATATATAATGAAATGGACTCTCCTGTTGATTTTGACATATAGTTGTTCATACATAACCATCCACACAGTGATTTGTTTGGTTTTTATAGTGGTGAAGCTTGGTGTTGGGACCATCCACACTTTTTGCACAGTTGATGGAAAGAATTGGACCATCAAGGGTTGCCACAAACCCAATCAACGATTCCGACCTCAAGAATTTGAATTCAGAGCTATCCCCTCTAGACTGTTACCGTACCCAAGGCTGAAGGCCCAGTTCTGCCCTACTATTAACCCATAGCTGGAGGGGAATATATGGATTCATACCTTTCGCCAAGGGGATTAGCGCTATGTGATATGCCAACAGCTTTGTCTAGGAATTGAACTTGAATCGACGAGTCCATTTTCCATGACTCTAACCACAGCCCACGCGCCAATATATATACATAAATACATTCGACCTTCATCAGAGTGAAATTTTATTTGAATGAAAAAATTGTTGGGGAACAACGGAGAAATTAAAATGTTTCGAATAGAATTTTTAAAAAATCACATTTGGAACGCCGAAACCGACCTTAGAATTTGGATATTTGATTTTTCTAGGGTAATGATAGAAAATAATTTCGTATTGCAAAAAATAAAGTGTTATTATTTAACCCTAACAGTTTTCTCGGAGCTTAGATTGTTTATGTTTTGAAATAAAATTTAAAAAACGGTAGTAAATATCAAAAAACACATATATATATATAATATATATATATATATGCATTAATATTGGATAATATAGAGTGCCATATTCATAAGTAAAAATGCTCAATATAGTTTGATAGAGTATGAATATCTAAGTTAGTGCTCATTTCCACTAATCTCCCCACTCATCACAAAGATGCTCCGACCAAGTGCGTTGATCACAGTTCTGTGTATCAATGGAACACTGCGTGGTTTCAGAAAGCATTCAAACAGGGGGGAAAAATAGCTGGGGACAGATGTTGGTAAGTCATGGAACTAAGACAAGACATCTCATCAAGTACCATGACTAGAATAGGACCACCCTCATCATTCAGACATTTACACTTTCTAAATAATCAACAGTTTTACCTAACGGACAGAAAATGCAATGATGGACCATAATTCCATTATGTGTTCTGAGTTTGAAATGTTTCATTCTTTTTTGGTGGGGGGGTATCTTTTCTGATGAGCTAGGACCTCTGAAAAGGTCACCATTTCATATAAACTAGAATAGCATGACTTAACTCTAGTAATCAAGTAGAAAGGCAGTAGTTCACTAACTATACAAAATTAAGTTAACTAGCAGTGTTAATAAACCAAAAAACCTGGGAGATGCTTATCTTTATAACCAAAAAGTTAGAGACGGGCGATATTACAGGGAAAAAATGCATTGTCAGTGGGTTTCTTTATTAACTGGAAATATTGTTTTGATGATTAGAAAAGAATTTGCTTTCCAAAGGAAAAAAAAAAAATCCAATCTTAACTGAAATAAATGAACTTGAAATATTACAAAATGATTTGGAAAATAATTCAATTTAGCAATAACACAATTTCCAAAAATAGTAGAAAGGTATTTAAATCAGAAATTAACTTGTTATTCTTTTTCAGAAGGTTTGAAAAAAAACTTTTTCAAAATACAGACTAATTTTCATTGCCTAGAAGTATATAAGTTGAATAAAATCAGTAAAAGATGAAACAGAATCGTTCAGTGCACACAACTTTGACTCAAGAAAAAAAAAAATAGCATAATTATTGTATATAACATGCACTCAAGTATAAGATGCACCCCTAATTTGGACTTAAAATTTCTGGAAAAAATTATATATGTATATATATGTAATCTTGTAAAAATACATCTATAGATGATTGAGGGGGAAGTCATCAGCGTTGTTATTCCTTGGATCATTGAAATTTCTGTTTTCACAACGAATTTCCTCACCCAACGACCAATCGAGGTTGATCCAACCTCGACCCTCCCCCTCGAGCAACTTAACCAGCTCCTGATGACCTAGATATAGTTACTGGTCAATGAACCGTCCAGCCAATGGCAAGCGCGCTTCTTAATTTATACACAACCATTTTATTACTCGAGTTGATCTTAACTACCAGGATGAATGGTTGATGTGAGTTTCCCCCTCTTTGTAGATTTTTTTGTTTTTTAATTTACCAATTTTTAAATTTCTATTTTCCTTATTTACAAGAGAGGGGTTTTCCCTCTTTGTTGAATGTGTGTTGTTTTTAAATTTTACTATTTTTAAATTCCTTTTTTTTTTTTATTATTATTTACAAGAGAAGGGGTTACCCTTTCCATTTTTACTGTATTTTTCTTAAAACCGTATATATGTACTACAAATTTAAAAAAAAAAAGATTACTAATACACAACGATATATAACAATTTAAACTCGTTTTTAACATAAAAAAGGATGATTAAAACAAATTGAGTGACGATGTATAATATGCACTGACCTTTTTTAAAATTTGTAGCAGCTAAATTTAGCATTTGTTCAACTTTTATGTTTTTTTATTGACTTAAAAAAAGAATTTATATAGTTTCCATTATGTCTTAAAACACAAAGTACACAGTTTTTAGAGAAACACACGACATGTTCACATAAAAATGTAACAAGCTTGTGACCAAGATAAGTTATATTAGAAAAACAAAATTATAAACAAACTGGTTATTTCTCTGTAACAGGTAAAACACATTGGTTGCTTAATATAAAAAAGGTTTGGACTTGAAAAAGTTTCATTGATGTTACATCTGTTGTGGATGACTTTTTTTACCAATGGGGGCCAACCACTGCAAACACCAATGGAGGAAGTATGTTATTCATAAGGTTAATTATCAGAGTTACCAATGGACAGAAAATGCAATGATGGACATAATGCCATTATGTGTTCTGAGTTTGAAATTCTTTCATTCTTTTTGTAGGGAAAGAACTATTCCTTTTCTGGTGAAGCTGAAAGCACTTTTAAAAGGTCACCCATTTCATATAACTAGAATAGCATGACTTAACCCTAGTAATCAAGTAGGAAGTAGTTTTTTCCACTCCTAACATAAGTATTCTCTAACTATACAAAATTCTCCAATAAATTTGTTTGTAATTCTCAGTGTGTGCATTGTTTAAATAGACATGTTGGTCACAAAGGAAATAGTTCCATCTGATGCAGACCCAAGTGAAAAGAATAAAGTACAAGAAAAAAATGATTATTAAGAGTTTGAAAATAATAAAGGTCAGAGGTCAGATCCAGTTGAAAATGTCCTGTCTTTACCTGGATTCACACATTAACCACTGGCCACTGGTAGTTGATATGCAGTTATCTCAGGCAACAAGCATCTTGTACCCAATGAAAACATGAGGTGCCATTAATGATATCATGCAGAAAGCGTAATGACACGATTTGATTATAGGAATATCAGGGCATTATGCCATATGTTGTTAAAAATGACAGTTTTCTATAAACAAGCAAGGGTTATTCAGCAGTTGAGTGAGAGGCTTAGGCAAGAGTGGCCATTTACAGCTTCAGGCAACAGTTGATAATAAACTGTCATATCTAACTCAATGGACAATGGAATCAAATCCTTACAATCACACCTGTCTGGGTGGTTTATTGCAATGATGGGACAAGAGGCTAAAGTTTTGTGGAGATATTGAGAGTAAAATTGATTTTCATATACAGACTCCAGATTCTTTTTGGAGTTATACACAAATCAGACATATATATATTCCAGGAGGTTCATGCTATGAATATTCCTATTGGTTATCATTATTAAATTATTATTATTCATGGGAATTTCTATCTTTATTGTATGACAATAATTTACCATTTATTAATTAAATCTGGATATTCTTCTAAATGTAATCATCATAAATGTAGATTATTATTGAGTGAAAACTTTATATTTATGCTTTTTCTTTCTTTTGTACTGAATAAATGTAAAAACTCAATAAATTGTGGCTGGAGATTTTTGCTTCAAGGTTTGGTTTGGTTTGTTGGTTTTTTTCTTGGCATATCAACCTCAGTGGGTCATTGAATGCCGATAAAGTTTTGAAATAAGTCATTCTTAATGGATACTCAATTTTTTTTATAAATACATTTTCTATTAACCCATAGATGGGACCCTAACAGGTACTACCACTCCGGGTCAGAGTGGACCAAGAAGCAAAGGCGATGAAGGAGGTGCTTCACATTCCCAGACCTCCAAACTGGAACCTCACATCAGATAGAGTTTAACGTTATTCCCAGGATAGGTAGACCTCACATACCACCTTCTAGCACCCATATGAGAAAATGGTTGGCTTGCCATAAGGGCAATATGGTTGGGGCAATCATATAGGTGCTAGGGCTTGACATGACCAGCTGATTGATCAGAGAGGGCCTTCCAACCAACGCCAGTCTAGCCTAAGTAAGGGTTAAAGGGAGTGTTGCAGGTCATTGCTCATCCACCAAGACTCCGTTCTTAAGCATCACAGGTCGCCACCCACAGCAAACAGATGGCCCCATTTGGGGAGTCTTACCCCTCTGTAGAGGTGCAGTCGATGCATTTAACGCCCAGGCAACAGGGTGGTTGTTACTAGGGTGAGTCAAAAG
Organism: Doryteuthis pealeii; assembly: GCA_023376005.1. Lineage (NCBI taxonomy): Eukaryota > Metazoa > Mollusca > Cephalopoda > Myopsida > Loliginidae > Doryteuthis > Doryteuthis pealeii. Next base: position 3,636,925 of record CM042143.1, on the reverse strand, counting down.
TTTTCAATATTTTGGCAAAACGTGCACTAATCAGTACCTTGGATGCTTTTGCCAAGGTCACAAAGGTGATGGAACACACTGGACTGTAAGATAGCAAGCACACCTGATACTCTCTTGATTACAATTAACCAGATTTAACTGTGGCTTGTAGCTATTGGTGGTCGATAATAACTATCTGTTCATAGCACCATATTGAAGTCAGTCAGTCTACTGTTGGTTTGAATAACAGCAACTAGCCCAAATGAGCAGTGTCCAAGACAGTTGGTATTTATAGAAATCAAGAATAGTCCATTCATGCATTTGGGTGATTCCATTCCCTGAGTTTGATTGTCTGCTTGGTTTCAATGATATTGTGGAGTTTTTAAATACCCTGTCATTCTGCAGTAGAATTGCGATGAGACGGGATTATATTGAGTTAAAACTGCTTGTTGCCGTGTCTTACCAATTCTACGTAATTGGAACTGAGTTTGATTATTCTTCAAGAATACAAAAATGTAATCCTGTTTTCATAAAAACATTTTTACTCCACATTCAAACATTTCTATTTGTGTATAATATTATATAAATATTTGTTTGTTGTATTTTGATTCATGTTGTGTTGACCAAATGTTTTTAACCCAGAATCAAATTTCAATTCATATCAACCGAGGGTTGATGCCGTAAACCAAACCAAACCAAACCCCAAATCAAATCAGAGATGCAGTTTAATGGTAACATTCATATCAGGACTTGATGAAGGCGTCCCACGTTGGTGTAATAGTTAGCAAGCTAGGCTTGCAGATCCATTACTACTGAAAAGAAAGTTTGATCATTGTTGGATGCTCCATACTTATAACCTTGTGTCACATCCTATTTGTTGGGTAATAAGGCATCCCATTATAACATAATGTTAGCAAGCTAATCTCACAAATCCATTACTAATAAAAAGTTTGCTCCTCACTGGATGCCCATACTTGCGATCTTGTGTTGCCTCCTACTCTGGTGAATAGGTTACATTAATACCTATACTTAATGATATCTACGTAGTTACGTGAATTTGGCAATGTGATTTGATGATGTCATATTGATAAATATGTGAGATGTGTCCTTTGGTTTAGATGTTTAATGGCATATCAACTCATTATGAATTATTTAATGCCAAAACTTGATTCATTTGTAAATGTTTGATTGTAATGATATTTCTAAAATTCCACTGAATTTTCTTTTTAATCGCCCTTTTTATTATTTGCCTATAATAATCATTTGTTTGCAAATATTTATATGCTATCAACTTTTCCTATTTAATACAAATAATCTCCTCACAATTTCAAGTATTCCAATTCAATACTAATAATTTTCAAACTGATCTGTTTGACCCATAGATGAGACCCTAACTTACTACCACTCCAGGTCAGAATGAACCTGGCACTGATAGCAATGATACTCCATATTCCCCAGAGCTTCAGAAACCAAGCTTCACCACTGGATGCAATTTAATGTCATACCAAAAAAACTAACAAACAGTAAATATTGAATATCAACTCTATAAGACTAGAACCAATTTTAGAATGGGTAAGACAAAATAAGGCTCATAATGAGGTGGAAATTCATTAAAAATTATGATTTTTTTTTTTTAAGTGAAAATAAACAGAATTGCTATTTTCTTGGACAATGGTTAATGAGTAATCAACAAATTGGGTCTGTGAGTTTTTAATTACATTTTGACCCAGGGGTCAATGATATTAACCCTTTTTTTCTTATTTTTGATTTGTAATTTACCATTTTTTTATATTATAATTGGATATGAGTTTTTCTAATCCATGATTTGTTTTTAATTAAGAGAGCGGAGTGCCAAAATGTTCTCAGTATTTCAATCCAATATTTATAATTTTCAAACAGATCTATTTGACCCATATATGGGACACTAACAGGTACTACCATTCCATGTCAGAGTGGACATGGAGGTAAAGGCATTGAAGGGGCACTCCAAACTCTCCACATCTCCTGAACAAGAGCCATACCACCAAATATTGTTTAGTCATACCCAGGATACCCTTTTAAGGAGTTTTTTTTTACCCCTCTGCAGAGGATGCAGTTCGCATATTTCAAATCCTGCAGAGAGGGCAGTGTTAATATGAGAAAGGTATGCCAAAGTGGCCAGTTGACAGCTGACTATATGTGAAAGAAATAGATTTATATAGTAATGTGTTGGTTTTTGTTGCTACAAACTACATTTTATTTTCAATTTACATCACTGGTTTGATGTAATATCATTATATGAATTATTTTAATTTTTTTTTATTTTATGGGTCAGGAATAAATTAATTGAAATAAGGAAAATTGTTTTGATTTGAGTTAATTTCAACTAACAGCACAGAAATTTGGGCCATAAGTTAGGGGGCAACTGTGTTTCAAAAACCCAAAATAGGAATTTTTCTTAATTCTATTTATTCCTCTTCTTTTTCTTTCTTTTTTTTTACAGAAACTTGAAAAGAAATGTGTTAAGTGGATTGAAATGAGAGATGAATATGTAGCATAGCACATACGTTTCATGGCTCAAAGTCATTCACCTCTTGGTTAGACCAAGAACTTTTCAGCACCCCTTTGTATGTGTCCATAAATGCATACAATTATATAAGTAGAAGTTGGGTTTGGTTTGGCTTCTTTGCTTAATAGCATATCAACCTTCACGGGTTATTTAATGCCAAAGCTATCCTTATAGAAAAACGGTAGTGGTACTACTTAACACATAGCTTGGGGGATGAGGGTGGTTCATACCTTTCCAAGGGTATTAGTTCAAAAGTGAATGTAATAGCATGACTGCAGTTTGAACTTGCTTACTATGATATTGCAGCCCAGCATGTTAGCCACTAAACCATTAGGTTCCATATATAAGTAGAAGTTTTGAAGATTTTATTGAAATAAAATAATAATAGAGGCTGATGCTTGATTAAGTATACTATTATTAGGTTAGTCTTCTTTTATCTACTAGTTTTTATATAGGGTAACATTACAGGAAGACTCAAAAGTTGTCACTTGATCCCAGGCAAACGGAAAAAGTGGAAAAACTCATATTTTTATAATTTGATTGCCATGTTTATTGATGTTTTCATAAATTGGGTTGACCATCTCAGTGGTTTTTCCATGGGGATGAAGGAAATTCTCTGAATCTTTCTAAAATTTCTATCAAAGCCAATTTTAAAAGCTGTCATGCAGCATAACTTTAACTTACTAAAATCAAAACTCAAACTTTCTTACTGATAGCCAGCAGGGGAGAAAACAGGTGGACCCATACCTTTCCCAGGGATATTAGCACAAAGTAAAACATAAAAAGCTTTGCCTGGGATTTGAACTCAGGTTGTTGAGTCCATTTCCTACGACACTGTAAGACTAGATGCAACTACAAATAAGTATCCTTATTTAATGATAATAATCATTTGTTTACAAAATATTATGATCATAATTATAATAATGATGATTACAGCACTGTTGAGATTGGCTGGAATACTCAGAAGATTCCTTGAGACCTGAGGGGACTTGCTATCAGTCAGCCTCCAGTGAACCACCGGCTAATGTGGGTGTGAAAAAATCTAATGGAGTGATAATAATAATAATAATAATAATAATAATAATAGTAATCTATTATAAATGGAGATTTGCTTCCAGTTTTGTCAGTAACAAAAATTACATCACGGCTTATGTGACATTACCCAAAATCATCATAACATAGAATAAATACACTCAAAATTTGAACATGCAACATTAGACAGTCCTCATTGTTTTTTAAAACAAGTTTTGATAAATACATGGCTGGTATTATATATCTATATTTGTTTTATTTTAATACATATTTAAAGTTTGCATTTTAAATTGTTTTGTTTTTTTAATCCTTTAATGAATTTGATGATTTTACTTACTTAGGGTACAAACTCGCCAACATTGAATTTTTTACTCCCACCCTCAGGCAATATGTTTCAAAAATCTAATTTTACATCGCCCGGAGGGAATTTTTTTAATTTTGTATAGTAATAATAATAAGTACTATGGAATACTAAAATCTGAAGAATGGTATAAACACCAATCAGTACCAATAACAGAATCCAAATAAGTTACAATAGAGGTGTGCTTACCATAATGATTCTCATCAAAGAAATGGAAAGGGCAACCTGAGTTCAAATCCTGGTTTTCCCTGTTTCCCTTTCTGCCAATGACCTTGGAAAAGCATAAATCCATCTATTCCCACTTCAGTTATGGGTAAATAGTAAAGCACACAGGGTTCCTTAGCCTTAATTACACAACCAGTACTGTAAAAGGAAAACTCTGAATTCAAATAAAATGTACTTCGCTTGAAAATTGACCTTGTGTCACATCCTATCCATAGTGAAGAGGTTTAGTAAATGCATTATGATGTATTCGGCCTTTAACCTGTCACATATCCATCAACACCTTCAAACTGGGCACATTGGTGGTCAAGATCATTACATAACAATATACTGTCAAATATGAAGAAAATTTACATGATATTATAACTAGCAAAATAAGAAACACACTCTGGGCGATGTAAGAATAGATTTTTGAAACATATTGCCTGAGGGTGGAAGTTAAAAATTCAATGTCAGCGAGTTTGTACCCTAAGTAAGTAAAATCATCAAATTCATTAAAGTATTAAAAAAACAAAAACATTTGAAATGTAAACTTTAAATATGTATTAAAATAAAACAAACTATATATAGATATATAATACCAGTCATGTATTTATTAAAACTTGTTTTAAAAAACAATGAGGACTGTCTAATGTTGCATGTTCAAATTTTCATGTATTTATTCTGTTTATGATTTTTGGATAATGTGACGTAAGCAGTGACGTAATTTTTGTTACAGACAAAAACCAGAAGCACATCTAACCATTATTAATTGATATTGAATATTTAGCTAATAACAACTTTGATAAGTATGACTTAAAAATTGTCTGTAACATTCCTTTATTACAGTAAACAAGGTTTTTTTTTTCTTTTTCGTTCATTTTTTTTTTTTATTAATTCATTTTTTTCAATTCATTTCTTTCTTTCCTTCTTTCATTTTTTTTTTTCTTTTTTTTTTTCATTCATTTCATTTTTTTCATTCTTTTCCTTCTTTCTTTTCATTCATTTTTTTTCATTCCTTTCTTCTTTCATTCTTTTTTTTTTTTTTTTCATTTTTTCCTTTCTTTTTTTTTTTTTTTTTTTTTTCATTCATTTTTTTCATTCTTTCATTCTTTTTTTCTTTTTTTCATTTTTTTTTTCTTTTTTTTTTTTTTTTTTTTTTGTTCATTTTTTTTCATTCTTCCTTCTTTCTTGTTCATTCTTTTTTTTTCTTTTTTTTTTGTTCATTGTCACTTTTTCATTTTTTTCCTTCTTTCTTCCATTCTTTTTTTTTTTTTTTGTTTTCATTTTTTCATTCTTTTCCTTTCTTCTTTTCATTCTTTTTTTTCTTTTTTTTTCTTTTTTCATTTTTTTTTTCATTTCTTTTCCTTCTTTCTTTCATTCTTTTTTTTTTCTTTTTTTGTTCATTTTTTTCATTTTTTCATTCTTTTCCTTCTTTCTTCATTCTTTTTTTTTTTTCTTTTTTTTTTGTTCATTCATTTTTTTTCATTCTTTTCCTTTCTTTCTTCCATTCTTTTTTTTTTTTTTTTGTTCATTCATTTTTTTTCATTCTTTTCGTTCTTTCTTTTTTTTTGTTCATTCATTTTTTTTGTTCATTCTTTTCCTTCTTTCTTTCATTCTTTTTCTTTCTTTTTTTGTCATATAATTATGTTTGTTGTTGTAAAGTTTTTAAAATGAACTAGAACCTTAGACCTCTAGACCCTAAGTTGTTTGCTCTGTCACTGAATCATGCCTACAAGTGCATCTTCTTAAGAGTTAAGCAGTGAAAGAGATAATAAGATAGATGAGAAAGAGTTTTGAAAGTTTTGGTTAATCCTATCAGCTAAAGATAAGTTGACTTTTGATACAAGTCAATGTGAGCTCCGATTAAAAGTGTTGTTTCAGTGGTCAGAACTCATTGTTGATTCAAGAATCAACTGATTCCTTTGCTTAAAAGCTTAAGTGAACTCTGAGACTGGACTTGAAGAGATTTTGAAATGATTCCAATATCAACAACAAAGAAAGAGGACTTCTTACAAAGTTAATATTCTGCCGTTTGTGGAAAGCATCCAATAATTCTTAAATTTATTGCAGTGTCAATTACAGCAATGGAGAGAACATTACATTGCTATTTAATATTGCATGCCTTTTGCATCGAAATAATCTGAAAGTACATTTAACAAATCTGATTGAAATTGAATCATACAAAGTCTGTCCAGAAAGTATGAAGCCAATTTGAAATAAGAACAAATTACACACTGTTTGATGTAACTTGGTAACTAATCAGACTCGACTTTACTACACAATATTGGAAAAGATCACTCTCTGAGGTATTAGTATACATTTACCCAACCTTCCGCCATCTGATACAAGGTCAATATTTTTAGAGGAGGGACAACTTGTTTGAATTCAGGGTTTGCTTTCACCTAGACTAGTTGCACTTCCAAGGTTAAGGGCCCTGTTTGCCCGACTGTCTCTCCGGTGGGGAAACAATTGGATTCAAGAATTTTCCTCAGGGTATTAACACTATGTGAATTTCAGACAGTCTCTTTTCAGATGTGAATATGGGTCACCCAGTCCATTTCCTATGATAATGACCATTATGACATAGGTGCTTCCTATAGTGTAAGTCAGCAGTAATATAACATTGAGAGAGCTTGTATGACTGGTGCATTCATCATGATAGTGTGCCTGTCCATTCTTTAAATCTTTTGCAGGGCATTTTTGAAAGATATTCTATCCCCAAGGTTGGGCATATCATCATGATGTATTTCTCCCGCCTTTTTGATAATTTGGCGGAAGCTTTAATTTTGTCATAAATATATAAAATCATTTTTTAACTTCTGTATACATTTTTTCTGTTTTTTATTGTCAAGAATTCTTTTTATTTTTTGCTTAAATACACTGACTGTATTCCCTACAGAGGGTAAGAACCTCCAATGAGGGGTATCATGGGAATGAGACTAAACTGCAACTGATGGTGAGGCTTGAGTTCTGGGAATGTGGAATACCTGTTGATTGCTATTACTCCCAGATACTCTTTGACCTGGAGTGAAGTACTTGTTAGGGTTACATCTATAGGTCAAATAGATCTGTTTGAAAAATATTGTATTTGATAAGAATACTTGATGCCATATAACTGTAGATTATTTTAAGAATAATTACTTGAAGCTATAATTGTTTACTAGCGGTTATTATTATTAGTTACTTGTGACCATATAACTCTGTGCAAACAAATGACTATTATCAAATAAATAATTATTTTAAATATTATTGTTATTAGTATTAGATAGGAATACTTGAAACCATACAACAGTTTGAAAATTATTCATATTAAATAGAAATTCTTGATATCATAGGTTTGGTTTGGTTAATGACATATCAACCTTTGTGGGTTATTTAATGCCAAATCCCTCTTTATAGAAGAATAGTAGGGGTACTATTTAACCTGAGAATGAGGGGGTGTTGATGAGGTTCACACTTTCCCAAAAGTATTAATCCAAAAGGGAACAAAAGTGAGTGGAGCTCAAAGTAGAATAATATTGATAAAATGTGTGCAAAAAAAGTGGTAATAACAACACAAAAATATAGATATACATTTATAGTGAATGCAATTCCATAACCACTAGGCATAAAATAATGCTAGATTAGTTGACAAGCAATTAAGATCATTCAGTCATCAATCAAAACAATAAGTATATAGTAATTTACGCCTGAATGAAAATAATAGAAATAAAGAATTCCTTTTGTTACATAATTATTAGATCCCTAATAATTATATAAGGTAGTATAGAAAATGATTAGGGCAGCTGATGGCCTTGAGAGTGAGTGACGGTGCTTAACCTCACTCTCACCTTGCCTTCCATGGATAAATCGTGAGAACTGGAAGGCATAGAAGACCCTGTCTTCCGGTTTAAGGATAGTAAGTAACTCAGAGTTAGCAAGTAGGAGCCGAGCTCGTAGGATGTGCGCAGATGTCTGGTTTGGGGATTTACAAATAAAGTAACATCAAAGTAAATCGAAGTCTTGTGTTTATTACCTAAAAACTAACAATGACACAGGGCTTCTGATAAGGAGAAATCCCTAACAGAAACCAGACCCGAAGTCCCAAAGTCCAGACCTTAGAAGAGACCAGACCAAGATGTTAGAAGATAGAACCAAAGCCGGCCAGAAGAAAAGACAACTAGAAGTAAAAAGTAAGAAAGGGTATACAACACTTGTCCAGGAGCAGCTGAATGGAATAAATACTCATGACAAGATTCTCTTCCCAATATGACATCACATAATGGTACTGATTCTATACTGAAATACAGGTGGAAAAAGTGACAATTTTCATTTCAAAATTGAAAAAAGGAATATCTGCTGCGGTGGGGGCATAAAAAATATCACAAGCAGTTAATGAACCTATAACTTTAATCAAAATTCCAAATAGAGAAAAATGTGATGGAAAGTGAATTTAGAGAAACCACTCTCCCATAATTAACTTGCTGTTCAAGCAGTAGAAACAAAAGTTTTCCTCTGCATATAATAAAAATCTACTTCTTTTTATTAAAAAAAAAACTTTCTAAAATTGAAAAAACATATATCTTCAATGATAGATAAATACATATACAGATACATACATACATGCACAACACACACACACATGAACAAACAAACGTACATACATACATACATACATACATATAAATGAGTGCAAGGGATGAAAAAAAGCACAAATTTGTTAGAATGGATGGGGTGACTCTTGTCGATAGAAAATCTTGAATAAATAATAATGGATTTTTTTCTGCTTCTTTTGGCGTTCTTGGGAGGACATCTTGTTTTTCAGTTTTGTTTTATTTCATTTTTACTTTCATTGGTTTCATATTTTTCTTTTCAAAAAATATTTTCCCATAAATCTTTTTTTACAAATATTTTTTTAAAATAATTTTTCATATTTTTTAACTAAAATTTAATTTTCTCTTCTTATTTTTTTTTTCAAATTAAATTTTAAGTTGCTTATTATTTATCTTTTTAATTATTTTTTGTTTATTTTTCTGACAATTCAGAAAAACATTACTGTCTACAGACTCATAAAATAAGAGTTTTTAAAAACTTATAAGCTCTATATTTGACCAAAATTTCTGATTTTTTTTTTGTCTGCATTTTTTATTCTTCTTTCTTTCTTCCAGACCACCAATTATAAGATTTTTTTGTCTTTTGTTTTTTGTTTTTCCTTCCTTTTCTTCTTTCATTCGCAATTTTCTTCTTTTTTTGTTTTTAAACAAAACAACCTTTTAAACTTCTTCATTCATGATGATTCTTAAATGTCTAGCCTTCTTCTTTATTTTCTTTCTTTTGATAATGAAAGAAAATAAATAGATACATTTTTGACTTGTCTGGTGAATGAGACAGTTGCATATTTCAGTGAGAGAGATTAGGGTTCAAGTAGACAACAGATTTTGGATGCTGATTTTGAAGGCAGGAAGGCTCTTCCACTTGGAAGATTGGCACAATACCATCTTCCAATGTCATTTTCCATTCTAAGTTTAGTAATTAGTAAAAAAAAAAAAAAAAAAAAAAAAACAACAATGCTTAATAATCCATGATCACTTCATTTCTTTATTCTTACTTCTTTCTACCATTTTTCGTTTTTCTTTCTCGATCTCTGGATAAAGAAATTCTCTTATGTTGTTCTCACTACAACCATAATTTACCTGGTCTTCTTTTAGTCATTAGTCCACAAACTAACAACTTTTCTTTATTACTTTTTTTAAGAAACTTCTTCAGTTCATCACGATTTTCAAAGTCATTAGTGAAGAAAAAAAATATATGCTGTCTGCCCAGGTTTTCATATAAACTGAAGTAAACACAATTTTCCTTCTTTTTCTCTTTATATTTGTATTCACATCTTTTCTAAGAACTCTCTTTCTTCATTTTTGATCTTTTTCATTCTTTATCTTATTTCATTATTTTTTTTTTTCATTTCCTTCATACCTTATCTTTTCATTCCTTAGCTTTCTATTTCTTTTCTTTACTTTCATGCTGGTTTAACTTTTTCATTCTTTTACTTTCTTTCCTTACCTTTTCATTCTGCCTTTATTCCTTATCTTTTTCATTATCTATATACTTTCTTTATTTTTCATTCTCTCTTCATTATTTATCTTTTGGTTTCTTTAGTTCATTATTTTTTCATTTTCTTTATTTGTTTATTTTTCGTTCCTTATCTCTTTTTTTCTTATCTTTTTTTCTGTAATTTCTATATGGTTTCCATTCTTTTGTTGTTGTTGTTGTTGTTCTTTCTTTATTTTCTTTCTGCCTTAATTTCTTATCGTTTTCATTTATATTTTCATTCATTATTTTTTTCAATTTTTTCATTCGTTTTGTTTTTCATTCCTTATCTTCTTCATTATTTATATTTTTTATTTCATTATTTTTTTCAATTTTCTTCATTTTTTCTTTTTCATTCCTTATCAATTTTTTATCTTCTTTTTATTTTCATCTCTCTATATATCTTTCATTATCTTTATTTTTATTTATTTCTCTCTCGTTTTCTTTCATTCCCTTTTCATTCTCTCTTCATTCCTATCTTTTTCATTCATACTTAATCTTTAAGTTTCTAAACCCTTAAATAACATCTAACACCATACTATTTATATTCAATATTAAATGATTATGACATTAAGCTAGGTGCAACTTCTAATAGTCTATGGCATGTGCTTAAGCAATAGGTTACCAGATATTTTTAATTTGTATTTAAAATATCAGAGATATTTTTGTATCTTTTCTTCCTCTTATTATTTCTCTCATCTTTAAATCTTTCTTTACAACCCCAACTTATTCTTTTCGTTTTATATATTCTTCTTCTTTGTTTATTTTCAACCTTACTTTCCATTTCCAGCCATTATTGTGTTTTACAAAAACTTCCATCTTTCTTCTACCTCGTTTTTTTTTTCTTTTTCTCTCTGTCTCTTCTCTCATTTACTGTACTTGCTGTTTTCTTTTCTCTTCTAATATTTCTCTTCTGAATATATCTTATTTAGACCCTCCCTCTCTCTCTCTCTCTCTCTCTCTCTCACACACCACACACACACACACACACACACACACACACTCTTTTAGACATTATTCTTTGAAAAGCAAACCACATTCTACTTAGCCTATTTCTTGGACCCCAAAATCTTCAATGAATAAAGCCAATGATCTAAATTCCCCAGAAGACCGCTTAATTACTTCAGAGGCCATTAACTATTAATTAAGCTATCAACTGTTTTCTTTTACTTTTAAACACACACACACACACACACACACACAGAAGATTCCTCCAAAAATATATCTACACAAATGTGTTTGTTAATAACTGTCATGCTTATTACCTAAAAAATCAATTAAATATTTTCCTATTAAGAAATATAAGAAAGTTTAGAAAAGTGTTCAAACTTCATTTAAATGATGATTTATTTGGACCCTAATGAAGCGGCTAGAGAATAAACTAGATGGGAGCTGCACAAGAATGCTGCGTGTGATCCTGAACAAGAAACAGCTATACAGCCACCTGCCACATATCACCCAAACCATCCGAGTAAGATGAACAAGACACGCGGGACACTGCTGGAGAAGCAAGGACGAACTCATAAGCGACGTCCTCCTGTGGAAGCCAGCACATGGGTATGCCAAGGTGGGCTGACCAACAAAGACGTACATTGACCAGCTCTGTGCAGATACAGGATGCTGCATAGAGGACCTTCCGAGAATGATGAGTGATAGGGATGGATGGAGAGAGATTGTCATGGATATCCATGCTAACAGCACAACATGATGATGATGATAATTTGAAGTATTCAATTCATTGTCTTTGCATAGTAAATAATGATAGTTTAAATCATTGAAAGACTGAGTTGTATACATCAAATAATATATGCCTCTACAAAATATACAGGTGACATAAGCTTTGTCTTTAAGGTATCCTCAAAATTATGAAATCAAGTGGTATTAAATCTGGTTAATGTAGTGGTGGTTGTGACTTCCTCTTCATATATGACCGATTCAATATTACATTTTTGGCTCAGGGGACATTCTTCCTTAATTCTACATGAATATGTGCAGTTTGTATTTGGCTTAGATTTTGTTGTAATTAGGGACTTCATAGAAGGTCCACATGAATAGCTTCGATAATCATCCTAAAACCAATATTACATATAGGGATGACACAGGGAAAATTCAAACAAAGATACTATTCGTATGTAGAATCATTCCGAAAAAAAAGAAAAGAAAGAAGTGACATCTTTAGCAACTTAAATATGGGAGCTGAAAGAAAAAAATATCCCATAAGATAGAGTGGAGGATATTAAATCATCCCAAATACTACAGGAACGGCTCAAGAAATTATAATCTATGTGTGACAGAAAAATTTAGGATACTAAAAAAATTTAATTAATAATAATAATAATATAATAATAATAATAATAATAAAAGTCTAAATAGAAAGTCTGCTATTTTTAAGGCATGTCCACATAAGAAAAAATTCTTCCTAAATGCATGGATAAGCGAAACCCAACATCCACCCTGAAAGATAAATCTACAGATTTTTACAGGACTTTACCATCATAAAGTTTGAATATAAATAGACTTTTTCAAATGTGATTTTGGATATATAATTCCATAAAAGAATGAATTTTCGATAAATGAATCTCACCATCCAACCTGAAAAATTAAATTGCGGAATTTACAGGACTTTACCATCAGAAAATTTGAAAATACATACGTCTTTTAACATATGAAGTTGATTACAAAAATTCCAAATAAGAACGAAATTTCATAAGATTAAAGGGAGATAACTTTGTGAGCATTAAAAAAAAAATTCAGAAATTCAAAAATTCAAAAATAAAATCCAAAGCATAAAGAGCGTCCACAATAATCAACCGACGTAATTTGCGATCCAAAAACATAACAGCAAGAAGAATTATTAGCAACCTGATGATGGCAAAATAGCATGAAACCTGGGTAGTTGCCTATGGAAAACAATTATATTTAAAAAATTCAACAAATAAATAAATAAAGTTCCTACAAATTTGTGGTTGAGCACTGTGATTTCTTTGTTTCATCTCAAAATTTTTTTTAAATATATATATATATATATATATTTGTGTGTGTCTGTATGAATGGATACCTGTGTCTATATTAATGTTTATCTTTAATCTTTGTATAAATTCATAATTTTTCTCACATCTTCTGTGTGTAAGTATATATAAATATGCATAGATGCACACATACAAACACACATATGTATATAGTTTATATATATATAATATATATATATATATATATAGTATATTTGGATATTTTCCTAACTTATAAACTATTCCCCTATTCTTATGCTATTGTCCCCAATAAGCCCTTGTGTCTTTCACCAGATAACAGTAAAGAGGGTTCAAGATATCATCGAGCAGACAAACAAACTAGAAATGAAAAAAGGCCTTATCTTTGAAGACCTCTTCAAATGTCCTGTTTTAATTAGGAAGACATTGAGACTTGAAGAAAAAGTCACCAAAATTAATAATCATTCTTTTAATGTTTTTTCTTTTTTGTATTCTTTTAATCCTTCCTTTCTATTGTTTCTAGTGGGAAACAAAATTCTTCATTTATTTATTTCGGCTTTTATTTTTAGATTCAGGTCTTATCACAGAATTCACCAGCAAAAGATATTTGCTGTATGAAAAAGAGTTTCCTTCAAGTCTAGACTTGAGCCAAATTCTACTTCAAAGGATGCATTCTTTCGAGGAAATTCTGAAAAAGATTGTCATCAAGCAGCAGATAGAATTTGGAGAATAAAGTTTTTATTTTGTCTTTGATCATAGATAAATACAATTCTCTTAATGCTCATGCTAACTAAATGTAGCTTGGTACAGTACAAGGTCAGATAGAAGAACAATAGGAAGGAGGAAGATTGTGTTGCACCAGGCTTCCAAATGAGGATAGCCTACTTGGCATTCAGATTGAAGGCTTTTACCTCATTTTACATATTTTTTATAGCAAATGGCTTGCTATCTCAGCCACAAGGTCGGATTTTACTATAAATTAATATTCTGCACAGAGATTTTTTGTTTCTTGAAAAACATCTACCATTATTTCGGTACTAATAGATTATTTCTTTTCTGCCCTATTTCTTTCTTTCTCTCTTAAAATCCAATTCTGATTTTCTTAATCTATTTTCTTTTTTTCTTTCTTTATTCTGATTTAAATTCTCTTTCTTTTTATTTACTTCTTTCTTTTCCTCCTCTCTCCTTTTAGTATATTCTCTCTTTCTTTTTATTACCATTATTTTTTATCTACTTCTGTAGAATTGGTACATTTATAATTCCAATTTCAGTTTATTACCAATGGCACAAGGAACTTTTTTCCCTTACCAACTCCTTTCCTATTTTTCATTTACATCAAGTTCCTTCTTTACTTCCGGCATTCTCTTGGATAAAGAATGGGTGCCATGGTAATTCTAGTTTCAATTAAGTGACCCTGACTCAAAGACGCAAAAGACTAAGGGAATATTCCTGAAATTTTATCAACAGAAAACATTAACAGACAAAATTAAATTCTATCCATTATTCAGTGAGTTTTATTCTGAATCTAAACTCAACTTGAGAGTCACCAAGTGGAATAACATTGGAGACTAATTAAAACTACAGAACGCTTCTTTTTTTTTTTGTCTCAAAAATCATTTCAGTAATTTCCCTCAAGACCAGCTTACCTTTTTCTTTTTTTAAATATTTTGTTTTCTTCTGCTTTTCTGGCTGTGGGCAGTATTTCCTTATTTTTAACCTTTCAGATTGGCAGACCTTTTTTTTTTTCCTTAGGTTTTTTTTCAGCTTTTATTTCTTACTTGTTTATATTTTTGTTTTACTTTTTATGTTTTTTTAAATTTTTTCAGATGTTTGTTCTTTCCTTTTTGATTTTTTTAAAATGTTTATTTTTGTTATTGATATATTTGTCTTCATTAATTTTGTTTTAGTTGATTTAGGATCTTTAAACTTTGTATTTTGATCTTTTCATTCTTTATTTATTTTGTTTTGTTTCTCCTTTGAATTCTGTTGCTTTTCTACTTGTAGTTTGTACATTTGTTGTATTAACCATCATCATTATCAGTTGTATTTCACTTACATTATCAAAGTATCTCACTTAAACCATTACCTACTTTAAACCGATCACATTGGCTCTCCCACCAATGTCATCCTACCTTAAACCACTGACATTGGCTCTTACATGTGTCATTATACTCAGATTTAATAATAATAGGACTTTATTTGATTTCAATCATGTGAATAGATAGCAAACTTAGAAATATCCAATCATACAGGTAAAAAAAAAAAAGAAAATTTGTTACTGCCATGGCAGAGATTTAGTAGACAAAGAGTTAATAGGATCTTGCTTTCCTGCTTTTATTATTGTGCAGGGTGTCCACAAAGTCTGGGTACATGGAGATTTCACTATTGTGTTTATTTATGTTATTTTTCCAAGAAGGCAGATATGGTAATTTAGTAGTAAATAAAATCATAAAATAAACAATTAAATATAAAAATAATAATTTTACATTTTTACTTTTCTACTTAAAGATTACAGATTTAGATGAGAGAACGAAATTGATAATGTAGACTTATTTAATCGAGTTCATCTGAATTTTACAAGGCGCATCAAGTCATGCATTGAAAATTATGGAAATCATATTGAAAATATTATTTATTAACATTATAATTAAATAAAATTGTTTTGTTTTAAAAGTATGTGTTAATCCCCATGTACCCAGACTTTGTGGACACCCTGTAGTATACCATTTATTTGGATCTTGCTTTTATTATTGTATCATCTCATTTATTAGGATATTCCATTCATGCTCTTATTATTACATTATCTCATTTATTTGGATCTTATTTTCCTACATTTATTATTGTAGTATTTCACTTATTAGTATCTTTCTTACTTTTATTATACTACATTCATCCTCTCAGTATCCCCTTCTTTCATATTTCATTTTTTTTTTTCATTAAATTTGAAGTTTCACAAGATTATAAGTAAAGAATAAACATCAAACAAAATGTGGCCTTTAATTATATTTTACAGAATATAGGCAATTTTACAAACACCTGCAGATAAAGTTTATATTCTTATTTCTGATTGTTTGTTTTTGTATTTTTATTTACCCCCACCACCAAATAGCTATCATATTATCTTTTTTGCTCAGAGACTTCCATTCTTTAAGTTAATTTCGATCTCAAAACTGTTTTTTTTTCTTTTATTGTCACAAATTCTATTATGCTAAACAAGTTTGCGGTAAATGAAAACAACAACAAAAAAGTTTATAATCAAACAGAGAGATAGATGAACTATTCTATGAGAAACAAAATCAAAACAAAAACAAAATCATTAGAGGAAAATCAGGACTGAAAAGATGTTTACAAACATTTCAGAATTATAAAGAAGGATAATGAACAGCATCAAATCAAGAAATCTTTGTCACCCAGTGAGAATCAAATCAGTCTACTAAAGGGCTTCATGTTTCATAGGAATTCATAATTATTTCTTGATTGATTGATTGATTAGTTTTAATGTCATGTCAACCAATCTAGGGTTATTTCATGCCTAGAGGTTAGAGAATCGCATTCCTTGTATGTTCATATTTATATTTTTGTGTAGTTCTTTCTTAAGTGTTTTTTTGCTTTTTTTCTTTTGTTTATGTTCCTACAAAATATAAATAATTTTCAAACGCAACTATTTGACCAATAGATGCTACCCTAACAGGTCCACCACTCCATGTCAATGAGGAGGTACTGAACACCACCCAGATCTCCAGAACTGGAGTCTCACCCCCAGATGCAGTTTAGGGTTATGCACAGACACCCCTTTTTCAGGGGGAGTCTTATCCCTCTGCAGGAGGATAAAGTCAGCATACTCTGAGGATTATTCCTTGCTACAAACTTTCTACCAATTGACAGAGACTACAATGGATGCACTAAGAGTATTATGTTTATTGTTGAAAGTAATGGACTCAGCAAACTGAGTTCAAATCCTGGACAAGGCTGTTTGCATTTCACTTGCATGAGAAAGGCATGAATACATTGCTTCTCTTCCCAGCTATGGGTAAATAGTAGGGTAGACTAGGCTCTTTAGCCTTGGTCTGGGAACTTTATGTGATTTAAATGAAATTATCTACATTTTATTTTATATACTGCAACCAACATAAGAGAAGGAAAATTCAATTGATAATGTATTCTGTTGTAAGTTGATAACATTTCAAGGAATATTTCCTTAGTCTTGCATCTTTGAATCAGAGTCACTTTATTGGAATCAGAATTACCATGACAACCTTTGATATAAAATCAGTGGACCACATAAAGATTGACCTTGTGCCATATCTTGCATTTGGTGGAGGGGTTGGGTAAATACATACAGACTATAATGCATATTAAAGCACTATTTACCTTTTCTGATAGATGGAACCACCATAGCTCCTTATTTCATTTATTGTATTGATTAAATCCTGATTTCAAAAAAGAGTGCAGTAACTCATTGACCTCACAACCAGGTAAAGTTCACATTATGTACTTCATCAGATTGATGGAACCAACATAGTCTTTTGTTTCAGTTACAATAGTGACCACTCCTGAGATGAAATAATGTACTCTGGTTAATGTTGAAAAGAACATCATAGTTAAATGAAAAGAAAAAAAGAAAATAACTGATGTTTCTAAGTTTTATTTTCTAGTTGAGAATAATAAATTACTATTAAACAAAAATGACCAAAATTGTCCTGAAGAAATTCTCTAGCTTTGGAGAATATGCAGCACATTACCAAAAAGTGTCTACACATTATTGAAGACACACTTAGTGTAATGGTTATCATTGCGGGAATGGATTTGGCAATCTGAGGAAAAATTCTGGACAAGACTATTTGCATTTCACTTTGTGCAAATGATCTAGGGAAAGGCATGAATCTATCTGTTCTACCTCCAGCTATGAGAAAATAATAAAAAACAGACTAGGTTCTTTAGCTTTGGAATGACAACCAGTTTAGGAGAAGGAAAAGTCTGATTTCAAACCAGCCTTGTTCAGCTTAAAAAATGATCTTGATCACATCCTACCCATGATGGATGGGTTGACTAAATAAATACATATGTTATCAAACAATCCAACAGTCTGTGAGATTTCTTGATTGTTTTTGGTTCAGAAAATTAAACTTAAGATAAAATGTAGCTGATTCCATTTAAATCACAGAAACTTTAACTTATGCAATTAGCTCAGTCAATAGAGCTTCCAGCTCAGAACCACAAGGTTCCAAGTTTGATACCAGCCCTCACCAACTCAGTGCATGAGTAGCATAGCTTGTATCTGTGTATTAAAGTGAGGACCTCAGATGCAAAACCAATCTCCTGGTCTAGTGCTAATGAAACAGGGAGAGACTCCCTCACTGTCCTGGCTAATACCAATGATAGGCCATTCCACCACCTTTACTTTATATATATATATATATATATATATATACATATAGGGTCGGGTTAGCTCAGTCGGTAGAGCGTTCGCTAGAAACCACAAGGTTCCTAGTTCGATACCGGTCCTCGCCAACTCAGCGTATGAGTAGCACAGGGATGTGTGCATAAAGTAAGGAGCTGATGGTAGATGTGGCACTCCACCTCAGATGCTAAAAAACAATCTCTTTGGTCTAGCCCTATTGAAAAGGGGATAGACTCTCTCGCTGACTAGCTGATACCGACTTTAGGCCGCCCCGTCGACTTTACTTTACTTTATATATATATATATATATATATTATATATATATTACATACATGTATTAGTATACAGTATTGGACAAAATAAAGCAGCCCCCAAAAAAAACTGAACCATTTATCTATATTGCCACCAATTTTAATGAGACTTCAATAAGAAATGATTATTTTCATTGATTATTATAGTCAAACTTTCCTTATTTGTACCAAAAAGTCATTATTTTCTAAAAAGAAAATACTAAAAAATAGGAAATTTCTCTAGATTTTCTTTCTCTTGATTTGATATTTTAATTTATGATTTGTCTTTTGTTAATGATTTTTTCTTTCTGTTGTCATGATATTGCAAAGAAATTGCATCATCATCAAATGGTGTGAAAACTGAAAATTATCATCAAAAAGAAAGTTTTGGTTGAAATAGACAAAAACGACTTCATTTGAAGATACAAAAATTGTAAGGGAACATTGACAATAATAATCAAGGAAAATAATCACTTTATTAAAATTTGTGGCAATAAATAAAAATGATTCAGTCTTTTCATTGTGTGTTTTTTTTGTCAAATACTATATATATATATATATATATATATATATATATATATATATATATATACACTCTACTAACATATTGAGCACTTTATATTTGTTATAACACTGACTTATCCAGTTAATACTTGTATCAACCATTAATATTGAGATTAACTCAATTTTTTTACCTGGTAAGTCACTCCCTTTATCATATATATATATATATATATATATATATATATATATATATATATATTTATACATTTGTATATCTAAAACTACATACATATATATTATTTAATTTTTTTTTAAATTCAGAATTCTTATAAAAGTTTTTAACAAAATTTTTAATCTACTGCAAAGACATTATCGTTTTGGAAAATTTTTTCAAACATTATGATAAACATTTTAACATCACTTTCTAACATTGCCCTGAAGATGGTTTAACAAAAAAAACAAAACATTAGCTTATAATTATATATAAATATATGTCCTCTGTCTATTTCATTTTTTCTTGTTTTTATATTTATATACCATCAAATTCATTTCCATCTATCCCTAATATATATATATATATATTAGGGATAGATAGTAATACATTTGATGGTATATAAATATATATATGTGTGTATGTGTATGTGTGATCTGTCTTACAATGAATAGATATAGGTCATTAGATCTATACCACAGGACAAAATGATTTTTTTAATGGCCTTGTGTCAGTTGAAGCTATTGAGAATATATGTGGATAATTATAGATCGAAAAAATCTTCTTTAGCATTATGATAGAGTTGTTGTTGTTGTTGGGGGTGGATGGTGATAAAGCAAATTAATGAGATGAACAATGCCAACTGACAATAGTAGAAGAGATGCTAAATTTCATGTCCTTAAAGACAATGTGAGTTTGTCAATTGCTGACAGTCTGATTGTTAAACAATACTTTTTAGGTAATTAATAAAACAACATTGTTTTTGTTTTTTCTTATAGGAAAAAGAAAGGAAATCTTTGTCAATTTCTTACATTTGTGTAAGTTGATTTTTCTAAAGGAAATTGTAAACACAAAGGAAATGATCTGTTTCTCTGATTTTGGAAGGAATTGAAAGAATCTACCAAAAATGGAAACACAAAAGGAAGTTTGTTAGCAGGTTCCACACCAAAATTAAAGATTTTTTCTTCTTTTTTTTCAAATACTTAAGAAAAGGAATTTTATACTTTTTTGTTTTTAATCCTTAAATTGTTTAATTAAGTTAAACAAAGACAATTCATACTAGTGCATGTGATGGGACAATATACTTTCCTGAATCATGATAGACCAATACCCAAAATATATCTTCACTACAGGTTAGTGTATATATATATATATATATATATATATATATATATATATATGTGTGTGTGTGTGTGTGTGTGTGTGTGTGTGTGTGTGTGTGTGTACCTGTGTCTATGTGTCTATGTGAGTGTATGTGTGAAGTGTGTGCAAAAGAGTATAAGGGATATGTATGCCAACACATACATGTAAACATACTTGCATACACACACATAACAAGTATATATATATATATATATATATATATATATATATATATATAGTTCAGGTTCCAACAGGAGAAAATTCAATATTTCATGAAAAAGAAGGTCTGTAAAATGGATTATGTTTTTGAAAAAACTTTTATTATTTTTATCTTTTCTAAAACATAATCCATTTTGCGGACCTTTATTTTTATGAAATTATATATATATATATATTGGATGTTTCATAAAAATTGATATCATTTTGTAATCTATAACTTGACCAATTCTCATTCAAATGATCTCAAATTTTAACTCCAAATTTTATGCATAATGTTTTCTTTTCCGGTCTAGAAATGCCATTCACTGAGAGAGAAAAGACATTCAAACATTAAACAGAATTTTGAGTTGTTTCTAAACATGTTAAAATCTGGGATTGAACAAGAATTGGTAATGTTGTTAGATTATGGAATTATATCAATTTTTCTCAAATACCCTGTACATCTAATATGATATACAATCTATTGAAACAACCTATATATTATATATAATATATATATATATATATATATATACACACACACACACACACACTATGCCCATGCTATAAAGAATGATGACAATAAACTAATTTTACAACTGTGTTGTGCTTATAAAATATTAACAATCTTTACATACCCCTGGATAATTTTATTTATGTTTAATACTTTCTGAATATTAAACTAAAAGTACATGCACAAAATGCTGATTTTCTAGGCAGTCATTTTGTAAGATTAATGAAACCCAATCTGTTATGATTTAGAAAATATATATATCCAGATTGATAGGTTACTAAAAAAATTGTAGTAAATAGGAAGTAGTCTGGTAAACTTTTTCCAGTCCAACATTCTAATGATTGGCTTATTTTTCTCTCACAGTTGACCTCTTATGATTTTGAATTACTCAGATGTGTAATATTTTGTTACATGCCAGTTGCTGTATGTATATCACATGACCAAAGCTGATCAAGTTGTGATAGTACCTACTGTGGTTAGTAAATCAATTATTTTTTTAAAATTGAAATAGATCACCTGAGCCTATTCTAGTAATGACCACCCCAAGCTAAGATTTAAGAGGTTTGAATTCAGAGTTTTCTGTCTCCTAGACTGGTTGCCTAATCAAGTTAAAGAGCCCAGACTGTCCTACTATTTACCCATAGCTCGAGGGAGAATAGTTGGATTCATAACTTTCCCAAAGTATTAGCACTATGTGGACTGTGGCTTTGTCCAAGATTTTAACTCGGGTTGACAACTCCATTTCCTACAACTCTAACCAGTACACCACCATGCTCTCCTTAGTAGTATCATTGTTGTTAATGCAATGCCCTGACACATTGTGCATTGCTTAACTCTATGTATCATTTGTAAGCCACCTAGATGAATGTACAACATAGTCTTCTTCCAGTCTATTTTATAAGTTTGAACTGGGCCATAACACCACAGAAGCAACCAAAAATATTAGTTGTATAAACGTTGGAAGTGCAGTTGATCCCAGTAGAGTAACCAGATGATTCAAGAAATTTTGCTCAGGTTTTAAGAACCTCGACGATCAGACACGTTCAGATAGTCTGCTGATTTAAACCACAAATGTGAAATTAACAAGAGCTAGAAACAGAAAATACATGGAATTTCAAATAAAACTGTATAAATACATTTATACATACAAGAAACTACACTTGTAATAGTTTTTGTTGTAAGTGATAGTATTGTGTTCGGTAAATGTCAATGATATAAATATAATGAATACAATTCCACTTGACTGAATCCTTGGAATGTTTATGGTAAGCCATATCAAAAGAAAGGGATAAATTTATATATTTTATATTTTCTAAGATATTTTCTTTATTACTGGCTTCTTATGATTCTGAAATAATAAAATAAATATGCAGATTCTATTTGAATTCAAGCAATTTTTGCATATATATTTGGTAGCATTGTGGTGAAGTCAACCATAGTTGTCTCCCCTTTAATCAAGCTCAATAAATCCTAAAAGAATCTCCACATTACCCCGACTACAGTTAAGTTATATTTGAATAAATCTTAAGTAAACTAATTACCTTGTTTGTCTTTTATTATGGCCGTATGTAGAAAACTTTGTTTTATGCCAGATTTAGTTATTTCAGTTCACAACAGAAAGAGCCTCCATTGAACCACTGGCTTCAGCAGGTGTGAAATACTTGGAAATGATAATAATAATAATAATAATAATAATAATAATAATAATAATGATGATGATAAAAATCAAACTTGTCATGTAGTGGATTTTGCTGCTCCAGCAGACCACAGAGGAAAAAAATAGATAAACACTTGGATCTTGGCAGAAAGCTGAAAGAGCTGAGGAACATGAAGGTGATGGTGATACCAATTATAGTTGGTGCACTTGCAACAATCCTCAATGGCTTGGAAAAAAGACTGGAGGAATAGGAAATCACCAGAAGTATTGAGACCATAGAGATCATCCTTAAGATTGTCTAGAATAATCATAAGAGTCCTGGAGACCTGAGAAGACCTGTTGTCACTTGGACTTCAGTGAAAAGACCACCCGCTAATGTTGGTGTGATAAACCCGCAAGGAGGGAATAATAATAAAAGATTAGTAAAAATCCCAACACACAATATATTTGTTCAATTTTAGTGGTAAAGGCTACATTTTAGATGCATTCTGGGATATCATTTCCATTTCCTGTTTATAGAATTCCATTTGCTAGAGAAGACCAAATACACCCAGATGATCTTCGTCTTGAGACATAAGATGGAATTCATTTTTTCTTCCTATTGAATGAATTGTATCCATTATAAGAAAAATTTACGTTCATTCAAAAACTGCCAACAGGTCTTGCTGTTGTCACTTAATTGTGATGACCAACATATTTGCTTTTCTAAAAAACGGAAAAATAATTTAATAAACTAATATTAATAGCAACAAGTGAATGAAATGAGATGGACACAATATATGCGATCAAGTTGGAAGCTGATAGCAAATAGGGAAGCACTTATCAAGCAAATATTATTTCAAATATAAAAATGAATTAAGAAAAAAATACTAATAAAAGAAAAACAAGAAAAGATTTTATAAAACAAACAAAAATGAATAAAAGGCAAATTTTTTGATTTTGCATCACATCATCTTGAGATAACACTTTGTATAATATTAAGTCTTCAGGCAATTGAGGAGAGAAAAGCATAATCTGAAATGGAAATGTAGGGAAGGAAAAGGTTTTAAAAGGATGCAGTGCAGTTTTCTCTTTAGCTGACCCTCATAGTGAGTTTGATTTCTACTGGTTAAATAAAGTTGGTAGAGTTGGCCTGTTGTTGGTATCAGCTGGACAGTGAGGGAGTCTATCCCCCTTTTACTAACACTCGACTAGGGAGATTGTTTTTGCATCTGAGGTGGAGTGACATATCTACACCAGCTTTCTATTTTACAGCACACATCCATGCTGTGCAACGCAAGAGCTGAGTTGACAAGGGTCGGTATTGAACCAGGAACCTTGTGGTTCTGAGACGGATGCTCTACTGATTGAGTTAAACCAAAGATATAATAATATAAAAATCATTTTAGTAATAGTTAAGATTGATATTATTATTAATAATAATATTAATACTACAACTACTACTACTAATAATAATACTATTCCTGTCAGTGAGGCTTAGAATATGCTGACTGTATCTCTTGCAGAGGGATAAGAAACCCTGTCCCAAAATGGGTATCTTGAGTATGACATTAAACTACATCTGATGCTGAGGCTACAGTTTTAGAGATCCATGAAATGTGGAGTAACCCTTTATTACTCCCAGGACCACTATAGCCCAGAGAGGTACTACCTTCTTACATGTACCATGTATAAGTCAAATAGATCTGTTTAAAAATTATTCATACTCAACAGAACAAAAAACACTTAAGAAACAACTACACAAAAAATGTAAATATGAATGTGATTCTCTAACCTCTGGTAATAGGATACCCTAGACATGTTGAGATGCCATTAAGATCAATCAAAGAATCAATCCTAATAATTATGCTTTTAGTAAGGCTAATCATTTTAGTAAATAATCATTCTTACTAAGATTCTGATTCTGTCAGAGAAATATTTACAAAATAAATTCATTCTTTTATCTTTGATAAAACTTTCCATCACCAAGTCAAAAAGATGAAGGAGTAACAGGTTTTTATGTTTTCTGTAGGATTTGTGGACTTAGATGAGTTTTGGTCATGTCTACCAACAATGATAGATACAAAACATTTATCCTAATCAGGTGTAGGAAAACAAAGAAACTAAATGTGTATTTATCCAACCCTGGTAATCATGAACTTTAGTTTGGAAAATTCCTACCATGAAATTATGTTTGCGTGTTATCTGAAATGAACTTAATTATTATTAAGAACATATTTTATGATATTTTTGTATTAAAGAATGCAGTTGTATTGATTCAAATAAGTTTGTATTTTTTTGTTTATAGTATGATAATTCAAATGAAGTTCATTTAAGCTCATTATTGCGCATTCTTTGAAATGAACGTAATTGTTATTAAGAACACATCTTGAATTATCATACGATATAAACAAAAAAAATACAAACTTGTTCGAATCAATACAACTGCATGCTTTAACTCAAAAATATCATAAAATGTGTTCTTAATAACAATTAAGTTCATTTCAGATAATGCACAAACATAATTTTATGGTAGGAATTTACCAAACTAAAGTTCATGATTACCGCAGAGTAAACATATTCTTTTTTTTTTTTTAATTCATAGTTTTCCTTCTCCTAGACTGGTTGCCTTAGAAAGGCTAAAGAACCAAGTCTGACCTACTATTCACAATTTGCTGGGGGTGAGAACAAATGGATTTATGCCTTTCCCAAGGGAGTTAATGTAAAGTGAAAAGAAAACAGCCTTATTCAAGATTTGAACTCGGGTGACTGATTCCATCTCCTATAATGATAACAATTACACTAAGCGTGCAAAGAAACTGAGTGAGAGACAACAGTTTGAATATACAATTAGCATTGGAATTACAGCAATAAAAAAAATAAAAGTAATTGATGAAGCAGTTTAGTTAAGGGACTTGAATATGATTATGGTCGCTCAAATTCAAATATAAAGACAATTTTGAAGAAAAAAAAATCCACCAATAACTCCTTAATCATAAATATCAGAATATTGTAAATTGTCTTTTGCAACCAGCAGAGCAAAAGCATCTCTCTCTCTCTCTCTCTCTCTCTCTCTCTCTCTCTCTCTCTCTCTCTCTCTCTCTCTCTCTCTCTCTCTCTCTCTCTCTCTCTCTCTCTCTCTCTCTCTCTCTCTCTCTCTCTCTCTCTCTCTCTCTCTCTCTCTCTCTCTCTCTCTCAATACTCCATTTTTCATTTGTTTTTCTGTTTTACTGGGGGTGAGGGGATTGAGGGTATATTTTGAAGGTGAGTGTGTGGGTGGAGGGTTATTATTTCCTTGATTTAGTGCACTTGAAAGCGTTTGTTTTTCAGTTGGCTCTCATCAAATGTGAAATGAATTAATTTCTTAGCAAAAGAACAAAACAAAAAAGAAGAAAACTAAAAACCGCTTTTCTTTTGGAACTGCTCATTTGTCATTAGACAATCACAACGACCAAAGTCATAAAACTTGTACGCTTTGTTTCCTTTCTAAATTAATTGCACTTAACCAATTGTTCTTAAGTCCACCAAAACATACACGTCCAAATTCATCATGCTTTCTCTTCATCAATTTATCTATCTATCTATCTATCTCCTTTTCCTTTCACACACACACACTCACACAGATAATATACACATATGGATATTTATTTTCTATCTATCTATCTTATTCCAGTTATATCTGTTCCTTGTACACACACACACACACACACACATATATATATATATATATTTGTGTTTTTGTGTGTGTGTTTATCTACTTAAGTATCTTCAGGATTTCCTACCTATCATTCTCATTTTACTTCTCTCTCTCCCCCACACTCTGTATATATATATATATATATATATATATATATATATATGTGTGTGTGTGTGTGTGTGTGTGTGTACTTAAATATGTCTGTTTGTGTATATGTGTATTTATCTAAGGTATATGGAAGATTTTCTGTCTTTCCCATTTTGTTTGTATCTATTTATTTATCATTCTCATTCCAGTTCTGTATATATATGAGAGAGAGAGAGAGAGAGAGAGAGAGAGAGAGAGAGAGTGTGTGTGTGTGTGTGTGTGTGTGTGTGTGTGCTTATGTACTTAATTATCTGCAGGATATACTTGAGAGAATTTTTTTTTTTGATATTTGATTAATATTTTGTTTAACGAATTATTTATTTTCAAAATTCTGTTGATCCAATTTTCCCTTCGGGTTGTTTGAATTTATAACAGAATCCGAAATTTGGTCCTTCAAATTGATCACAATTGAATTTTCTTACAGCTTTTACTTCCCTCTTCATGCAAAGATTTACTTTTGAATACAATAGATTTTTGTTTAAAAAATGCTATTTCTTCAGCTTCTGGCATTTTTCTCTCAAGGAAATGCATCTATGTCATCAAAGATGAGCTGCACTTGATGCTGTTAAGATACAGAAAGTAATTGAAATATGCACAGTGCAGTTTGTTTTTTTTTTTCATCTAGAATTGATAAATAAGCAACCCAAATTATAAGAACCTTACTTTATAATTTCCTGTAGATGAGGGTTGGAATACCCTGATTGTTTCCCCTTTAGAGGGGTAAGACCACCACCAAAAAGAAATCTCCTGGATATTGTTGCATAATGGATTCATTGACTAAAGGAAATGTAGAAATATTTGAATTCAAAAGTTTACAGGTAATTTGTTAAAAGAGTCATGGAAAATAACCAGTAGTTTTATTGACAACTCCTTATTGGCCTGGACATGATTGACCATTGAATTAAAAATAGATATTGATGCTTGACTATCCTGAAAAATATCTAATAACTAATCAGTTCTTAGTTTTTCAAATAAAAAAAAACCCTCACCTCTTGGTGAAGAACAGCTTGTGTTGTTTTTAATGATGGATCAAATTTGCAGACACCAACAATAGAAATACAAACTGAATTGAAAACGTTAAAGTAACTCGTTACATCACAACTGATAAATTTAACATGAAATAAACTTAGTATTTTCTAGTCAGGTAAACATGGCTATGTGGTTGCCATGAACTTAAAGATGTAGACTTAGAGGGATAAAAACAACCAAAAATAAGGTCTCCTTGGTATGACTAAAAAAATTTCATGAATGGCTTAAGGTTGCATTTTTGGAGGGTCATTCACAAATCAATTGGTTCCCTTGGCTGTTACTGCAAACCTCAGAGCCTACCCTTGTTAACCTACTTGCAAGCAATTATATAGTTTCCTAGCTTGGTAACCATTAAACTATATATAGCACCCAACATTTAGAATCAAGTTGACCAAGAATGGAGTTACTGGTAAGTACTATGAATACCATGAACGCATAAAGAATCTCATAGAAAAAGGAATGGAGTTTGAAATATAGTTATTTTTCAGAGAAGTTGAGGCTTGTCTTGGCAGGCAACAAAATCAAACTATCAGTTGTTATTATCCCTATAATTATTTTTGTCAAACACTTTTAATTTACAGAGGAATTCATATTGGTAATAAGTAGTATTCATTCCCATCTGGGAATTGTAAATATAGAACATCTGAACGTATTTCTCGAAAGGTGTGAAGCAAGTTATCAGTGGTTGGATATTTGAGGTAATTAGTTTAGAGTCCATCCTTTATGAAAAATCTTTAAATCTAGATGACACACAGACATCAGTCAATGTAAGATCAGTGGACTTATTTTGTAGTATATTTCCAATTGACACATTTTGTCTGATCATGATCTTGTGATGGGGTGTTACAAACAGGTGACAAATCAAGATAACTGAATTGCAATTGTGATGGAAAATAACAGACTAGTTTTTATCTAATAGAAGAGAACATTTAAGATCTTGACTTTTTGAAATTGTGCTCTTTGTCTTATTCAATTGATTTTAATGCTACTAGCAAATATATGCACCCTCCACAGGGTGCAAGTATTTAAGTTTTAATGTAATAAAATATTTATTAAATTAGAAAGGCTAATTAAACTAAATAAGAATGCAGATAAAAAGATTTGAAGCAGGGAGTATAATCGAAAAATAGAACAACTGAAACTTACTCTTCCATCACTCTCGTCTTTCATTGTTATTTTTTCTAATTTAATTATTTAGTTAAAAGAGGAAGTAAAGAATAAAATACAGTTATTTTTTCTTGTTAATGGATTTCATTTAAGATTCATTGAAGAGATTTTTGCTTATATTCATTAGAATAAAACCAAACAGTTAGAAATCAATAATACAAAGCACATATTTATTAAATTCGATTTTTTAATATCAATATGCAAATTAGCCTTCCCGTTCACACTGTAAACCGCTATTTTATTGTATATATAAATATAATTGCATGTTGTTAGTATGTAGATATGGTTAACAGTATGAATAATGTAAAACAATTTTATTAATAATTGAGGTTAAAATAAAAATAAAATCATGGAGAATGTGATGTCAATAACTAAGGGAATTGTGACTTGAGTAGTAATATAGTTTTGGTTACAGACAGAAAAACACACAATCTCCATTATAATAAGATGTCAACTCGTCTGGGATTTTCCTTTCTTAGCCAGATCTTTTCATATGCAATCTCTCCAGTTTGTCACTTGAAGTATCCATATAGTTGTTTTTCTTCTCATTTGGTTTTTGAGTTTTTGTTAATTTACTGTTTTTCATATGTTCCAATTGATGTTACTGACTGCTGCAATTTGTCTTTCTTTGCTCTTTTCAGTATATAATTTAAGACCTTGATTTGTTGCATATTTTTGATGCTCAATGTTTTTGAAAGCACTTCTTTTCTTGACATATATGTCTGTCTATATCATTTCTTGGGTGTAATGCCTTTTGCATTATCATTGATTTCCTTGTCCTTTTTATCTATTTTTGGAGTTACTCCCTAGTTTATTTAAAGAATGGTACAGAGTATCTTAAAAGTGGGATAGCCCAGGTGTTTGTTGGGTTTCCTACTTGCTCTGGTTTGTCACTGGAGACTAAGTGATAACAAGTCTCCTCAGATCTCCAGTATACTTTTAAACATCATGGTTATTGTTTGTAGTGCTATGGTCTGGATAATTTTAATTCTTGCTCTAATTTCCTGTTCATCACTTTCTTGGGGATTGTTCTAAGTGCTCCAACTATGATTAGTATTACAATTTTTCAGTTCTCTAGCAAGGTCAAGGTATTTGTTCAGCTTTTTGCCTTTGTCTGGGCATGACGAAATCCATTATATGACAGGTTCTTTTTTCTTGTTCATTAACACTAGGTCTGGTCTTCTCACCTGGATTGGGGGATCTGTTTGTATCTCAAAGTCCCAGTGAAGTTTATGCATTTTATTTTCAAGGACAGATTCTAATTTGTGCATATACTCTTGCCAGTATCATGACCTTTTAGTTTCTTGCACAATTCCCAGTGGATCATCTTACCCACCCAGTTGTGCTTGTTATTGTATTCCTTTTGTGCTAGTTTGCTACATTTACTCACTATGTTATTAATTGTGTATTATCTATTCTTGCTTTGATATAATTAATCCTGATAGCATTATTTTGTGCTGTAATCTCTCTTTTGCTCTACAGCTTTTTCAGCTCTCAGGCAAGATCCAAATATCTATCTTTTCCTTTTCTTTTATGGTCTGCTGGAACTGCCAATTCCACAAAATGACAAGTTCTTTTCTCTTGTTAATTAATGTTAGGTCTGGTCTTTTGACCAAGTTTGGGTGATTCGTTTGTATATGAAAATTCCCAGAGAATTTTATTATTATTATTATTATTATTATTATTATTATTATTTATCTCCATGAGTATTCTAGCTGATGATTATTTTACTCTATTTGAGTTTTTCACACCTGCCTTAGTTAAGTGACAGCAAGTTTCCTCTGATCTCTAGGACTCTTTTGAGTATTCTAACTGATCTTAACAATGCTGTAGTTTGGATGGTCTCGATTTTTTCCTCTGATTTCCAATTCACCCAGATTCTTTTCCAAACCCTTCCAAGGGCACCAATTACAATTGGCACAACCTTCACCTTCATGTTCCACAGTTTTCTTAGTTCTCTGGCAAGTATTTGTCTATCTTTTCGCTTTCTTTTACTTTCACTTCTCAGCTGAGATGGCAAAATCCACAAGATGACAACTTTTCTTTTTGTTAATTAATACTAGGTCAGGTCACCTGGCCGGGATTAGGTGGTCCGTCTGTATCTGTAATTTCTTGCACAATTCCCAGTGGATCACTTTTCCCACGCCTAGTCTTGTACTCTCTTTGTGCTTGTTTGCCACATTCACTTATTATATGATTAACTGTTTCATCTCTGTCTTCATTATTATTATATTATTATTATTATTAATATTTTGAATTTGAAAATCATAGGAACTTTATTGCAAGTCTCTATGTACATCATGAAAGTTTATGAAAAAGCTGAGCACCCATTAACTGGTAGTGGTCACTAGTGCGTTTGGTTAATTAAATCATGAAAAGATATTTCATAGAAACAATATGAAAAAAGACACAAAAGTTTGTGTGGTCAGAATTTGCCTGTCGATATTGTTTATGGGAGCTTAATGAGTGGGTCATAAAGAATTTGTAAATTGGCAGGAAGCAAGGTGATTGGCAGATGGGTCTTGTTCAGTCACAGTAAAACTATAAATGGAAAGAAAAAAAAAGGGAATAAAGTAACATTCAAAGAAGATAGATAGATAGATATGAATGAACTAAGACAGACTGACAGAAAACAGATAGAAAGAAAGAAATGAATCAGTAGATGTGAAATATTAGATAGGTACAGACTATTACAGACTGACAAATGAAGAGACTGTTTATAGATAGATATGAACTGACTCGCAAAAGACAGAAAGAAAGAAATTTAGTGGAATAAGCATATAGATATAAATATAAAAATAATAGATAGGTACAGACTGACAAATGAACAGCTGTGATAGATAGATATGAATGGGATAAGACCAACTAAAAAAAGAAAGAAAGAAAGAAAGAAATTAATTTAGTGGAATAAGTAGATAGTATGAGCATATTAGATATGGGCAGACTGATAAATGAACAGCTTGTGATAGATAGATAGATAGATAACAGACGAATAATAGACAGATGGATGAATGGACAGATTGATAGGATAGATAGATAAATAGAAATGAGCTAAGATGGACAGACAAAAGAAAGAAGAAAGATAGAAAGACAGAGACAGAAAGGAATTTGTGAATATGTAGTTAGATATGAAAATATTTGATATGGTTTAGTTTGTTTCTTTGTTATAATGGCATATCAACCTTTGTAGGTTATTTAATGCCAAAGCATCCTTGTAGAAGAATAATAGTGGTACTATTTAACCCATAGACGGGAGATGGGGGAATTCATACCTTTTCTAAGGTATTAGTTTGAAAATGAATGTAATAGTACAACTAGGATTTGAACTCACTTGCTATGATTTTATGTCACAGTCCAGCATGTTAGCCACTATGCTACAAAAACTCCCCACCCTAGATATGGACTGACAAATGAACAAACTGTGATAGATAGATAGATAGATTAGGTATTTTAGATTTTACATGTAGATGGAAATATTGACTACTTGGATTGGTTGAATAAAAGTAAAGTCATTGCGGTTGCATAAAGTCAGTATCAGCAAGACAACAAGGGAGTTTATGTCCTTTTACTAGTGCTAGACCAATGAGATTGTTTAAGTGTCTGAGGTGGAGCGCCACACCTACCACCAGCCCTCACTTTACCACACAGATCCCTGTGCTACACATATGGTGAGTTGGTGAGGGTTGGTATCAAACCAGAACCTTGTGGTTCCTTGCTGGATGCTCTATTGACTGCTAAACTGGCTCTATATGCTGAGTTGGCAAGGGATGGTATCGAACCCAGAACTTTGTGGTTCCGAGTTAGATGCTCTGAATAATTGCATAATAATAAACCAAGTAGTGAGAACTAAAAATTTGCAAATCTGAATTTTTGGTTGATAAGGTTTATAGCAGAGAAAATATAAAAGCATTTAAAATATTTTTTATTTTATTTGTGTTCTTTGAATTTTGGATTTCATTCACTCCATTTTGCTTCTTTTTCTCATTCACTAATTTATTTATTTCATTTTTTATTTCTTCATATTTTCTTTCATTTACTTCTATTGACATTTATTATTCATTATTCCTTTTTTTCTTTATCTCTTTTCTTGTTTATTCTTGCTTTTCTCATAAATTAATTATTTTACACATATGATTGCCTCATTATTCAAATTATGAATCTATTTTCCTTTCTAGGCAAAATCCTTCACTGACTTATTCGTTCCTTTACTTATCAATGGATTTTTTTCTTTATTCCTATATTTCTTTGTTTAATTTTTCCTCCATTAATTTCTTAACTTGTCTCATAAATTTTTCTCATTTTTCTTCCAGTTAAAAAATATGCAATTGCAAGCAACAAATGATAATTCCAAATTTGTACATCTTTTGCAAAAATAGATTCCTTTTTTTTTCATATCATTTATTTTGTTTCTTCTCCAGAAAAGTGACACACTTAACAATACTCAAACATTAGATTTTTACTAGAATCAGTTCTTTTTCATTTTAGTAATAAGTTCATAATTTCAATTCAAAGAAATTCAGAGTTGAAATTTTAATACATTTTGCTTTCTTTTTCATTGAAAATATTTTTTTTAATATGTTTTTTGATATTCATGTATATAAAAAAAAAAACTTTAATTTTTTGTCTGTTTTCCTTATGAAAAACAGAATGAATTTAAATTTAATCACAATAGATATATTGTCAGAAATTTGATATTTCTTCTTCATTAAAAAAGGATTTTTCGTTTTTTTTTGGGATGCAGTTTCTTTTACTTTTCTCCAAGTATTCTTTTCGATTTTTTTTAACCCTTTTTTTTTCTTGGTAATTTACTTTAATGTGTACTTTCCTTGGATCACTTGTTTTACCATCTGTTTGTTAACATTTTTTTGGATAAAAATCTTAAAAGGAGTTTGTTTTCCTTTTGTAACCCTTCCCACCAGATCTTTACCCCAAAAACCAACCCTTTGTCTGCCCTTTTTTTTTTTCATTTTCAAAATAACATTAACAATGATTCCATTTTGTTGGTAAAATTTTAGCGAACTGATCACAATTGGACTGGTATAAAGTACAAACAGACATAAAAAAAATCATTCACAAAATATTTCTTTACATTATAAAGATGGGGAAAAAAAATCCACACCAAATGTAGGGATAATAATACAATATTGAATAAAG
The DNA here is from genome assembly GCA_023376005.1 of Doryteuthis pealeii. Classification (NCBI taxonomy): domain Eukaryota; kingdom Metazoa; phylum Mollusca; class Cephalopoda; order Myopsida; family Loliginidae; genus Doryteuthis; species Doryteuthis pealeii. Next base: position 3,602,657 of record CM042143.1, on the reverse strand, counting down.
GTACAATATAAAATATTCTGAATAATGACATATAATGATAATAATTGAGTGGCATAATAATGGCTGATTACACAGAGAAAAATAGAAAGTAAGAAACACACAGACATGAAAACTTTCATTTTTTCTTTTTTTTTTTGACTTCTTTCTTTAAATTCTCTATTGTTAAGTGACAGCTTTTCAAAGACATCTCCATCTTTCTTTTTCTTTTTTTTTTTCTTACGGAGGTCATTAGTTCTTGTCAACCATCTTTTTTTAACAAAATGCATCCACTTTTTTTTTTTTGCATATTTCTCAATCTGAAATTGTTTAAAAGTTTTCAAATAAAAATTTAATTTTCATTTGAAGAGAAAACTTGTTTTTGTTTAAAAAAGTAATTTTTACTTTCATCTCTTCTGCTTATATTTATAGATTGGAACCGAGAATAATGATTTGATTTTTCAAATAATGGAATAAAGTAAAAAGTTTGCTTTTATTAAATATAAATATCCACACACATATGCAAGGGAGCACACTTATAATGATCTATCTCTCTCTCTGTCTGTTTTTATATCTATCTATCTATCTCAGTCTGTTTATATCTATATATCTGTCTATTTATCTATCTATCTCTGTTATATCTATCGATCTATCTATCTATCTCTGTTTATATCTATCGATCTATCTATCTATCTATCTCAGTCTATTCACATGTACAAGATATGATCATAAAGAATCAAGATTGAAGCTTTAAATTTTAGAATTTAAAATCTAAAATTTAAATGAACATATATACACAGCTGAATAACTTATATACTAAAAGGATCATGTCTTGTCAAGTCTATCTTTGTTATGAAAATTAAATTATTCAATATTGTGTTAATCTTAATATCTTGCTTGAAGTATTCTGATTCGAAGGCTGATGATGATACTCAGTCTTTTATCTTATTTTTTGGGTTAGTATATTTGTATTTGTGTATGTCATGTAAGAATAGAAACAAGAATGGAAATTGATATATATCCCTTCAATATAAGTGTAAATTTGAAATACTATTTCTCTGAATTTTTTAGATGAGACTTTAAAATTAGTATTATTTGTATTATTTAGACTATTGTCCTCATCTTCATTGTTATCTATACAATGTTTCAGCCGATGTGCCCTCTGGCCTTCTTCAGGTATTTCATGTTGGACTCGGGAACCTTCCCAGACTCGGGAACCTTCTTGTCGTAATCGGGCCATCACAGAAATTTAAATCTAACCCTTTATTCAGTCCATGGGTGGTATCCTGTTCTCATTATGCTAACCATAGCAGAGGGCACATCAGCTGAAACGTTGTACAGATAACAATGAAGATGAGAACAATAGTCCGAATAATACAAATAATACTAAATTTGAAATGTTTTGCATTATCATAAATTTGACTTGTTAGTTTATGATAAGTACTTACTGGCTAAAGGTTTATTTCAAACTCTGCTTGTCAGTCCTTCATATTGTAAATATTGCTGTTCAATTCATATTGGATGGAATTACTTTTAATTATCTTTACCAGCAGCTTTGTTTTAATCTTTTGTCTCTTTTTGTTTTACTTTTTATTCATTTCTTTCTTTTTCTCATGAAAAATCTTTCTTTTAACAATTGTATTCTTTTCTATCATCATTCTATTTTATCATTCTTTTCACATTTTGCCCTTTTACTTCTTCCTTCTTTTCCTTCCAGCATTTGTTTTCTTTAACTTTGTATTTTTTTTCTGCTTTTCCTTCTTCATTGATGGAATCTCCCTCTTTCCCCCCTTAATTCTGGTGTTTTTTTCTCTGCCTTTCATTCCTTTTCAACATTTTCTTCTCCAATTAACCTTTAATTTCTCCTTTTTTTCTTTTTCTTTTTCCTCAACTTTTCACATATTCTTCCCTTCATTTTTTTCTTGAATACTTATTTTTCTTCCTTTATTTTCTTTCTCAATTTTTTCATTTTTCTTCTTCAGTTTCATTTCTATGTTTCTTTTCTTTTTTCACATTTTTCTTTTCCTAAAATCTTTTTTCCTTTTCCTCATTCTTCTCTTCATCTTCTTTTTTTCTATCTTAAATGCTTGTTTCTTTCCTTTTTTTATTCTTCTTTCTTTTCTTTCTCTTCTTCATTTTCTATTTCTTTTCTATATTTCTTATCTTTTCTTTGCATGTTTTCTTCTTTTTCTTCTTTTTCTTCAATTCTCTTTATTTCTTCTTTGTTTTTTCCGTTATCACTTCTCACCATCCCCCACCTCTTCCTCTCACCCAGAACATTACTGAACAAAATAGATCCCTTTAAAGTGCACAATGTCTAATAGTTTTATTAGCCATGACAGTACTTATCACAGAGACAACATATTTTTTTATTTACATAACATTATTTACCAGATTTCTATAATTCTTTTGTCTTTTTTTTCATATTTTCTGCTTTTATTTATTTTCCTTTTACATATCTAGCCTAAAGAGACACTTGAAAGCTCTTACAATCAGTATTTTTTTTATTTTCTGCTCATAGACATACACTTCAGTTTTATTGTCAAAGGATATAATGCCAGTCAAAGTTGACTTATGTATATAATACCTATGAGGTGATTTCATTGTTTATGGGTTATATGGCATTGCAATTCTGAGACTCTTATACAAACTATAAAGGACCAAAGCACAATTCGTTTCAGGTTAAAGTTGTATTACTAAAGTTTTAAAATGCATCTTTATTATTACATTGATTTCATGTGAACACACACTCTCTCTCTCTCTCTCTCCACTTGCTTGAAATTATTAATGAGGTGATATTCTTTTTCAATTTTACCAAAAAATACCCGTCGGAATTTAATGTAACTATCACAGTATAATAGGAATAAATATATGCGTAGGCTGTATAAAAACTGGCTTGTTTTGCACAACAGGAAACAAACGGTGATCATTTGCAATATTAACACGATATAGAAGTGTTCCAGACAATAAACGAGTGTCATTATGATTGTGAAATTATGGGTCGCAAATGGGACTTGACCCCATCTGAGAAAGATATTATAACATCTGAACTTTTCCAAAGGCAAATCTACATTTAAAATATCCAAAATAATTGGAATCTATAACTGTTAAAATATTTGTTGCAGCCCCTACGAAGGTACATAAGGAGGCTGATAAGGGTCACTCGAGGTTTGTTTCCCGACGTTATTTGTCAAGAATGAAAATCAAATCTGTAAATAACCCAAGACTGGCAACTGAAGCACTTTTCATGAGCATTGAAGAAGTAACAGTGTCCATAATTATACGCTATTGTCTTCTGACAAAGCCAGAAGCATCAGTGAAACCAATGACAAAACCTCGATTGACAAAAGTACACATACAAATGCGTTTTAAATGGTTAAACGAGAACAGAAAGGTTGATTTCTCCAAAGTTCTGTTCACAGATGAAACTCGTTCAACACTTGACGGCCCTGATGGTTTGAGAAAACGTTGGGTCGTAAACAGACAAGATCGTCATCAAATGTTTAGGCGCTAATAAGGAGGAGGTAGTATTATAATTTGGGCTCGTATTATTAGATGTATTATGGTTGGTCCATACGATAATAATCACAGATACTTATATAGCCTTCCTCAAAGAGTACCTGGAATCTTGACTAAAAAGGCAAATAAACACCTTCAGGAAAACCATCATATTTATGCAAGATAATGCTCCTTCGCATTCAGCACATAAAAACTACAGAGTACAAAAAAAAAAAAAAAAAAAGGCTTCTCTGGGCCCTGGAAGATGAACTGGCCGGCCAATTTTCCAGACTTAAACCCAATTGAAAACTTATGGAGCATTCTGACACAAAGTGTTTCTAAGAATGGACACCAATTTAGAAACAAGGATGACTTGTGGCAGGAAATAGTAAACTTATCATGTGGAATTACATCAGAGGAAATCCAGAAATTCTCATGTTCGATGGACCAGGGTCTTTTCCATGTCATTTTGAAAAAAAAGGATCATATATTTCATATTAACCAACACCACTATCATTTTTAAGTCTTCTTTTTTATTTCGATTTCATTTCATCATAGTTAATTACTTTAATCATCAACTTCAGAAATCGAAATAATTGTTTTATTTGTTAAAAAAAATTAAGTAAGATTCATACACAATGTGTCTTAAAATTGTCTTCTTGGTTGTCAAAGAAAAAGAATGATTTGAGAACGAGAAATATACGTGATTTAATATTCAATGTTTGCAATACATTCAAATGTTTTTATTTATTAAACCTTCAATTTTCTAGCCCAAAGTCTTTTACGTAAATGTAAAATGGAATTCTTATTACAAGATTAACTTTTTTTAATATGAAAAGTTATGATGAAATTATTTAGATAGATAATTTTAAAATATTACGTTTTTTTAAAACGGAATGAATTTGAGAAAATTTAATAATATTTAAAAGTTGTAATTACAAAACAAAACAAGAGAACTACATAAAATTGAATGTCAAGTTTAAAATAGGTGTTTTTCTTTTTAAATTACTTTAATTATTAATTCTAAATGTGTATAGGGTCAAGGAGGAAACAAATTAAATAATAGTTAGTAAAAGTCTATACAAACATATACAATTAAATTGTTTTATTTACATATAAATGTAAATAAACTTCTTCTTCCTTTTTTTTTTTGGTAAATAAAGACAAATATTCGTAGAACCAGAAATTTACGAGTTTTTTTATTTATTAAACTTTCAATTTTCTAAGCTATAAAATATTACATTTTGAAAATAAGATAACTGTTCTATTTCTAAGAAAAAGTAAATAATGTTTTTCTCTCATTCAAGAACATATTTTAGCCGTGTTTGTAAGTCTGTGCATGTGTATTAAAGTATTAAGCTCACAGTCTCTTTTTTGGTACATTAGCCAAGTCTGTGCATCTGCGCATGCGTAAGCTGGAGTAGAGCACCGGACCAAAGCGGGAAAGCGTACCAAAAAAGTACAACTGACAATAGCGGTTTCGCTAATCCACCCGTCACCTACATAAACATTGGACAGCCACAACCAGGAACCGGGCCGACTTTCAACAAAAATAGAAGTTGATTTCACAGGCCATTACTATTAAGTTAAATCCTTATTTGGGAATTAATAAATTTATAAAACAGAGATAAAAAAAAAAATTAACCTCTTAATACGAAAATAAAATATCCTACCATTCAATTTCCACTGAAAATTTAATTTTCAATGCCAACACGTGTATTTCCAACCTCCCGGTATTTTTATTATACTTAACAACATTTTTGATAATAATTCATCGTTTTAATTTTTTTTAATCCATAAGAGAAACCCACAAGTTCTGTGATATTCCTTTCTTATTCCAAGTTAGAGTAAGCTTAGAAAATATGTACAGCACATGTAAACAAACTAGTGCGCCTATCATAGAGCAATTATTTTCAAGATAGCCCTAGCAAGGTGTTAGTAGTAAGTTCAATCTTCAGTGATAGCTTTAGTTTTGTGCCAGACTCAACCGAGCCTTGTATTTTTACATCAAACCTCTTTGTATTTACGCAACTCCTCCGACATGGACAGAATGTGACACAATATCAATTTTTAAGCGTAATAAACCTGGTTTGAAATAAGAGTTTTCTTTCTCCCTAAACAAGGATAAATAATACAATATACCCTACTGTTTAGTTGGGTGGAAAATATATGGATTCATGTTATTCTCAAAGGGCAGTAGTGCGAAGTAAAACGCAAACAACCACGTCCAGGATTTGAACTCTTATCGCTGATTTAATTTCCTACAGCGATTGCCCTTGCATTAATGACGCTACCCTAACCAAACCTCTATGTGGCCATATATATATGCGCACATGTAAACACGTGTGTACGCATACAGCTATTGGACTTAGTGCTTTATTATTCCATTTAGTATGAGAGGAAAATTTCCTCCAAGTTGTTTTACCCCTCGATTCCATACCAGGATGTCGTTCGTCATTCAACACAGATATATTGGTAAATATATACCCGGTCTCTTCCTTTATGTCGGAAATTGCGAAACAGAAGCCAACAAAGATCCATTTCCTCGATTCTTGGATTATTACTTCATAATTCAAGTCCCAAGTTCAGAATTGGCATTCTACCAGAACGACGATGTCTCTTCCACTTGGCAGTCGAAGATAATACACACCATGATTCCCTCTCGCTCTTTAACTACGGACCAAAAAATTCTGCTTAGTATTCAGTTAACTATGGAGATAACTATTTACAGATAATGCAAATATTTTCTACAAATATTCTAATGAAAATATTCTTTATTGTAAAAAGTAAAACATGTAAACCGAACAAGGCTTCAAAGTCAAGTTTCAAGATATGAATTATGGCGTTGGAAAAATTACATTACGCCTTGGAAAATGTGTGAATTGATCTGTTCACCCCCAACTATAGATAAATAGTCGAATATACTGGGTTATTTAGCCTTAGTATGGCAACTAGTGTAGTAACTCTGAATTCAAAACAGCTTCAGAGAATTGATCTGATATCACATCGGCCTCATGGCGGAGAGGTTGAGTATATATATATATATATATATATATATATATATATATATATCTACCATGGATTGATGGAAAATCAATCAGTAAATCTAAATAAAATCCTCCATGGCCATAAGTAAGTGTTTTACATAGAGTTCAGCAAAAGAAACAAGGATTTTTAACCATTCAAAAACAACAACAAAAACAAAAGATCACTGGAACTGAAGTAGTCTAGTTATGGCATTTCTATTCAAATGAATTTTTTTTTTAAATGATGGCATACAGTTATATAAAAATACCATCATTTTCAAAAAAATAATTAAAAATTTAAATAGAAATGCCATAACTAGACTACTTCAGTTCCAGTGATCTTTTAAAAAAGAGATTTTATCTCGAAAATTCAAGAATAAAATACAGGTTAACACACAACACCATTGTTACCGTATTATTATTTTTTTCTTTACACCTGCATTGTGATAGCCTTCAAAATTAATTTCCAAACCTATATATATATATATATATATATATATATATATATATATATATATATATGAACTAAATTATATATTTTCATGTTGACTTTTTATGGGTTGAAAAAATATTACCGAGTGCAAGAAGTGTTTATACTTTCCTCTTTTACCAGCACCCTCATGACTTTATGTACAAAAAGGCTATATTCATATGAGTATATTTTGTTCAATAAACTATATATAAGCTCTTCCTTGTATTTTCTGCCATGATTGTATTTTCTTCTGTTAGTTTTGCTCAGGTAATATCCTTATTCTCACTTCGTCAGGAATTGTTCTCACATTTATTCCATACGAAAAGACGATTATCAACCAACAATCGTTCTTCTGCAAAACCTTTGGTCTTGTCTCGAACATCAACTTATTGCAACAAGTGTAAACTTTCAAGGAAAGTTTATCTCGAATTCGTAAGTTCAATCCTCAAGTCAGGTAGTTCAGAAATATAAATTGCCATCGCTGTGATAATTGATGGTTATACGTTAGAATTTCCTAAGGAACGACATTAAAAAAAAAAAATAAAAACAAAATGACCCCGTAAATCAGATAAAAGATTCTATTACGTCACTAAGGAAAATATTGAAATTTTCTTTTTCCATAACACACGCAAGGCATTACGGTTATCGCCATAGGAATTGGAGTCGATGAGAAAGATTCAAGTCCCGGATGATGCTGTTTTGTAAAAATATCTGAGGTAGGGGTTATCGTCCTTGTTCTACAAACCTCACTATCAACCAACCAATCACGGGCCAGCATTCTTTGGCAGCAAAGCCAAAGAGGCGAATTCTTTCTCTTTCTGATCCACTAGCACCGGAGTCAGACGACGAAAAAGGGCATCTCTTGTATCCAGCGGAACGACCAGATAGCTGTAGCAAAGGGGCTCCGATAATTCACCCTACCTCAGGATTTCAGCTAAGTGGACTATTATTCTATATAACATTCCCGCAGACAAACCAAAGTTTGCAACTATATGTTATGTATGTCCGTAATACATATCTTTGTTCCAATTCTAAGTTGTGTTTGTGTTTTATTCTTTAACTCTAACTTGTCTGTCACCATTCGTGGTCTAAAACACCAGTTTGCATTTCATGCTATTGCCATTGGGAAAGTCATTAATCCATCTCTACTCCATTGATATTGCTAAATACTATGACTTACTTGTTTTTTTTTTAGCCTTAGTGCAACAACCTGTCTAATAGAAAGAAAGTACTTAATTAAAATCAGATATATCCAGATTAAAAACCGACCTTGTTTTGCATCCTACCAGTCATGAAAGGGTTGGGTAAATACATAAAATTGTCGCGAAAAAAGATCTAGTCATTTGCTGATGAAGAAATGCAGATATTTACTGGGTAATATTAAAATGTCTTTTTTTTTTCTCCTTTTAATTGACTCAAGATAAAAGCAAGTTAAATTACTTATCATTCGTCTGTCAACAGTTATTGCTTTTTCTAATTGTAATCTCTACAATCCTAAAGTAATATAGAAATCTATCTGTCTCAATATTCATGACAGCTCCTTAGTTCATAAAAGTGCGTAAATATTTGATTGCCCTTATTCCACAAAATATCAAGATTTGTCAATTTGTATCAAAGCTAAAAATACATGATAGGAAAATATTTATTAATAAGTGAAATTTACTTTATGAATGTCAGTAAGTGTCTGTGGTTAGCGTCGTAGGAAATAAACACGGCGAACCGAGTTCAATTTCTGGATGAGGCTGTTTGCCTTTCACATAACGATAATACCTTTGGGAAAGTATGAATCCAAATATTCTCCCTCCAGATTTGGGTAAATAGTAGGACAAACTGGAATCTTTCACCTTGATATGACAACTGGTCTAGGTGAAGGAAAATTCTGAATTCAAACTTAAAAATTGATATTGTGTCACATCCTGCTTGAGTGGAGGGGTTGGGTAAAACATATAAATGTCTGTTACTTTATTCATCTATCCTCGTCCTCTACTTGCATCCATATATAGAAATGTGAATGGATATCCAGGGTAGCGAAATGGTGCTTGGTATTGAAAATGGAATCGGCGAGGCGAGTTCGATTTCTGGCTGAGACTACTTATGTTTACGTAACATTCACTCTTGCTCATATTGTGTGATGTATCATTGACGCTGATCTTGACAAGGAAATGTCTTCTCACTGGCATACTAAGTTTGTTTGCGGAAAAGAAAGCACATGTATAAATCACTCCCCCATGACTACTGCCCAGGCAAATATGAGCATGCAATGTTGTACTTATTGTCAAATTTGAAAAGTGCCAATTCTCAACATTAGTGGACTTTGACTAAACTAAACTAATCTTAATAACTACCAACATATACATGATATATACATGTAAATATATATGAGGACACACTTACATGTAATTTCAACAAATAGAATATGTCGACTCAGTATAATTAAAACGGATACTAATACAAATAAACTAGGATTTTGGTATGAGCTCTCTAATTGGTAATTTAAATTAACCCTCACTACTAGCATATAAGCAATGATCGTTTCCGCGGAAATGTGATCTCTCAGTGACCGTAAAATACATAAACAAACCTATGTATTTAATAGTTTAAAAACACCAGTCTCGCTACAGCTGTCAGTGGACGAGGGGATAAGATATCAGGCAGGCAAACAACCAGTCTGAGTTCGACCCTAGCCAAGGATATCTGTTGTGTCTAGCCACACTGAAGAGGCGTGAAACGCCGAAACACATGTCTGTGGATGACTTATTAATATATATATATATATATATTATATATATATATATATATATTACAACAGTGTATGGTTATCATTATCTCACTTAGGGCACTCTCCTGATAATACCGCTATGACCAAGATAGAGCTATTATATAATAAAAATAATGGATATATTAGTTTGTGTATATATATTTAATTACATGTATATTTTAGCTGCGACCATGGGTTTCAGGTCCGTCTCTTCGGCAATCATCAGGCAGAATGGAGAAAGTTTTTGAGAAATTATGGTAAAAAAAAAAAATTAACATTTGCTAACCTCATTAAAAATTATTTTACTCTTTGTGTGGTTTTCCCACCTGTACAAATCGGTGACCTTAACAGAAGTCCAAGTAACAGCAAATTTCCTCGGCTCTTTTAAGTATTCGTATCGAAAGATTGCCATTTGGACGGGTTTGATTTTTCCTCGGATCCCTAGTTTTCCCAGTGTCTTTTCCACTTTCTTCGAGATTGATCCAAGTGCTCCAATTATGATTGACATCACTGTCATCTTCATGTTCCATATTATTCCTTAGCTCTCTGACAAGATTCTACTATTTATTTATGCCTTATATTTCTTTTACTTGACAAATTCTTTTCTTTTGGTAAAACTAGTTTTTTTTTGGCTGAGATTGGATGATCAGTTTTTATCCCAAAGTCACAATTATTATTATTATTATTATTATTATTTAGAGCTACACGTTTTCATAGATCTATTAAGAGTAATGGCAAACCAAATCGCATCATGCTATTTGTAGTAATACTAAACAAAAACTAGAAATTAAAAAATATATATATACGAGTCCAAGTGCAAGTCCAAGGTCCATAGTTCCAACGCCAAGTTGGATTATGTCTTTGATCGGATTATCCTATGTCAAAGGTCATGAGATTATATGACGCAGTAATAATTCAAGAAAACATTTCTGACCCACTTATTATGTACCTATGAAGTCTTTTATGTACCTTGGATTGATAGAAAAGCAATCAAATGGTAAATCCGAGTAAAATCCTTTGAGGCCATAAGTGTTTTTTACAATATATATATATATATATATATATATATATATATATAGAATACAGCAAAATAAACCTAGAATATTGACCATGCAAAACAAAAGAATTTTTTAATAATTAGAAAATAACAACTACCAAAAAGAAAGTAAAAAGATGAATATCTTTTTACATTATTTTTGGTAGTTGTTATTATTCAGACTATTAATCCGGGACCCGTAAAACTTGTTATCACGTGACATAATTCTTTGACGGCGGGAATTTCAAACCCCACTTAATTTTGATCAAAGGTAGATCAGATTTTTAAAAAGCCGGACTATTGGGGTTTAGATTACAGGACTTGAACTTATGACATGATTAGATAGAATGCCGGACTATTAGAGATTAGACTACGCCACTTTTATTTATCACAGGATTTTCAAGAAAAGTAAATAAAGAGTAAATATTGCTTCGATCTAATTTTTGTTTGATTAGAATTTTGTTGCAAAGTATTTAAGTGTGTGTCTAGTCTCACCAAATGAGCGCTGGAAACTTTTAAAAACACTGTAAAGAGAACTTGTTATTTGTGGATTTTGACGTCCCGGTCAATCACCAAATGAAAGGATAAGAAAGCAAAAAGATAGACAAGTACTTAGACCTTGCCAGAGAACTAAGAAAACTGTAGAACATGAAAGGGAAGGTCGTACCAATTGTAACTGGTGCCTTTGAAACGGTCCCCAAGAGTTCGGAAAAAGAGTCTGGGTGAACTGGAAATCAGAGGAAGAATCGGACCATCCAAACTACAGCATTATCAAAATCGGCTAGAATACTCAGAAGAGTCCTGGAGACCTGAGGATACTTGCTGTCCTTCAACCTCCAGTGAACCACCGGCTAAGGTGGGTGTGAAAAACTCGAATTGATTGAAATAATAATAGTGATATGGCAAAGGATCTTAATCAAATTTGATTGACCTACAAAACAACCACTATAGAATTAAAGAAATAGTTAGATAATACAACAGATTGGAGGCTACAGTTAGTAAAGACACACGAGAAACCAAAGAAAAAAATAATTAGGAAAGAGAATTTAATCCATTGGGGCAGATTGTTTTCACTCCGTTAACCATGACTGGATACAAATTAAATATATTTTTTTCGCCTGTAGTCAGAATTGAACCTGCAATCTCCAAATGATTGTCAGGTAGAACTGTATTAACACAACGCTTATATCAGTTATGCCGTGTGTCCAACTGGAAAATCTAGAATTAATTTTGGAACTTATAAACCTTTTTTTTTTTACATGGAATTTACACTTATACTCATTATGTATGATTTTTTTTTACCTTACTCATATTACGATATTTTTTAATGATAATTTATTATAGCTTTTTTAATTACTGGTTTCCATATTCATGGATTAAAGCAATGAATTAATTAAAGAGTTCAGTAAAGGCTCCTGATTCCGAAACGGAGAGGAGTAGGTTCCCGAATTTGAAAGAAAGTTTGAAGAAAGTCGGGGTGTAGAATCAGGCGAAACGTTGTGAATATAACAGTAAAGATGAGGATAACAGCCCCAAAAATTTAAATAATACAAATTATCAAGCCTCATCTTAAGAATTCAGACAAATAATATTCTATGTAGGTTTGCATATATATATTTACATTTACAAATACAACAATGACCCAATTGCTGTGAAAGTTAAGAAGATTGGGTTGGAGGAATATTTTAAGATGGTTTGATTTCTTTTAAAATGACCTAAATGTGTTGTTTCTTTTTTATGCATTTTTCTTTTCCTTTCTTGTTTTTTTTTTTTTTTTTAGTTGGGCTCGAAAATTGTCTAAAGTAACTCTGGCAAAATATACAATTATCTTGAACAACAAATACACCATACAAAGATAGATTTGATTAATTGGTTGAGTTTAACGGCGTATCAACCCATTTGGGGTTATTTTACGTCTTGATGTTAGGGAATTGCGTACATTTATATTTCCATTTTTTGTGTAGTTTTGAATTTGTTTTTGCTCATGGTTATAATTGCGCTAGTGAAAAGGGATAGATTCCTTCGCTGTCCGGCTGATACCAAAAATAGGTCACTCTGCTAGTTTTAATTACTCTTTATTCTTCTTGTCTAATACAAATAATTTGCGAACAGATCTATTTGACCCATAGATGGGATCCTAATATGTATTATCACTCTGAGTGGACCTGGGAGTAATGGCAATGAATATGTACTTCGCAGAGCTCCTAAAAGTGAAATCTCACCACTAGATACAGTTTAGTGTCATGCCCAGGATTTTCATTTTTGGAGAGTCATACTCTTCTGTAAGGTATACAATCAGCGTATTCTACGCCCCATCGACAGAGGGAGATAGATAAGGGAACGCTAATGTTTTCATAATACACTGTACATAAGGAAATATAAAAATACGGGTTAGTAAAAAGGAAAGAAAAATAAGAAAGAAATATAAAAATGACGAGAATTAAAAAATTAAAAAAACAACTACAAGAAAAGGTAACGCAAAAAGAACGAATGAATTCAAATCTTTTTAAAAAGTTCAGAAAGAAGATAGAATAATTTTCTTAGTTGAATGAAAATGCAAATGAAGGATTCACAAAAGATAGTTGATAGAATAATATAAAATGTCAACAAAAAAAAAATGACGACAAAAAGTTGTTTAAAGTAAATTGAAACACTTTCACTCAGGCAAATATTTGTTCCATTTATCTTAAATCATAACGACAAAAAGTTTATTCTTTATTCCATTTAATTATATTTTATCTGTTCATTTTTCTTCAGCATTTTATCTTTTTAATTTAATAATGTGTGTGTTTTCAATTTCTCTTTCTTTTTATCTCTTTCCGTGTGTGTGTGTCTCTCTGTGTGTCTGTGTAAGTGGTCTGACTTAAACTAAAATCATCAGGTTTATATGTTTATGCGAGACCAAAAAATCTATGCTCCAATATTCAGTATACAATGCGTTTTAACTCTGTAAATCATAATGGTTGATTATCTTTCAGATTTAATAAAAGCAAATAAATGAAATTGCGAAAGCGATCTTCGAGTAAATGGCGTTTTGTTTTTTGTTCTTGGACGAAAGCTCACTTGCAACTGCGTTCTTGGCTTTCTTTTCAAAAGGTGAGTTGACAGCGACGGGAAAAAAAAAGAAAAGAAAATAATGATGGACAAGAAAAATTCAATTGAACAAATGTGAAAGAGAACGAAAACAAAACATCTTTAATAAAACTTTGGTGCAAAAAAAAAAAAAAAAAAAAAGCAAGAAGAGAAGCTAACTTTTTTTTTATTAAATGAGTATCTTTAAAATCATAAAGGTTTTCTTCAATAAACAAAAATTAGCAAAATAGTCAGTCGTGTTATGTACAACAGAATAGTTGGCAAAACCGTCTTCTGAGATTTTATCCAAAAGAATTAACAGAATGAATTTGTGTGTGCTGATTTTCTCTTAAAGCCGTTTTTAAAAATCTCTTTCAAAATCCATTTCAAAGAACGAACAAAAAGTATGGCAGCGATTTCAAAATTCCTTCTCTTCATTTTTTTTTTTTTCAATTAAATTTTCTAATGAATTTAATTTCTAATAAAATACTAAAGCCTGAATGCCAAAGAAGAGAACAGAACGGATTGATTGATTGTGGAAAATTAAAGGAATTAAAGATAAATTTTTAAAATCGTTGATTTTTAACTGATTGTGCTAGTTTTCGTTTCTTTTTCGTATCCTTTGTTTCAATTTATTTACCGATTTAATTTTTTTTTTTCATTTGAAGATGAAGTCTTTTTGAATGATTATTTGATATCTTTAAGCAAAAGCGAGCAGCCATTTTCTGAAGAAACTGCATAATAAATGAAAAAATGTGACAACTTCTTGGTCTCGAGTCAATCAATATTTCTCTTTGGAATAAAGTCTTGACCAATCACGGGGAAGCGCTGATTCAGAAGAAGGAAAAAAAGAAAGACAAATTCTAATATTTAAATAAAATAAATAAATAAATAAAACCTCCATTCATGTTGCATTCATGAAAAGTACATTCTTACCTAAATTAGAAATTAAAAAAAAAAAGACTGGATATAAAAAGTCACAAACTTTAATGACTTACAACGATTCAATTCAGATTCAATCAGTTACCTTAATCAACAAGTTTGTCTGCACACCGTCAATGATCTAAACAAAAATTACTTATCCAACATGTGATCTACAGAGAAGTTCGTTCAGTTTAAATTAGACGCCATTTGTATCCTAAGAATGTTGTAATAAAGAGATCATGTGTCTTTAGAATATAAAATATGATAGATAGATAGATAGAAAGAAAAGAAAGAAAGAAGTAATGTGTCTGAAGCGATCGATATCCAGCCAGGATGCCTAACATTTAGCTGTAAATTGAATTGTTATTACCAAATGTTTTTGTAGCGGAAATAATAAAATAAAGACAGAATAGGACGTTCGTCTGCAATGTTAATTGTTCAATGCGATCTGCAGAATAGGGCGACAAGACTTCAAATATACTGGATTATTGAGGAGACTTGTTTGGTTTCTTTTTTATGGCATATCAATCTTCGTGGGTTATTTAATGCAAAAGCTACCTTTGTAAAAGAACAGTAGTGGTACTATTAACATATATCTGGAATATGAGAGCATTCATACATTTTCCAAGGTATTAGTTCGAAAGTGAACGTAATAGCGTGACTGGAGTTCGAACCCGGTTACTACCATGTCGCAGTCCAGACATTAACAACTACACCACAAGGAATCCCTCTAAGGAGAATTGTAATCATTTGATGACCAGCCTACTGGTGTAAAAATACTTTTCGTCTTAATTTATAAAGAAATGTTCAAATATGGTGAAATGCCCAATTGTTTTCCCAAGAAGCTTCTTGATATTGGATATTATCTGTATCTTACTAAAGTTTTCATTATTTTTGTATTTATATGTGTGCAACTATAACCCAACAAAAATGGCACATCGTATCGAGCTATTTGTTAGAGCAATACATTTAAAATGTTCTGAAAGAATAATGCTATTTCCTGTAAAACTTGCAACTGCATTATATTTTCGTGGGGCTTTCGTTCGTATTGTACATCATTACTTTATAATCCAAAATCTCGATATAACGAAAGTAACTATGAAACTCTAATCAGAATCTTATGTGTTTTCATAAATAGAAGGATAAGTATAATCATGGATTGCAATTACAACGGTTACACAACTAGTTCACGAACTGTCAAATTCATTGATAAAAAATTGTTAAATCTATTGTTATATTATACATTTTTGCCACTCCCAACCTTCTCAACCTTTCGGGATGGGGTGGGGGCTTAGAATATACTGATATATCCTCTACAGAAGGGTAAGACACTTCCCGAAATGAGGTACCTGGATGGGACATTAAACTGCATCTCATAGTGAGGCTCCAGAAACCTTGAGATCTGGGGAGTGTGGCGTACCCTTCATTGTTATGACTCCCAGGTCCACTCTGACCCGGGGTGGATGTACCCACTAAGTTCTCATTTATGGGTTTTAAAAAAACTGATTAATATGTGATCGGAATACTTGATGCCGTATAACTAAATTATTTGCATTAAGAATAGTCACCTGATGCTATAATTGTTTACTAATGATTTTTATTATTAATTACTCGAAACCATATAACAATGTGCACACAAATGACTATTATTAGACTAAGTAATTGAAACCATATAATTATTAGTATTGATAGGAATACTTGAGACCATACAATTGTGTGTAAATTATTTCTATTAGATAGGACTACTTGATATCATATAACTGCGTGCAAAAAACAACTCTTAGGAAACAACTACACAAAAATATATAGATATAAATGTACAATGAATAAATTCCCGAACGTCTCGGAATAAAATAACCCTAGACGGGTTGACATTAAAATCAATCAATCAATCAATAAACTTTCTTCGAATTCACTTTCAGCAATGAAGAGGACACCAGGACATAAACTCCATATCACAAAGCCTGGCTGAATATTTTGTTTAGAGTAAAAAGTATCAGAGCTTATCAGAAGAAAAGATGAATGTGTTTCCATTAAGCGTAGGCACAAACATTGAAACTGAAGTAATTATTGCTCATATTTTATTTACTCGACTTTAAACTTGGTTAAAAATTTCTTTAAATCTAATTATCTTCGTATAAAAAATGCTTGGTAATATACGTTTAGAATTTTTGTTTTTTTAAATATTTAAAAAAAAAAATGAAGACTATATTATCTTCCAACTTTCTATTGTGAAAAGTGAAAAAATAAGATGTGTACTTTAGAGGGTGAAAAAAAAAACGTAAAAATTAATAAAGCCGACCAGATGTACAATGGGATTCAGAAGAAAAAAAGTTTAAATTTATTTTTAAAATGGTAGAGAGAGAGAGAGAGAGAGAGAGAGAGAGAGAGAGAGAGAGAGAGAGAGAGAGAGAGAGAGATTTGGGGATGTATGCTGGGATAAAAACCTCTCCAAGTTTATAAGCATATGCACATGTTTGTGTGTATTTGTATATATGCGTACACGTATGTGAGATCAAATTAAAGAGAAAGCATGAATATATATATATATATATATATATATATATATATATAAGGCACGTTTTTACATACATAGTGTTCTAAAGTATTTTTAAGTCAATAGCTTTATATGAAATTTTGGGTTTTAGGCTCGAAAAAAAAAAATCAATTTTCAAAGAAAATCTTCTTTTTTTTTTTTTCATCATTTTTATTTTTTATTTTGAAAGGGAAATAAATAATTCAAATACGATTAGCAGAGAATAAGTTAGTCTGCAAAAAAAGAAGAAAAAATCGTTCCCTACCGACAAAGCAGAAAATTGGCGTTAAATAGAAATTGAAAAATGATTTCATTGTTAATTTTTCCCTTTATTTATATAGCTGTAAACTATTTAGTTATGCACATAGTTATCAGTATAGAGAGGAGATAGCTTTTATCACACACACACACACACACACATATATATATATATTATATATACTAGCAAATATATGCACCCTCCGGGTGTCAGTATTTAAATTTTAAAGTAATAAGATATTATACTAAATTAGAAAGGCTAATGAAACTAAATAAGAATGCAGATAAAAAGATTTGAAACAGAGGGGGATATAATCGAAAAATAGAACAACTGAAACTTACTATTCCACCACCCCGTCTTTTATTACTAAATTTTCCTAATTTAACTATTCAGTTAAAATGGGAAATAAATAATAAAATTACAGTTATTTCTTCTTGTTAATGGATTTCTTTTAAGATTTATTGAAGAGATTTTGGCTCATATTCATTAAGATAAAACCAAACAATTAGAAATCAATACTACCAAGCGCATATTTATTAAAATCAATTTTTTAATATCAATATGCAAATTAGCTTCCCCGTTCACACTGTAAACCGCTATTTTGTTGTATATATAAGTACACTCGCATGTTATTAGTATGCTGATGTGGCCAACAGTATTAATAATGTATAACAGTTTTATTGATAATTGAGGTTTTAATAAAAATAAAATCATGGAGAATGTGACGTAAAGGAATTGTGACTTGAGTGGTAATATAGTTTCGGTTACAGACAGAAAACACACAATCTCCATTATAATAAGAATATATATATATATATATATCAACAATTTTTTTTAATAAAAAGTTAATTTTCTTCTAAACAAAAGATACCATCATTTAGTTATTTTCATAGTACAATATACAATAAAAAAAATATCTAATATGTACCATCATCTACTACCAAATTCTACGGCATTGAAACTCTGTTATTAAAAATATGATTATACAACAATCAAAAGCTAATTATGCATATATATATATATATTTATATATATAAATTTTTCGTTACAGAAATGCAGCAATTGTATTTTACTTCCAGGTTTCAATGCTTTAGAGTTTGGTAACAAATAATATCTAATATCCGTTTTTTATATAATTTTCAACAAAAATAATGAATTCCTGGTATTTTTGTTTCATTAAAAAAAGGGGTTATAGGATATTTATTTATGGAAGATTATATATATATATATTATATATATATATATATATATATATTATATTATCACAAAGTTACTACCACGTTTTCATTGCAGTAGCATAAGTAGTTAATCCAAAAGGGCTCAATATATTTCGTAAAATATAGAGCATTTATAATTGTAACGTTTTCTTTCTGTTTCGGTGTTTAAGGTACACCTTCCTCAAGAGAACTAAAAGTTCTAAAACTAAATATTCGAAATATATGTATATATATAGAGAGAGAGAGAGAGAGAGAGAGAGAGAAGAGAGAGAGAGAGAGAGAGAGATAATATCGCCCATAATAAGTTCACTCTAACAATAATAAAGTTAACTTTCTCCTAAACCAAAAGAGACAGGATTTTATTATTACTATTTGAACACTGTACAATCAAAACGAAATCTTATTGTTCATTATCTGTTAACGAATTTTACAAAACTGAAACCTGTAACCAAGAATATGAATGAAATGAAGTAGTCTAAAGATCATATATATGTTATATATCTATACAATTTATTATTTGGTTATAGAGGTGTTGTCTTTTATCTATTTATATGATATATTTGCTTAAGGAAAATAGGTATTTAAAAAAGAATTGGTCAAGGTGTACTTATTTATGGGCGACGTAGTATGAACAAACCGAAAGTTAAAGAAAAAAGTTGAAGTTTTGATGATTATTTCTCTTCAGATTTAGCCTCGTTTTCGTTCTAATTTTATGTAGTAAATAGATTAGAAAAATGAATAAAAATTGATTTTAACTGTGTTCCATTTTGTCTGTTATCGGTACCTTTCCAAATTTACCAAAGAACCCAATTTAACCTGTATTTCTGGATATAATACCGAAAGAAGAAATAACTAAGAAATTTTTAAAACGGTATTTTTTTCCTCGAATTGACCTTTTGTGAAATTATTGATTTTAATTTACTTTCAAACACAGACTAAATTTGTTTAAAAAAAAATAGAAAAAATAGAACCACTTTAAGACTTTCCACGTCAACATCAGAATCGTAAAACTACTTTCTGATGGAAAAATATATACCTCTCCATTTTCATTTTTTAAATGGATAATCGCTATCAGGTCAAGGATTTTTTTCTATAATTTGCATCACTTAACCTAATAATATCTATGGCTTTTATTGAAACCATAGACGTACGAAATGGAATTTTACAGGGGTCTGAAGGAATGTGTCCAGAAAATGTTCTCAATTGCCTAGATCTTAATTTCCCGGTGGGGTTGAAAATTAAAATCTAGAGTAGAGTCTTTACAATCCCCCCCATTCTAGTAAAAAGTTGTGTTTTTTTTAAATTAAAGTAAACAATTACGTATGTTTCCAGGGTATATACTTTTAGAAATACATATTAACTTCAAATACGATTTGCCCTTATGCCCCAATCCTCTTTATCATATGGGTGCTAAAAGGCTGTGGCTGAGGGTCTTCATGTCCTGGGTATGACGTTAAACTCTAAGTGATGACAAAGTTCCAGTTCTGGAGGTTTGGGGAATGTGAAGCACCATTTCATCACCATTATTCCCAGGTACACTCTGATCCAGATTGGTAGTACCTATTATGGCCCAATGTATGGGTTAAATAGAAATTTTGTTTACAAAAAAAATGATTTAAAAAAAAACTGTCGCTACGAATAAAAAAACACAAATAAACGACTTATGATTCCACTATAACATAAAACAATAGAAGCAATGTCGTTTCTTAGGAATATCACAGTACTAATACAGAATGATTGGAGTTTTCTGTTTACGTTTAGGGGAAATAACGGAAATTAACGATAGTAAATTTTAATGCAAACGAAATAAAACATTTCGAATAAAACAATATAACAGCCTTTAGAAGCAAACAAATTGTACATTAGATAATGTTTACATCTTCATTTTTTGGAGGATTTATTCTGCTGTCCATGAGGGCTGAAAAGCATAGGGTAACCCACCCAACATTGAAAAGACCTTGTATCACATATTGCTTGCGTGGGAAAGCAAATAAATCACAATTTTTGTCGGTTGGACTTTGTTTAGCATTTTCCCTGGTGTTTTAAAAAGGCCATTAGGGTTATGGTGTTACGAATTAAAATTGCAAATATACGACTTCATGTAGGTTTCTTGAGAAAAGTAATGCGTCAGCTTCATTTTTGGTTGCAATATCAATAACGTGAAGTTTATCGTGAAATTTTAAAACAAAATTATTTACCCTGTAAATAACCAGCTTTTGCCTCGAAAATGTAAAATTAATTTGCCTATGGGTGGAGATGCATCCCCCGTCCCACCTCCGCATAGTACGACTGTGCTTAGAACTAAGGCGCTACTAAATGATTACTCTTGCATACTGAAATACCACAATATCAGACGAAGAGAAAACATCGTATCACAGTCTACTAAACATTTTCTCTCTGTACAAAGAGACTTAATTGTCACATTGATTTCTTTGACATTGTCGTTGGAGTCTTGCATTTCTATTCACGACAATAGATCTAATGAAAGACAATAGTTTCACATAAAAAAAACAGCAAAATGCTGACGCTATCCCGCAGAAACTATCACTGATACAGACTACGCAGATGACCGAGCACTTCTTACAAATACACCGCGCAAGCAGTATATCCGCTGAATAGCTAGAAGCAGGCAGCATTGGTCTCTATGTGAACTCAGATAAAACGGAGTTCCAGTGTCCTTTCCTCATTAAATGGTAAGCCTCCTATTGACTTCTACACATGTACACAACAGTGTTAACTGACTAATAGAAATGTATAATTTATCAGCTCTGAGTGGACACTGTGTGCCATCTAGAAGATTTGTTAAGTGCAATTATCGCTAACAAAGGATGGCAAGTGAGAATCAAAGGTATCCGTGATGACGAGGAAGATGATGATAGAAGCCCCATCTAATTTCGGTTATTATATTGTATTGTAACTGATATTGCAAGGAATGTTTTGACGGGTGTAAAAAAAATGACAAACACGGCATATTTAACAAAAGTTTTTTTTGTCCTGCAATAAAAACTGAAATAGATTTACAAAATTGTTGGTCCATTAATTTACATCATTGCAAGAAAAATGGTAGGAGGCAAAGGATGTATTCCTGGATTAATATATTCACTTAGGGGTACTTAAAATGTTACATAGTTGGGACTTTAACCTAGACGCTTTTCCCAATAACTACGAAATATTATCAGGATCTGTTGCCGTCGGTGAAGAGATGATCCACGTGCATCTCAGAGAAGAGCCACTTGCCTCTTCTTTTGTGTCGTTACGGTCCGTGGGAAGGAACCTAATAAATATATATATTTTTTTACATGTCCTAAAAGATTTTATTTCATGTGTTTTTGTATATCTCAATTCTGTGCAGAATTTCAATCGAAGTCATTTGTCTTCAACTGATTCATCTTATCACTCCATCCTTTTTATCGGTGCCTCCAAATACTCCTTTCTGAAAGTGACGGTTAATTCTAATAATTGTAAACAAAAGCACTTGAAAGAATTAAGTTTATTTTCGGAGTGGTGTAGTGCATTTAATTTAATCTTTAATTGCTGTTAAATATCTTCCATTCCACAGCATATGCTTCAGAACACACCAGACACACACATACATATATACATATATATATATATATATATATATATATATATATATATGAGAGTACGCAAACAGTTTGTTTGATATGGCGATAGCCGATAATTTTGGGGAGAATATGTGCTTAATTGAAGTCATACCCTATTTGAAAATTAATTAGTTGATAATTTATGAATTGGTGAATATATTTGTTCAATGTTTCTGACTGTCATTCATCTTGTCCTTCAAGATCTGTGATAAAAATTGACCCTTTCTAATCTTGTATGAGAATATTGAATGTTTTCATGCACTACATGCCTAATAAGAAACCCATGCACTCCCATGTACCCGGATATGAACCTGATTGACTTGTGATATTACTCAGCATTCTATCATGGGGTATTGTATTTTACTGATTTAAAACGGATTTACGATAGCTTTTAATAGCACACACACACATATACATATATATATATATATATATATATTATATATATATATATAGAGAGAGAGAGAGAGAGAGAGAGAGAGAGAGAGAGTCAGATTTTAGCCCTGAAGAGCTTTATTGCGAAACTAATAGTAGGTTCGTCTGACTCAGTAGATTGTCTTTATTATATATATATATATATATATATATATACGATTTTTGGATGTTTGTTTTTATAGAAGCATGTTGAATAAATTATTATTTATATTTTTGCTTGAAGGCAATTATAAATGCATGTATCGCATAAAATTCGATAATTATAGAAAATAATCTTGACAAGTAAATCCCGCAAGGATGGCTCGCTATGCAGAACACCGTACAGACTGTTTCGACTTTATTAAGTCTCTTCAGCGATGTATACTAACGACTCCCTCCGACAGGAATCGAAACCGGGACTTCACAGGCATAGTCAGAGACCATATCCGTTCGGCCGCCGGTACATAGCGAAATTAACCCAAAAAAAAATATAAATAATAATTTATTCAACATTGCTTCTATAAAAACAAACATCCAAAATCTTATTCACCTCGCCGAAGAGCTTACGGCCGGGTTTGTTTACTAAATAAACGTCCACTTGCCTACTATGGCAGGGGCGTGTAATAGTATCTTTGACAAGGTTAATTTCGCAGGGATTGTTCGCTATGTACCGGCGGCCGAACGGATATGGTCTCTGACTATGCCTGTGAAGTCCCGTTTCGATTCCTGTCGGAGGGGAGTCGTTAGTATACATCGCTGAAGAGACTTAATAAAGTCGAAACAGTCTGTACGGTGTTCTGCATAGCGAGCCATCCTTTGCGGGATTTACTTGTCAAGATTATTTTCTATAATTACGAATTTTATGCAATACATGCATTTATAATTGCCTTCAAGCAAAATATAAATATATATACATATAAGAGAGAGAGAGAGAGAGAGAGAGAGAGAGAGAGAGAGAGAGCAAATTTACAGACAGTTAATGCAATGCTGAACCTAATACCCCTAACATTCCATCAGATTAAAATCTAAAAAACAATGTCAAAATAATTTATTTTATTTCTCAATGAATTTAGTAGAAATAAAATGTATTGTATGTCTATACGTTGATGAAGTGGATGTAGACTGTTTAATGAGAAAATGAAAACAACTGAAAAGTTAAAGCCGAAATCTTGACTTTTATACCAGTTGACAAGATTATGATACTTGGCGTGTTTTGATTGGCCAGATAGTGCTCGACTGAAATAAATTCATATATTTACTCATATTCTATTTAATTCTAATTTTATTTTATTTCTGAGAGTAGAAAATTACTCTAATAAAAAGTTATGTAAAATTCGTATCCATTTTCTGATGTGTTCTTTTAGTTAATAGATAGTTCATATCTAGCTAAATAGATAGACATATATGAATCGGCTAAAATAGACAGATCGTCAGTCTAATTCAAGCCTATGTTAAACAAGTAGATGGACTGAATGAGACTATAAGGAACAAGAAGAAATTTCGACAAAAAATTAAATACAATATGTTCCAAGATTCCAGGTCAACGGATTTTTAGATTGAGATATTAAATTGGGAATTCAAATTCTCTCCTACCTGGAATATTTGTAATATACCGTCATGACGAATTAAGCACATCCTCTGCACAGTGCCGTAAAGCAGAAACTGCGTCTAGTGCGTTGTCGTATCTATTTTTATTGCATTAAATAAGTGGACGCACATGTGCATGAGGGTCAATGCCACGAGGTGCACATGCGTGTCGTGTAACAATGTACAGGTTAAAGGGGATAAAAATGGACAAGACAACAGCATTTTGGATTCATTTTGGGTTCTTATCGTGTGCCGACCTAAAAGAAACGATGTTTCTTTTATCAGATCCAAATTAGATGAAATATTTCCATTGAGTTAAAAGAAAGTATACAAGTTTGTTTTTTTTTTTTCAAGGATGGATTCAAGACTTAAGCATCAATAATGAGCCTCCGATATCGAAAATCAATTTTTAGTTAGTAAGCAGGATCTAGATCAGGGCTACGTAAAATTTTACTTGATGCACCCCAAATCTAATTTACTTATGTCCCCAAATAAATTAATTGAATCTCAAATTACAAAACATAAACTAATTTACCAGTGTTTAATATAATTTACACGAAAAGAATCAGTAAGCTATAAATGCAAATGCACATTTAATTCTCGAATTATTTTTTAATGAGAAGGATTTGTTTGGTAGGCACTGAGGAGGTAAAAAATATTAAGTTGCAGTGTGTGAGCCAGAAGTTACCACGTTCTATGTTCATAGTGTTTCTATGTTTGCGTATCTAATTGTAAGTTTTATCTGAAAGATTTAAGAAAATTTTGACCAGGGATGTTTTTTTAAAGATATCATGTACACACTTGCTTTAGAATATATATATATATATATATATACCAACCCCTCCGCACGAGCAGGATGCGACACTAAGTCAATTTCTCACGCAGAGTTTAACAGGTTTGAACTAAAAGTTTTCCTTCTCCTAGACTGGTTACCTATCCAAGGTTAAGAACCTAATCCGCCCTGCTATTTATCCATAGCTGGAGGGAGAGTAGTTGGATGCATAACTTTCCCAAAGGTATTAGCGCTATGCGAAATTTAAACAGCTTCGTCCAGGATTTGAACTCGGGTCAACAAGTTACCTACGACTTTAACCATTACACCACGCATAATATATTCTATCGCGGCGTTTTCTTAATCTTCCAGGTATACAGAAACTATTTTCAGGGGTGTTACCTTAAAATCTGGTTATAAATGGTAATATTTTCCTGTAATAGGTAAAAAAAAAAAAAAATTAGCAAGATATTTTACTAAACTTTTCAGTAAAAAAAATCAGAATATGACTGGGAACTATTGGGGGTGCCTTTAATTAGTATATATATCCATTTTAAAGATTATATCACAAGTTTGCATGCACACATTTTACCATTAATTTTTCGATAAAACTGTCATCTTCAACACACCGTAAATTTTCCCACAAAATTGACGGAAAAAAGTTTTTTTAAAAAAACGTGCGTTTGTACTTTTAAACAGATACATTTTTTTAAATAGCCAAAGTCTTCTGATTGCCCCACTGTCAAATCCTGTTTTGGGTGGAGAGACGTTCAATTTAATTTTGTGTTATTAACCACTAATGATCACACTAAGGATTTTGTGAGAAACAATAATTTGTCACATTTAAGAATATGTTGAAATATAATATAAACATCTAGAAAAAGGTGGCCTGTATAAAGGGAGTTCTGAGATACTCTCTCATATAAGCCATTCGAAAAATTTATCGGAAAAGTTATTTTAATTTTAATTTAGACAATGTTTAAAAAGACACGCTTTTCCTTTTTGTCTCGGTGTTTTTACACTCAAAACCGTTTGAGTTGTTTTTTTCTCTCCTAAAAAAGAAGAAGAAGAAGAGGAGGACACTGTGTTGGTTGTTCAACTCAAAACAACAAAGGAGTTGATTAAATTGGCAAAAGGCCCGGCCCTGCCTCATTAATTATTCAACTTGAAAAAGTTACAACGCTTCGTACGACGACGATAGGTGAACCTATGAATTAGTGATCTGTGTCCTGAGGGGTCGGAGGAAAACGGGTTGATCAGGCGAGAGAGAGTGGGGGGGGAGAGTAGAAATAAGGTAAGGTTAGGCGAGTGAGGGGAGGGGCATTATATCGTGCAGAAAAACCAAGGTGAAGGGTGGCAATATACCAGGTGGAAATGATTAAAATTTGGTCTGACTCTGCCGATCTTGCAAAGTTATCATTTTATTTATTTACGTTTGGCTACGTGCATTTTTACTTAAAGGGGGAAAAAAGCTTTGACGTTAATTGTGAAAATTTAGTTTTGTTTAAAACTGTTTTTCCAGTTTTTTCTCTCAATTTTTTTGTGACGTTACTTTTTTTTCTTTTTCTTTTTTCAAATAATTTATTGCCTGACCTCTCCTGTATTTCCCGATTTTCATATTTTCAATATTGACATCAGCATCATTACAAATAAAAGTAATTGTAATAATACAAGGGATAATGATAATAATGGAGAATTGAATTGAGTTGATCACACAATGTATCTTGTAAATTCTTAGGACCAAGTCACCTTTAAGCACCCAGGGGCGACCTGGATTCAGAGGGACATGTTTCGCTTTGCACCGTCAACATCCGGTTGTTTGTTACCAGACCATTTTTAGACGCATTTTATTTTAATTATAAAACTAACTGCTAACCCTAACCCCTAACCCTAACAAACAACCGGATGTTGACGGTGCAAAGTGAAACATCACCTCTGAATCCAGGTCGCCCCTGGGGTGCTTAAAGGTAACTTGGTCCAATTCTTATCACATAAAGTGATGCTTTTGCAATACACATACTCATAGTGGTTCAAAATCGTTATATCTGTGCTAGCTAAAAATAAAAAAATAAAAAAATAAAATAAAAACAGTGGTTACGTATTGTGCCCGAATATCAGAATTGAAACCCTCGTAACCATTTCTTCTCTCCTAACATATTTTATAACTAGCAACAAACTATACTTTCAGGAGTATTAAATTTCAATATTTATTTCATGCGATTCTTTTTTCTTTCTTTTTTCACGAACGCGAAGCAAATTACGAAAGGTAGAAGCATTTGTTGATATCAGTGTCCTCCCGTCTCTCTCTCTCTATATATATATATATATATATATATATATGTGTGTGTGTGTGTGTGTGTGTGTGTGTGTGTGCGTGTGCGTGCTTTAAAGACTTATTTTGGGGAGGAACAGTATTAACCGCAATTTCAAACCAAAGAATAACAATATTTTAACTATTGTAAATCATTGCACTCACAAAAACAGGAACCTTGTATTTTTTATATTTTTTTTTTTTTCATCTTATTGTTACTTTTTATTAAAGATTGATATATATTTAACGGCATCTCAACCCGTTTCGGGACCTTTTATGCCAAGAGGTTAGGAAGTTGTGTTCATCGCACACATTTATATCTAGATTTTCTGTAAACATATCTATTTGACCCATAGATGGAATCATAACAGGTACTATTGTAACGGACAGAATATGATATCGACGACTGGAGGTTACTTTTTGTATGTTTGTCGTTTTGAGTACAACTCACCGCTATCATTATCAGTTGACTATGAAACAAACATGGACAATTTCTAACGTAAGTCTGTGTTTAGTATTTATATATGTATATATATATATATATATATATATATATATATATATATATATGAGAGTTTAAATTTGCTTGAAGCATTGTGTATATATTGGTTTGGAGGTTGATTTGGAAGGCTCACAATGCTGGTGTAAAGAAAAAATAAATAAGGTAACAATGGTGTTGTTTGTTAACCTGTAATTACAGGTTAACAAACAACACCATTGTTATCTTATTATGTTTTTTCTTTACACCTGCATTGTGATAGCCTTCAAATCAACCTCCAAAACCATATATATATATATATATATATATATATATATAAAACAATCATGACAAATTAACAAGAATAATTTTATTGCCTGAGCAAACCTAAGTGAACGAATACAAAAAGCTTGTAGAGAGTTGAATGAATGAATTGACCATGTTCAGATAGTCTTAAGGGAATTGTTAATAAAGTGTTAAGTAAAGAATTTACAATTTAACCATGCAAGGTGTGCCATGTGATATGAGGTTGTTGGGGGCAAAAATGTGAGAATTGTGTCGCAGTTAAGGGTGTAATGCCTACTCTATCACTCCAGGTCGGAGTGCAGCTGGGAGTAATGGCAATGAAGAAGTACTTCACACTCCCCAGATCTCCAGAACTAGAGCCTCGCCAATAGATGAAGTTTAATGTCATACCTAGGACATCCATTTGGTAAAAAAGAACAATTTCCTCGTAAATTCCTACCATAAAATAAACTGAACCCTCATTTTATGTCCGTGTTTTTGCAATAAATGTTTTATTTTTCTTGCACCCGTTATTTTACAATACTTAATATATTTTCTTTATTTGTCAAAGAATAAAGAATCAAGAAAATATATTTAGTATTGTAAAATAACGGGTGCAAGAAAAGTAAAACATTTATTGCAAACACACGGACATAAAATGAGGGTTCAGTTAATTTTATGTTGGAATTTACGAGGAAATTGTTCTTCTTTACCATCCATTTTACTTGGGGGAGGGGGTCTTACCCATCTCTAGAGGATACACTTTCGTCAAAGTCCTGCCGACAAAGCGGTATAATAATTCAATTAATAACAGAAGCTGTAGTAGCGATGATTGTTGTTATAGTTATTATACCGGCCATATTATTATTATTTGTTGTTGTAATGATAAGTAGTTCTGTCGTTTTTGCCGTAAGGATATAGTTAATAATCGTTGTAGTCATATTAGTCTAGAAGTAGTTAAGTCATCGTTGTAAGGATAAGATTAATAATGATCGTAGTCATATTCAGTGGTAATAGTTGTCTAGGTCTAGTCGCAGTAACAGCACATGTAATGATCGTAGTAATGATATTTATTATAACAGTAGTGAGCGTGCTTCTAGAGGTACGCTTCATAATATTAATGAGAATAGTAGTGTTAGTCGGGGTTCTATATTTTTTGGGTTACAGTTTAAAACAAAACTTATATTTTCAACATATTCGATTTTTTTTCAAAATTATCTAAACTTTTATTTTGTGCTAATTCTCTAAGTTGAAATATCATTTATTTTTTGGTTTGGGGTATTCATTAATTTTGTATTCGTTCTAAATTTATCCTAGCTACAAATCTTCTTCATCTTCTTTCACGAATTATCTTAGTTTACCATTTTTACTAATCATTTTCTCCACTCTTTTCTTTAACAACTTATTCTTCCCTTTTCATCTCCTCTTTATTTTCATTTGTGTATTCCTACTGGTAGAACGTTCAGCTAGAAACCACAAGGTTCCTAGTTCGATACCGGCCCTCGCCAACTCAGCGTATGAGTAGCACAGGGATCTGTGAGGTAAAGTAAGGAGCTGATGGTAGGTGTGGCGCTCCACCTCAGACGCCAAAAACAATCTCCTTGGTCTAGCGCTAGTGAAAAGGGATAGACTCTCTCGCTGATTGGCTGATACCGACTTTAGGCCACACTGATGACTTTACTTATTCCTACTCCTTTCACTACTTAATATGTTTGTTTTGTTTTTTCTTTTCCCTCTTCGTAGTCCTTCTCTTTTCCTGTTACTTCTCCTTGTCTCATTCTTATTTTCCTTTTGTTTCACTTGCTACTACTCCCTCATTCTAAAATACCCACCCATCTTTACCCCTCTTTTACCTTTCCCTTCTCTCCTCTTTGTCTTCTTTCTCTTTATTTTCATTCTCTTTCACTTTCTATCACTCCTGCACTCATTCTACACATTTTAATATAGATACTCCTTAACTTACCTTTTTATTTTCACTATCCTCTTTTTCTTCTTTCCTTTAACCCCCCCTTCCTTCTCCCATTTAATTCTCTTACACACACTATTAACTGTTAAAATGATTTACTTTCTCTTATTCCCCAATTTTTGCCCTTAGAATTCAGTTTTTTGTTTGTTTTCATTCATTAATTCCCTATTTTATCCATTTTTTTTTCTCTTTCCAATTTCTTATTAGAGACACAAGACAATGTGAGAACTTTTGTCCACCGACTTTCTAACCCCCAAGTGTAATGCTTGTAATGACGGTAATGATAGGGGCGAAGAGGAACAGACAGTTGAGACAATGGCTGTTCGAATTGGGTGTGTTGTTGTTCTTGTTGTCGATGAAGGGCTTTCATATAATTGATTTCCTATTACATAAGTCTCACCTGGGAAATAACGACAAAGAGATCAAGCGGAAAAGAATAATGGAGTGTTTTCTCTCGCACACAAAACTGATGTAGCATTTTCAGGTGAGAACCTTAAAACGTCTGCAGCCATTTTGGCAATAGGCAAAATTAATGGAGCGAAGGAGAAAACATGGAAAAGAGAAGATGGGAACAATATAGTTCGTTCGCACGTTCAGATCGAATGACAGACGGACATATAGACAAACAGACAAGACGAAAGAAACAAAAAGAAATAAAGAACGAATGAATGAACAGACGAAATACATTTTTGAAGATAACAAAATCACAGAGGAAGTCGGACAGAAATAGCGGTAGGAAGATCTCAAGAAAAGAAAACAATGTATAAGTGAAAGAGAAACAAATAGAATAGGTTAGATAGCTTTATAGATTGATTGGTTTTAACGGCATATCAACTCATCTAGAGTTATTTTATGCTTAGAGTTAGGGAATCATGTTCATATTTATATTTGTCTTGTTTTTGTTTCCTAGGAGGCTTTTTGCACATTGTTATATCAAATACGAATAATTTTCATGCAGATATATTTCAGTTGGATCATGTAGACTAGAAATCAGGGTTTTTAAGGAGACAAACAAAGTAAATCTACCTTTAAAACAAGGTATATAAAAAGAAAGAGTTGAAAAAAGAAGGTATATATATATATTAAAAGAAGAGAGATGTATATGTATATATATATAAAGTTAAAAGAAAGGAAACGAGTCCGACGGTATAAGTATAGATAAAAGGATATGAAAACAACACAATATGCTGTTAAAGTGAAAAGATTTTATATCATATATTCATAGCTAATATTGAACAATATTTCGATTTATAAAAATCATCTTCAGAGCTTGTTTTTACTCCACTTATCAATAGCGGAGACGAAAATAATATGAATTTAAAACGAAAACATTGATGTTGCAACATCAATGTTTTCGTTTTAAATTCATATTATTTTCGTCTCCGCTATTGATAAGTGGAGTAAAAACAAGCTCTGAAGATGATTTTTATAAATCGAAATATTGTTCAATATTAGCTATGAATATATGATATAAAATCTTTTCACTTTAACAGCATATTGTGTTGTTTTCATATCATTATATATATATATATATATATATATATATATATATATATATATATATATATGGATGAAAGAAAGATAAGAAAGGAAATAATTAAAACAGAGAAAGTAAAATAGAAATAGAAAGAAAAAGAGAGAAATAGAAAAAAGAAAGAAAAAAAAGAAAGAAAAAGAGAGAAAAAGAAAGAAGAAGGAAAAAGAAAGAAGAAAGAGAAACAATGAATCAAGAGACTGATAACAATAATATCGTTTCGTGACAACTAAAATGGACACTATTAATATGTGCACACAAGAGTTCGTCTTGTTCTTCTGAAATAAAAGAAAGAAAAGGAAAACACTTTGCAATTTGTAGAAGCGAGTTTGGTAAATAAGAGGGATCCCGAGCACGACATGGAACAAGATTGTAAGTCTGCAATTCAAAAATGAAAATGGAAGCAGATTTTCATTTCAATACAAAACTCCAAAGAATTCCTTGGACTTTCCATGTCTGGAATAATGTTCACATATAATCTCATGTCTGGAATTGAGATATTTACTTTTTTAATCCTTTGGATAGAGATCTCCATTTGCTGTAGATATTTCACTGTGCCTCTCATGTTGAATCCTTGTCTGTTCAATTTCACATTTCTTTCGTCAGTGACGAAGTCATTCGATTCAAGACTCGTACAATTTTCAGTCTGGATGGTAGGTTGGTTGATGAGTTCGGTTGGTTGATATTACATTGATGGTTGGTTGGATTGCTAAGTGGCTGACTGGTTGATTTTATATCGGTTGGTTACTTGCTTGGTTTGGCGTTGGTTGCTTGGTTGAATATTTGGCTGGTTGATTTTATGTTGGTTATTTTTTTTAAAGTTTTACGTTGGTTAGTTAGTTAGTGGTTAGCTAGTTGGTTTTACGTTGATTGGCTGATTGGTTTTACATTTGTCGGTTAGTTGATTGGCTTTATGTAGGCGGTTGGTTTCACACTTGTTGGTTGGTTGGTATTTGTTGACTAGTTTTATATTGGTTGGTTTTACATTGATTGGTTGACTATTGGATTGGCTGGTTTGTGGGTAGCTAACTGGCTTTACGTTGGTTATTTGTGTGACGGAGAACGAGTACTACCGTACTCATTTAGAAAAAGAGCAAGACATTTTCTTGCCTGCCGGAGTCGAACCCGCGCCCACCCGAATACAAAGAAATGCGATTTAGGCGCTGGATGGACGCGAGGTGCAATTCAGATGCCCGGATGTTGGGGCCTACACGCGTCCATCCGAATGCACGAGAATTGTGCGTTGCACGGGCGCGAGGTTCGACTGATGTGCCCGGATGTTTGGGGAATATGCCCATAAATAACTGAAGTGGGTGGAGCGCTGGGACAGGTAGATGGCCTACACAAGACAACAGTCAGTGAAGAAACGCTTTGTGGACGACCCTGCATAAGAATTTGTTTTTGATTCAACAAAATTTGTCTGGTTGGTATTACGTTGGTTTGTAGGTTGGTTTGTTTTACGTTAGTTGGCTGGTTGTTTGGATAGTGGTTGACTGTTTGGTTTTAAGTTTGTCTCTTTATATTGATTATTAGTTTGGTTGCCTGGTGGTTCTACACTAGTTGGTAGGTTGGTCGGCTGGTTGTTTATTGGTAGTGGTTAACTGGTTTCACATAGGTTGTTTTTTATTTGGTAGGCTGGTTGTTTTGTTTATTAGTTGGTTTTACGTTGTTTGTTTACTTGGTTGTTTTTACGGTGGTTGGTAGTTTGGTTGACTGGTTTTACATTGGTTGTTGGGTGGTTTATTTTCGAGCATTTTAACTCTTCTTGGTTTAGTTTATACCTAACCCCAATTATATACGGTAAAAATGTATCTTAAAAATAATTTGAAACAGGTAAACATTTCATTGTCTTAAACATATATACTTGTCCTATAGATGGGATTATGAGTCAACGTGAACCTGAGAGTAATAGCAAGGAAGATGTGACGCTACACTCTTCAAACCTCCAAAACTGGAGCCTCTTCATTGGGTGTACTTCAGTGTAATACACAGTTCCCTTTTTTTTTCTAAAGAAGAAGCAGTCGGTGTATACTTGGTTCGGCCAACAGGGCCGGCATTCGCGCTTGATATCAAACTTAATTGGTTCATTTTATTTTTACATAAGTCATTTAACATTAACATTCTTCTCTCTCCTATTATGAAATTCTCTTTATGAGGTGAATCGGAATTACTTTTTTTTTAGCAGTGAGGTAGTTGCGTATTTGCCAATGACACCTGTAATCGAGATTTGAAAGAGCTGATAGGGGTTAGTTTTATAATTTTTTTAAATCTAAAAATCGTCTGTTAAAACAACCGGATATTGACGGTGTAAATGAAAAACAAGTCCTTTCTTAATCGAGGTCAAAAAGGGGAGCCTAAAGGTAATATGGTCTAATACTTGGAATTAGAATTTATTGGGATAGAAGAGCTTTCTGAATCTGTTAGATGGCATTTGGGGTATTTAGTTTTAACTTGTTTTTTTGTTGGTCGGTTGGTTGGTTTTACGACATTTCAACCCTTGTGGGATTATTCAATTCTGAAGACTGTTGTTTCCCAAGCAATTATGTGGTTTCAAGTATGTATTTACACCACCACCCTAAAATGTAACACAAGGTCATTTTTAAGCGGAAGAAATGTATGGAATTCAGAATTTACCTTCTAATTGTTATACCAAAGTTAAAGAGCCTAGTCTGCCCTACTATTAACTCTGAGGAGAGGAGAATTGATGGGTTTTATATTTAACCAAAGTTTTCACGATATTAAATGCTGTCTCTAACAGAAATTGAACACCGACTCAATTTCCATTACGTTCTCTCTCTCTCTCTCTCTCTCTCTGATATACACGCACACGTACATGATGACGTGAACCTATTTTGACGCGTCTACATTTATAGAGTAAGCGTCAGTGGGACTTATCGCTGGACCATTCCAAGTTTGTCACATGATCAACTTGGAAGTTTGTAACACACAAACTAAGACTAGTAAGCTGCTGCTGCCCTTCCTTCAACCCCAAGGGCAATTTCCGTCTCGTATTTGTCCTTTGAATCCCTTAATTTGTTTTGGTTGGCTTCTGTTACGGCTGGTCAGCGCCAGAGCCCTTTGATGAGGTTAAAATGTTTTGTCCTGATAAGAGAGTCAAGCAAAGGAGCTTGAATAGAACAAGAATATCTTACAATGTTTACTTACGGATTTTATCCCAGACAAAAACACGCTACACCTACAAATATGTATAATAGTATATATATATGTATACATATATATTACCAAATACTATATAGTTTTACACACCCATGAAGGTAGATGGATATTACGTCTTGAAACCCTTAACCCATATAGACTCAACAACAAACTAAACCACACAAAAAAAAAACTTTACATTCTGACCAGGAAATACTTATTGAAATGTTAGGAAAAGTCATTATCTAAAAATTCCTTACTTTTTAGCTTGACCTTTCTGCTTAACGACGTCTTAGAGAGAAAAAAAAGAAAACTTTGGAAATTACTTATAAATACGTACAGAGTTGAATATTTAAATCAGTACCTTTTAAAGTTCAAGTTTCATTCCCATGTGAAGCCAATCCTGTGGCATTCATACCACTTTCAGTCTTGAAATGCAAACAGTCATAAAACACGCATCTTCTGTGTTTATTTATTCTTATAATAGAATATATACAAAGACTTACATATTTAATATACACTGCAAATTGATACTTGTTATATACTGATACATACACATACATAGAGACATACAGGGTTGCTCGATGTGTTACGGTTATGAAAATGGTATCGGTGACATGGGTTTAAATTTTGGACAAAGTTGTTGGCATTCACTTTTCCCTTGTGCCTTTTGGAAAGGCATGAATCTTTCTGTTTATCTCCGCCTAGTTCTGGGTAAATAGTAGCGCAGACTGGGTTCTTTAGCGTTTGTTAGTCTTTAGAAAGGGTCCAAAATTCAAGGTAATATCAATCCTTTAAAAGTCTCTCCCAACTGAACACGCCACTCTCACTTCAAACAGCAGTCGTCAGATTTCACTTGCCGTCCAAACACTTTCTTTCTCACTCGCACTGTCAGCGACAGTCGGTCTTTATTTCTGCTCGTTCGGATGCGCTTATGCAAATTCGGATATACTTTATTTGGGTCTCTACTAACAACACCTCAGCTATGAGGAGATAGCGAGTTCGAGTATCCGTAGCCGCTCGCCACAGGCCAAACATATCCTGACGCGCTTTGTTTGTGTGGGCTGAGAATCCGCTTGTTCATAGGGCTGCCTTTCAGTCTCGTCACAGTTAGGCAACCAGTCTAGGAGAAAGAAACCTCAAACTAGCTTTACCCTGCTTAAAAATTGACCTTGTGTTACATCCTACCCGTGACAGGCATGAGTTGAATAAATAAATACATACATACACACTTGCAAAAACACAAAACCAATGATAGACCCTGTATCCCCTATCGATGCGACTTAGAATACGCTGACTATATCCCCTGCAGAGAGGTTAGACCCTCTAAAAAAGGAGGGGGTACCCTGGGTATGACACTAAACTGCATCTGGTGGTGAGGCTCAAGTTATGGAGGGAAAAGTACCCCCTCATCGCCCTTATTCCAAGGTCTACTCTGGGTTTTACTGCTTGTTAGGACCCCCCATCTATGTTTGAAATTTATTCGTATTCGATAGAAATATTTCATGTCATATAACCATGTGCAAATTATTTGGATTCGATAGGATTATTTGATATGATATACCTCTAAATTATTTGTATCAAGAATAGCTACTTGAAGCTATAATTGTTTACTAAGGATTATTATTAGTACTTAAAGTCATACAACTCTGTGTTCAAATAAATTACTATTAGTAAACGAAATAATTACTTGAAACCAAATAATTGGGAGTATTAGATAGGAAGACCTACACAATCGTGCAAATTATTTGTATTATATAAGAATACTTGAGATCATATAAATGTGCGCAAAAAATTTCAATAAATAACTACATAAAAAACCTAAACATAAACGTAGAATGGACGCGATTCCTTTATATCTAGGCATGATATAACCCTATCCGGGTTGACATACCGTTAAAATAGATCAATTAATCTATTTCTTTATTATTTATTCATTTTATATATCTATAATTCAAAATTGTAATTTATTTCTTTTATATTTTTTCTTCCTTTTTCTTTCTTTCTTCGTTCGTTCCCTCCTTTTTTCTTCTTTTCTTTCAACACTTTTATAAATAGAACTACAAGCACCAATTATCTGATTATCTTGTTTTCTCAATAAACAAGTTCATTTCTTTCCTTGGATGAAATTTGGGTCCTTTTATTATTAAAGATGATGCTCTTAAAGATTCGTTGATGTTGATTCATTAAGACAGGAAGTTGGCAAAAAAATTGTTTCTACCACGATGCTTTATTCTCAATCAAAATAAGGCTCCATAGCAAGGTCAGTGATATGGCGCCCTAGGCAAGCCTTTAGATGCACACTTTCTTGAAAGTTTTGATTAGCTAATGTAGGTAAAGTAACCCATTACTATATCGTTTCTAACTCTCGAAATACCATTGAAAACATAATTTTCATCTTGTAGTTTTATTACTTCATCCAATAACGAACCTTCCACTGGACCACCAAGCAACGATCAAGCAACGACCTTCCACTGGACCACCACAGTATCCACCATAGTTTTCCCTTCATTTCTTATTTTATCAGAGTTTGCCCTGAAATTGCTGGCGCCCCCAGATGTTGGCGCCCTATATGATCACCTAGTTCACCTAAAAGAAAACGCCACACCTGCTTAATACTGACACCATATTACTGTCGTTATTTTGATTGAAAATATTTCCTGAATGACTAACCGAAAATAAAAGTTGACATTTTAATTGTTACGTATTTTCATTGGGTGTTTCGAACTTTTCTTCTTTATTATATTTGTATTATATTTTCATTTTAGTTATTTTTAAAAAAATATTTAATTTAATAAGAAAAGAGAAATTTGTTGGGATGAGAAGAATATACTTTCCGCCAAACTGATGAAGTAACAGATTACCTTCAAATTCTATAATGATTATCGAATATGACAGAAATCCACACAAAAGGATGTGGGAAAGAAACATCAATATTAAAACATATCAGAATATATTTTGTTGTGAGGTTTTAAGGGTCAAAAAAAGAACAAAACAACGGGTAACGAAAAGTAGTAAAATGTATTAACAGAAAGTAGACAATACAATAGAGAGATGTGGAAATGACGTCCGACGAAGAGTTATTGGCACTCGCATTGGCTTGCTTAAGCCACAATTATCCCTGTTATTTATAGTAAGCTGTTGGCGCATTTCATTGGTCTTATAGGGTGTGTACCTATAACAATTTTAAAAATAAAATACGATTATCTACCTTTGTCTCAAGAACAGCAGCCCGTTTTTTTTGTAAAATACACGTAACAGAAAAGAATTCGGTGTTTTCTCCGACGATGGGATGTGACGGTATTGAAAAGTCCAAACACCCTAAAAGGAGAAAACTGAAGGTGACTTGAACCAACTCTGGGTAAGTTTTCTTATCATTTTACCAAAGTGACCATTACTAAAATTTAATACTATGATTTAAACGATGCAGGTTATTATTTCAGAAATGGACACTGGACTTGACCAAAATTCAATTATGGACATTCTCTCAAAGAATGAGCATTTCAGGTATTCAGTTTTATTCTTCATTCTTCCAATTCCACTATATACACTACATGACCTTCTTTAGATGAAGACCAGATTGTTGTGCATTTAATTGTAGTTCATTTTCCTTGTCTTGTTGTAAAGTATCCACTTTTCATTGTTTGTCAGAAACAGATCAATTTTATTATATTCAAGTATATCATTGATTATTCTCATACAATCTGTTGATTTCATCAATATCAACTGCAATTTATCTACTTGAGTGTTGAGTGCCCTTCAATGAAAATACCAGCATACCATTTTGTAAAACCCGTTTAATATTCACAATACTTTGTTTCATACATTACAGAAATATGTCATATTTTGCTTAAATACAAAACGGCTTAATATGCTCGAAAATGTGTTTAATTTCTTGCATTTTCAAAGCTAGAATCAATAAAAAAAATATACTAATTTTGACATTTAAGAATACATTCTTAAATATAATACAATCAAAAGTCGGTTTTAAAACTTAATGCTTCTAATGGCAAAAACAGAAAAAAGCTTTTTGAACAGAATAATATTTTTACCATCGTTTAGTTCTACTTAGAATTGAATTTCCGCATCAACACACTGTACCTTCCATCAAGGTTGCCTTTGTATACACTCATTGACGGACAAAGAAAATAAGGTGCCTTGTTAAAGTATGAATATCATTCATTTCTATCTTCACTCATTAATTGGGACAATTTGCTTTCAGAAACACAAGAAGAAGAACCAAAACAAGAAAAACAATAAAAGATGCTCTTCACAAGATTTGAAGACCACAAATCAATTAAAAACAATCTCGATTTGTTCCCCAATAAAATAAGTGATGCGTTTTTATTCTATTCTATTAGCTTGTTTTGTACTGAAGAAACCAACTAATTAGGGAAGCACTTAAAAGAAGAAACAATGATCATCCAATGAAAAGTTGGTGTGTCACCAGTTGTTGTCTCTTTGACAAAACAAATGATTTGGTCATTAGAGGGTCAAGTGGAGTGGCCAGAAGACAAACTAACAAGGGTCAAGCAGAATAAGAAATCTTTTTGTCTTAGTTCTTGAGATCAGACCACTTCTCGAAACAAATCGGCAGATATAAAAAAAAAAAAAAAAAAAAATTTTTTACATCAGTTCATAGCAAATAACCTGAGTTCAAATTAGAATGAATAGAAAACTAGATGAATCAAATCTTTTGAAATTTAACGATAGGTAAGGTTTTTTAGACCATTATTAGTGCCATGAGATATTACTGGATCCCTATTATCATGTCCATGTGTCAGATTAATTAAACATACTAAATACACAATAATAGCTGCATAAAAAATTTAGAAATGCATTTGATATACTCTATGGACAATTGAAGTCATTATTTGAGTACATTGTTACCACAGTACTTCATATGATACATTTTCCAGATTTCTGTCCACCTTGTCTTTATCTCCCGCAGTCGGAAGACCCCCCCAAAAAAAAAAATCTGGG
This sequence comes from Doryteuthis pealeii, assembly GCA_023376005.1. NCBI lineage: Eukaryota > Metazoa > Mollusca > Cephalopoda > Myopsida > Loliginidae > Doryteuthis > Doryteuthis pealeii. Next base: position 3,562,792 of record CM042143.1, on the reverse strand, counting down.
TAGTGAGGAATACTCGTTGCCATTACTCCCTAGCCCAATATAACCCAGATTGTTAATTCCAGTTAGGGTCAAATAGATCTGCTTGAAATTTATTCTTATTCGATAGTGCTTTCTGTGAAAACAAAAACTCTTATGGAACAGCTACACAAAAAAGTGTAACTATGTATGTACAATGAACATGATTACCTAACATCTAGACATAAAATAACCCTAGGAGGTTTGATATGCCGTTAAAATTAATCTATCAGTCTCCAGATTTCTTCAAGTGTACAATCCTGAATGAAAAAGAGGTATCTTTTTTTCTTGATAAAAATAGAATAATTCCAGGTTTCCAACTCTTTGAATGATGGTGACTCTTCTTAAAATTATAAACTATATCTAAAAATATTCATGTATGAAAGGTTTACTGAAGGGTAACTGATTTTTTTTTTCAATTCAAGTACTGGTTTAGAAACATTCAGAAGTTTAATTTCATCACATATTAATACCTCAACGTTTAACTAACAGATAACATTTCAGATTCTGACTTACTACAACATCCACATTATATCATCATCACCATCAGGTGTGCTGTCAGCTCCACTCTTGGTATGTTCACCAGATGGCATCTAGTGTTTGTACAGAGCGGATGAAAAGTCTTTGTTGGTCAGCCAACACTGGTATGTCCATGTGTAGGAGTCCATAAGAGAACATAGCTTATGAGTTTATTCTTATCACTCCAGCATGTCTTGCTTATCTTACTTGGAGTGTTTATGAGATGGGAGATATGTGGTCATATGACTACTGTTTTTGAGGGATGCTGCTTCCAGGATTTGTTCAAAACAGCATGAACATTCTTGTGTAGTGCCCATCTCATTTTTTCTCCAGGCGTCTTATTAAAGTTCAAGTTTTACAGCCATACAATAGTACTGACACAGCTACCACTTTGAAAAATTCTCTTTTTATCTATCGGGGAGATCAGATTTTCATATGGTCAATAACACACGAAATTCAGATTTTTCTATTGTTTGAAAATTTGCAACAGTAAAAGTCGTCGGGGCGGCCTAAAGGTATCAGCCAATCAGCGAGGGAGTCTATCCCCTTTTCACTTGTGCTAGACCAAAGAGATTATTTTAGCATCTGAGGTGGAGCGCTACAACTACCGTCAGCTCCTTACTTTACCGCACAGATCCCTGTGCTACTCATACGCTGAGTTGGCGAGGACTGGTATCGAACTAGGAACCTTGTGGTTTCTAGCCGAACGCTCTACCGACTGAGCTAACCTGGCCCATTAAAAGTAGCTTCACTTAAATAGCTGTAATTTTTAAACTAATAATCGATTGGGCTCAAATTTTGACACGTGCCATTTGAAGGTTAGTACTTTATAAAAATTATATGGATTTTTTTATTAGTGGCACTATCTATATATCAGGTCCGGGACTTATTGAGTGATGTGTTATGTGAACTGGTCTACTTTCAAAGGTGTGCCATTTAATGAGAAGATGATTAAAACACATGAAAAAAAAAAAAAAAAAGATGTATAAATGAACAAAAAGTGAAATTGGTTTGATTTACATCTGCATCTTTTCCCTTTTTTTATCACCTAAACTGATTGTTATAAGTTAGATGCGTGGTAAGAGGAAATTAACACTCATTAGGATGGTAAATGTAGACATTCTCTCATGATAAATGGTGATCTCTCTTCAACCTGAAACTGTGGAAAAAAGGAAATAAAACACAAATGATATGTCAATTGTGGACTGGGAGATGCATGAAGGTGCAGGTGTTTAAAGGGTGAGGTGAATGAATTTTGAGAAATGGTGGAATGATGCAATTTTAGAAGATATATGGGCGGATAGTGAAAATGCATGGGTGGTATAAATAGATATGATATGAACAGAGATAGATATGAGCAATAAAATAGATAGATAAAGGTAGGTAGATAGAGAGACAGATTAATTGATAGATAGGTCAATAAGTAGATGCATAAAAAGACACAGAAGTTTCAAGAATGAGATCATTGACAAGGCAGAATCAGTTCCACAGCCTGGTATTAACCCTCTGATATTCTCACTCTCTATATATATTACATGATTGATGCTAGTCTATATATATATATATATATATATATATATATAACAAATCTTTGGTACAGCTAAAATTTAAAAATTTAAAATTTATCATACTTTATTGATCAGCAATTTTAAATGCTCTCTTTTCTTTTTATTCGTTTAAAATTGCTGATCAATAAAGTATGATACTTTTTAAAAATATATATATATATATATATATATGTATATAGATAGATAGAGAGAGATATAGATATTTGTATTTACATATATATTTCTATATATGAGCAGAAAAAGAGAGGTAGTTTTGTCGATTCTTTCTCAAACCACCAGGTTATAAAACATCATATATCCATCAGTATTGTAAAGAATGTTGACCAACATTTTATAACAAACACATGTAAAATATCCCTGAAATATTCTAAGGAACTGAATACTATAAAATTGTGCTAACACAACGATAATACTCTTACTAGTTAGAAAAAATCCCCATCTCAAAATTTCAGATTGCAGCAAAAATTACTTTTTAACAATCAGAAAAAAAAAATTTGATTTTAAATTTTCTAAGGATATTTTTCATTTCCCATTTGAACTAATATTTTCCTTTTTTTCTCAGTCAGGAACATGGATAAATGTATGATAAATAAGAAATATAAAAGAAAGAAGAGTAATAATTTTAATGGGACAGACAGAAATGTAATAAGAGAGTAGACATATATATGGAGACACTACAGATTTTATAAGTAGACAAATAAACTGAGAGATAGTTGACGTTCGAATAAGTTACTCTAATCTTCCATGTATAGAGGAGAGTCTTCCTTTCTTGAATGACAACAATTTATCTAAGATTAGATAGATAATGCATTGATAATTCAGCCACCAAACAATCTCAGTATATAGAATATACATACATCAATAACTGCAATAGATTAACATAGAAAGTGAGATAGAATAAAACTAAGATAGATACTGACTAAGCCTTGCATGGCCACGCACATGTCCAGAAGTGTGGATGCAAACTCACTATACTAGCAAATAGTCTGCCTGCTAAGACCAACTTGCTAATAATTTCTTTATAGTAAGTGACCAAGATTGAGATGGATATATGCATTAGATGACAACAAAATCAATATGCATAAACTTAGATAAATGAATAGGTATGATATAAAAGACTGTGACAGATAGATAGATAAATATGAACAGAGATAGATAGATGTAATAAACTGAGATAGATAAGCAGATAGATAAATAAATTTGAACAGAGATAGATGTAATAGACTGAGATAGATAAGCACAGAGATAGATAGATAGATGTAATAGACTGAGATAGATAAGCAGAGAGATAGATAGATAGATGTAATAGACTGAGATAGATAAGCAGAGATAGATAGATAGATAGATAAGCAGAGGGGTAGATAGATAAATATGAACAGATAGATAGACAGATAGATAGATAGATAGATATGAACAGAGACAGATAGACAGATAGATAGATATGACAGATAGACAGATAAATAGATAGATATGAACAGAGACAGATAGATATGATCAGATAGATAGATAGATATGAACAGAGACAGATAGATAGATATGAACAGAGACAGATAGATAGATATGTACAGAGACAGATAGATATAGATAGATAGATATGACAGGACAGATAGATAGATATGTACAGATAGATAGATATGAACAGACAGATAGATAGATAGATAGATAGATATGAGACAGACAGATAGATAGATAGATAGATAGATAGATATGACAGAGACAGATAGATAGATATGAACAGAAACAGATAGATAGATATGAACAGACAGATAGATAGATAGATATGATAGATAGATAGATAGATGATAAATATGAACAGAGACAGATAGATAAATATGAACGGAGACAGATAGATAGATAGATAAATATGAACAGAGATAGATAGATAGTGTAATAGACTGAGATAGATAAGCAGAGAGATAGATAGATAAATATGAACAGAGACAGATAGATAGTTAGATAATAGGAACAGAGACAGACAGATAGATAAATAGATAGATAGATAGATGTAATAGAAGATAGATAGATAGAGACAGATAGATAATATGAACAGAGACAGATAGATAAATATGAACAGAGACAGATAGATAAATAGATAGATAGATAAATAGATAGATAGATGTAATAGACTGAGTTAGATAAGCAGAGAGATAAATATGAACAGAGACAGATAGATGTAATAGATTAAGATAGATAAGCAGATTGATAGTTAAATTAACTGATCATTCAACCAAGAAGACATAAAATGTTTCAAAGTTATTTTTCCTTATAGCACATAGTATTTTCATAGCCTTGATGTAATTTGACAATTAATCAGAGAGAAATTTACTCTTTACTCATAAAGAGATCCTCTCCCATGTGGTTTCACAATGAAATGCTTTTGACGTTTGGTTAGTTGGTTTTATAGCATATCAAATATTGTTGTGTTATTTAATGTTGAAGTTAAAACTTTTTGCAAGAAATGATATGGTTTAAGTAACAATTGATAAACATTTACAGACAGTTATAGCTACTGAACTAGAGTCTTATCATAGGATACAGTTTAATTTTATACCCAGGACACTCTTTATTTCCTTGGTGGGGTGGTCTTAGCCAGATGCAGGGAATGAGGTCCACCAAAGGGCCTTAAACATTATTGAGCATTGTGTAACCATTGTATTCATAGAGAATATGCACCAAGCTTTGATTGAAAATTGGATATTTATCTGCAATCATAAAAGAGGACTTTGCAGACTGTTTAGGAAATTTGAAGAAATTCTGTGATAGCTGGATAGAAAAACATGATGTACCCAGGAGAATAATGATGTCTGCATGAGGATCAACAACTCACACTGGACCCAGGAGGATGGAAATAACAATCTGGATGAGTTGCAATAAATATTAAAGAAGAATACAAGCCAAAATTAATATCAATAAGAGTCTGGTAGTCTTAAGCTAAATCTGACAACCAGCTACTGATTGATTGATTTTAATGATATGTTAACCCATTTAGGGTTATTTTAAAGCTAGATGTCAGGAATTGTGTTCATTATACATTTATACTTACATTTTCTATGTAGTTGTTTCTTAAGAATACAAATAATTTTTAAACTGATCTATTTGACACATAGATGGGGCTCTAACAGTTACAACTACTCAATGTTAGAATGGATCTTGCAATAATAAAGAAGTAAGCAATGCTCTCCAGATCTCTAGAACTGGAGCCTTGTCATAAGATGCAATTTAGTGTTCTACCCAGAAGACCCCATTTGAGGGGGATCATCACAGGAGATGCAGTCATCGTATTCTAAGCTCCACTTATTTGACCTAAAGATGGGGCCCTAACAGGTACAGCCACTCTGGGTCAGAATGGATCACCAAGCAATGGCAGTAAAGGGGTAAACAATGCTCCCCAGTCTTTAGAACAGGAGCCTTGCCATAAGATGCAGTTTAGTGTTCTACCCAGAAAACCCCATTTTATTTTGCGGGGAGGGGTTACCGCTCCACACGAGATGCAGTTATCATATTCTAAGCTCCACTGAAAGGGCATACAACCAGTTGCCTTCCCTGACACCAGAAGTGAACTTTACAATCATTTAGCTTTTCAATATTTATGAGATTTAATGACAGTATTAATTGGCTACAAGTTCATATAAGCATATAAACACGATGTCCTTTGCATGTTTCACTAAACAACAAAATTTAAATGAATTAATTTCTATTTCATTATCTTGAATAATTGTTAGAGACAGAATTTCATAGATGTCTAATTGCAACAATCAGGAGTGAAGTAGTCATAAATTTGAGCAGTTTGACCACTGACAAGAGACATTGGCTTTAATATCCAGTTTGGAGTGGCCTGGCTTGACTTGGCCTCATCTTGTTAGATGAGACAGCATATGGTGATTTGGTTAGGGATGGTGGCAAGTCGATGAAGGACAGGGAAGGGGGGAAAAAGAGAAGGAGGAGTGGAGAGGAGGATAAGTGTCAAATTTAAACACTTATCAAGATGTTAGAGACAAACATGAAATCCTCTCACAGCTGAACACAACATGTCTGTTAATCATTTTCCTAATGAGAATATCTTGTCATGTCACAGCTTTTGAAATAAGGTGTGAAAACAGGAAAAGGGGAGAGAGAGAGAAAGAGGGTGTGTGTGTGATCAATGGAGAAATAGAGGAAAAGAGAGAATGAAATAGCCAAGGATAAAGGAATGGGGGAAGAAAGTGAGGAAAAGAATAGAAAGAGTAAATAAAGAGTAGATTTATAAAAGAAAGAACAAACAGCAAAAATTGATAGAAAGCAAAATTCTAGAGAAAGAAGAAAGAAGAGTAGAGAAATGCATCGGGGAAAAGGAAAGAAATGAATGAGATAAGTAATCTTCACTACAGATTTCACTTCCTCGTCACTGGAATAATGTTTGCCTATCAAACCATCTTTCATTGGGGCAAGAGAAATGATAGTGATTATTCCAGTGACAAGGAAGTGAAATCTTTTGTGAAGAAGTGGCTCAAAGAACAGTCAACAGAATTTTACGGAGCAGGAATATGTGCTCTCATTCAAAAGTGGAACATTGCTATTGAGAGAAATGATGACTATATGGAGAAGTAGGGATGTGATCCACAGAAAACCAGCTTCATTTTGATTCTTGATACATGTTCCTGTGTTTGGTAATTATACCTGTCCTAAACAAATGGCATTACTTTATGACACACCATCATATGTATATATATATATATATATATATATGTATGGATATACATACACACACACACACCACTTACATCTGTATTTTAAAAAAAAACACAGTTTCAAATTTCTTTTTAAAGAGCTATTTATTGATGCTCCAATACAAAGTTTAGCATAATGGTTATTGTCATAGGATATGGAATCAGTAACCTGTGTTCAAATCATGGACAAGCGGTTTGTGATTCACTTTGAAATAATGCCCTAGCAAAAGGTATGAATTTATCTGTTCTCCCCCAGCTATATGTAAATAGTAGGACAGTCTTGGTTCTTTAGCCTTAGTAAGGCAACTAGTTTAGGAAAAGGAAAACTCTAAATTCAAACCAGCTGCCTGTGGTGGAGGGGTTGAGTAAATACATACACAGTTTGTTGAGAAACTTTTGATGTTTACAGCAGCACCAGTTGTTCAACTGAAAAAAAAAAGATATAAAAAAACATAACTGTTGAGAGATATTCTGTGTGTTTGAATTGATCAAAACAAATAATTTTATAATTTTACAGACATATGGAAAAAATCACTGCTAAATAAACAGTCTGTCTTTAATTCGCACAAGTAATTTGAAACAATTGGATTGTGTGAAGGTAAAAGTAATGGGAGACCCGAAAATACACAAAGTTACCCACAAATCTCACAGAAATTTTCAAGTAGGGTAAGTCAATAGTAAAAGTTTCCACAACAGAGTTTTTCAAAAAAACATTTTGGAAACAACTAAAAATGATTCCTTACAAAATACAATTATTATAAAGCGCAAGTAAACAGAGGAAAATGTTGCATTGTAATTTCTAAAGCATTTTTGTTGATGAAGATTTGTTCATGGCACATCTTATCTTCAGTAATTTAGTTCACAAAAAGTTGTTGTATTAAACTTCATGTGTTTCACTAGAAAACTCTGTATTATGTGTGTCAACATCTACAAAAGTTTTTTAAATAAATTTCTGAAACTATCAATTTCTTTTGTAGACATCATACACACACACACACACATATATATATGTGTGTGTGTGTGTGTGTGTTGTGTGTGTAAATATGTATGTGTCGGGTGCATGTGTATGCATATACATGTAAATAGATATCAGTGCATTTGTGCTTGTGCATGTCAACATGTGTATGTGCATCTGTATATTGTGTGTAAGCATGTAAATACGTGTGTGTGTGTGTGTGCGTGATGTAGATGCAAGTGTGTCTGTGTATGTTGTTATTCTCTGAGAATTAGGTCAAAAAAAGCAACTTCCTCTCAGAATCAGATTTCCTGTACAATCATTCTGCCTAATTTTTTGGCATGGATTATTTTATTTCATTTTAACTTCCATGTTTGTATTTTTTTATCACAACATGAAGATTTTAGTTGGAAAACTGGCGCTACATTTTTTTTTCCTTTTATTTCTTCCTTCCTATTTTGAAATCAAACAGAAAAAAAAAAGAAAAAAAATGACAACAAAAAAACAAAATAGTAATATAACATAAAAATCAACATGATTCCTCCCAACACCACCCCAATAACCTTCCTTACCATTCATAATCCTCATAAGTACGATTCACAACATCACATACTTCCTACATGCTTACCACTGCATTTTCTTTTTAAATAGACCTCAATCCTCTCTGAGGATCAAACCTTCAATAATCTGAAACAATTTTACTGATTATACTTTACTGTAAACTAACCTTTAACCCTTGTTGTCAAAACAGGTTTGACTTTGAAGTTTGAGTAAAAGTCAAGATTTTCTTGAACGTTGGTCATCATGAAAAGCAAGTTTTCCTATCGATGCTACACAATCTTGGTAACATTGATATTTATTAGACAACTAATTATTTAAGACTCCAAGTTACCATTATATTTCCTCTTAATATCATTATATAAGTAACACTATTGATAGCATCAATAGTGTCTTTAATAATTAATGATAATGAAAGCACCTTCAACACTACCAGTACCACCAACAATCTGTCCATATAAATATATCATAAGTATATCTACTATATCTAATTTTCAATGCCTATTCATCTTTTTTCTTTTGTTTCTGTTTCTGTCTGTCTGTCTCTCTGTCTCTCTCTCTCTATATATATATATATATAGAGAGAGAGACAGACAGACAGACAGACAGAACTGAGGGATAAAAAACAGGATGAATAAATAAAAGGATATAAATATTTTTTAAAGTGTATATCCCAATACCAGTCTTTTCATATTATATCATTGATAAAGTAAAAATGATTTTGAACACAGTAGACAAGAAAAAACAAAGAGTTCATTAGAAAAATCCAAAATAAAGAACATAATGGCTAGATCCAGAACAGTGATCAATTGGCTCATTTGAATTACATCAAGAAAGGAAAACAGTTTAAGGGGCAAGCGGACTAACTAGTGATTTTGGTGCCTAAATTGAACATTTGACACAATGATTAGAGGAAATCCTTCCATAAGAAGCACATTCTTCAGATCTGTATAATCAACTGTAGAATAAAATAAAACAAGCTAAAATCAAATTAAGTTTCATGTATCCAATCTTCAGATGAGTTTTATTCACACGTGTGAAATCTAAAGATCAGGTTTGTGCAATATGGAGTCATGAGTGATTTTTACCCTTTTTATATTATTTTAAAAATCCCCCCCCTAAAAAAAACCCTGAGAAACCAAATATTAAACAATACAAACTAAAACAATGTAACGTTTAAAGATGAAAATACAATAAAACCAAAACCCATAATAGATCCAATAGTGCAGAAAGTATGGATACTGACAACATGCTTACAAATCTCAAACTAGATGATAATATATCAAAGCATATGCATATCAAGTAAAATTACCTACTAACTTTTGTCTTGAGCTCTAATAATTCATTTAATATAAAAACATTTACCTACAAACTATTTACTTATAAATCACATATATAAAAAAAAATTTGACATTATATAACCCACAAGGATTGATATGCAATGATATATCCCTTAACCCGGATATATTATGAAGTTGGTATTTGGTATATTATCACAGTAGTAGCTGGTACGTCGAATAGCAGTACGTCTTCTGAGCAGTCGTGGTGTAGTCTGGTGAGTAAGTTTAGGCTGTTAGGGTTTAGGCGCTTGTACCAACAAGAGTGTCGAATATTTATACCTGACACTGTCCAATCAGATTATAGAGAGGGGGTACCAAGGTATTTTACATATTCATTACATCATGCCATTAAACAATAACTAAACCATATAGACAAAAATGGTACTATTTTTCAATGGTTGTTTTTTTTTGGGGGGGGGGTCTGAAGAACATTGGATTTTTTACTGATAATTTAAATTTATCCTTAAATTTGGAAGAAGAAGTGCTTTTTTCTTGATATTCAAATTAACGAACAGATAAAGTTTAGATGTCAGATGTGATCCACTTTTAGGATCAGTGTGATACATTTTGTCTACTGGATTATATTTTCTTTCTTTCAGTCTGTGAGATCTGAGATGAAATTTATTAAACAACATCTCATTATCTCTTAATAATAATCAATATTATTTGTTGATATTACTACAACAATCAAAAGCATAAATGTAAAAAACAAGAGATTTTAGATGGTCTTTACAATAAGCCTTTCTTTTTTCTACTGCAAGTATTTGCATATTCTTTTGAAATAAGTATATAAAATTGCATCTATTTGATTAATATGCACAGCAGAAGACAAATGAAGATAAAAGTTGAATTGGAAATTACTTATAGCTTTACAATGGATTTGTTTATTAATTGTTACATTTTGATATGAAGATTCTGTAATACACAAAAATGTAACTTGCTTTATGAAGTGGAACTAGTTGATGAAACAAAATGAAGAAAGAAAAAAAAGAAAAGAAAAGAAAAAGATAGAAAAGAAAAGAAAAGAGAAAAGAAAAGAAAAGAAAAAGAAAAAGAAAAGATAGAAAAGAAAAAGAAAAAGAAAAGAAAAAGATAGAAAAGAAAAGAAAAAGAAGAAAAGAAAAAAAAGAAAAAGAAGAAAAGAAAAAGAAAAAGATAGAAAAAGAAAAAGAAAAGAAAAGAAGAAAAGAAAAAAAAGAAAAAGATAGAAAAAGAAAAGAAAAGAAAAATTTTCAAAAATAGAAAAAAAAAATTATAAATTTTCAAAAAGGAAAAGGAAAAGATGAATGAGTAGAGAAAAGTGAAGTAGAGAAAAAAATGAAGAAATTATGACGATAAATTGAGAGAAGATAATCAAGAAATTAGAAATATAAATATAAAAAAAAAAGAAATATAAAGAAAAAAGAAAAAGGTCATTTGAAGGATGAAGAAGATATTGTATAGAATCAAAATTTGAAGGAAAAAAAAAGTATAAATAATAGAAGCTGAAAGAAAAAGGAAAAAAGGGTTAAGAAAAAATCAGGAAATTAAGAAAGCAATAAAAATAAGAGAAAAATAAAGAAAATGAAAATAATGAAAGAGAAGACGGAAAGAAAAAACAAGAGACTAATTGAAAAGATGACATTTTATAGGAAAATGAAGAAAAGAGAGAGAAGATAAGGAAAAGGGACAAGAAAAAACTAAAAATAACAATAGAATAATTTTTTTAAAGTTAAAAAAGAAAAAGAAAGAGTAGAAAGAATTTATAAAGGAACAAGTGACAAAGAGAAAATTTATAAAAATATTAAGAAAAAATAAGATTTTTATTACTATTTCCGGACATTACTGAAAGTAAAAAGTAATTTTTTTACAACAAAAGACAATTCTTTATTTTTCTTTTATCATAAAAAAAATGGATAGAAACTGTGAAACAAAAATAATGGCTGCATTTTTCAATTCTTTTTTATTTATTTTGCTTTTCACCTTTTCCTATTGTCACAATTGCTTCTCTGATTGGTTGATGTATAGTTCAAAGCACCCCCTAACAGTTACCTCCCTTTGTTTCATTTCTCAAAACAAGTATTGTCATAAATTCAAAAACACTGATTTTTTTAACCAACTGATTTCTCTTTAATGCTTATATTTTTATTGTCTTGTCTACCTTTCTTTACTCTTTCAAAAAAAAATAACATCTGCTTTTCTTAGACATTTTAATATCAAGTCAGCTTTATCATCTTCTATTATATTCTAAAAAATACAATTCTGTCTATAAAGAAAGACATTTAATGTAATTCAGCATTTAATTTGAGGTTTTTAATCTTTCAAACTGAAAGGAATCTAACCCCCTTTGACTATAATCCTGAAAAAAAAAGTTAGGATAACAGATGTTAAATAAAATAAATTGCCCTAGACCCTCCCCTCAGAAAATGGTGGGCGTTGAACCTATACTAATTAATATCAATTAGGGCATATCAAAATTATTTTTATATCTATGTAAACCTTTACTTCATCAAAAGAGTAACTTTGATTCTGCTATATTATTATTATTAATATTATTATTACAATGCTAGAAGAACCCGTGAATATAGTATGATAATTTAATTATTACAACATTTGATATGTTTACTTTTGCAAAAATAATTCAATATGTAAAAAATATATTAATCTTAATTTAACTTCCTCTCTGCTCGCTCTTTCTTTCTTTCCTTCTTTTCATCATGTTTGATTGAAACAGATTGGCATGCTCATCCCTTCTCTATCTTTCTCTCTTCTATTATATTTTTCTGTGTAGCATGTCATTTTTCTTCCCTTTCTTTTTAACAAAAAACGGAATGATTCATTATTTACCTGAGGTGACAACACTCATAATAACAGAAATAAAATTTGGTGGGTAAGTAACACCAGATGATCAGTATTTACATTTTTGCATTTCATCTTGGATGATTTGGACAGTCTCATTTTTAACCAGAGGGTATTGCAAGATGATAATGATCGTACAATAATGAACATGAGTATTAATCTATAGAGAGCATATCATTATCAATACAATTTTATCTGTATATTTCATTTCACAGTATGAAAAAGTTTTTCATGTTTGAATAATCCAGAGAGAGCTCAACTTAGGATTAAATAATCCAATGACTGGTAAGTAAGGGATCATTCTATTTGGGATCATGAAAATCTCACTGTACATCCATACTGTAGGCTCTTGTAGGTGCAAACTTATAGATTCATACTAGAATTTTTATAAATCCCTAAGAGAGCTCAATTATAATAACTAATAAATTAATCATATACAGAGCAATATCTAATTTTGAAAGAAAGAAAAACTTAAACCATCATTTGACTATGATAAATTTATTTGACTAGAAACTCAAAATGAGTCTAGTCTCTTCAGATAGATTTTACAAAATACAGGGAAAATCGAATAGAAAAAATATTCACCAGAACTCAATCTTCTCACACACCCACATAAGAAAACCTTTTTTATGATAACAAAAAAAGTTTTAATTCTGGGACAGGACATGCCAAAAAGATACAATGTAATCATTTTTCCTGTTTGTCAGACTTCGCCTCAACCAAATAAATAAATAATTTTTTTAAATGAATTCAAGGTTGTCTAGACATTTTTAAATCAATTGTTAGATCTATTACTGGTATTAAATTCATTTTTTTAAAAATTCTTCAAAATTGATATTAACATTAAAATAAAAAAAATTAATATTAATACTAGATTTAATAGTGAAATTAATATTAATATTAAAATAGAATAAATTAAAATACAATGAAATAGAAATGAATCATTATTATAAATTAATCATTATATATATATATATATATATATACATATATGTAAACAAAATTTAATTCAGAAAAATAGCAGCTTATAGATTTTTATTAGGGCAATAGACATAAAATTCTCAAACAGAATAAAGCTATTTTCAGTCCAATTGGTAACTGAATAATTTCTGGGAGTTTGCATTAGTGCTGAACATTTTTTTTAATCCCTCTAATTCTTGATAAAATGAAGATAACTATGAAATTCTAATAAGAATCTAATACTTTTTCCTGTATAGAAGTACCAATATCATTATGGTTAAATGATAAAACTACATTAGATATCTGATTTAATAAGAATCTTTTGAAAAAGTTTCACCATAGTGGATAAAACAATTTATTGACACCTATGGAACAAGTTAATAAAAGACATTACAACTTATTAAAGACAACTGTAGATAGGGAATGTAATTTAAAAAAACAACATTGTTGCTATTTCTCTGAATGTTCTGAGATAAGGCTTGATGATAGTATTATCTACATTATTCAGACTATTGTCCCCATCTTTATTGTTATTTGTACAACGTTTCGGTCAATATGCCCTCATATGAATACAGTATGGGAACCCATAATTAAGAAGGCTAGATCAGATTTTTTAAAAAAACACACACACTATGAGT
>CM042143.1:3443695-3543695 GCA_023376005.1 Doryteuthis pealeii | reverse complement strand
TGATTGGACCTCATGCAAAAACAACATCTTAAGAAACAACTACATAAATTGTAAGTATGAACATACAATGAATACAATTTCCTAACCTCTATGCATAGAATAACCCTAAAGTAGTGGACATACCATTAAAACCAATCAATCAATCATTAATCAGTTTCTTTATATAAATTGATAAAGATGTTTATGTTAAGAAAATATTTTTCATATCATAAATAACTAAAAACTTTTTTTTCTAATCATTTTTAAAATTTTTCAGTTCAACGTATTTATTTAATCTTAAGTAAGACAAAAAAATGACAACAGTTGCAATTTCTTTATCTCAATTTCTTTTCAATTCGAACATAAAAGATTGAATAATTTTACCAAATGAGCCTTAACTCTACCCTGTCCAAATATTGAATAATAAATTTTGATAAACAAAATGAAATGGAAAATAACCAAAAAGAGGTGAATAAAAAAATTAAGTCTTGCACAAAAGCAGGTTTCATTAATATGTCAATGTAAGACTAAAGAATTTCTTTTGGGGAGAAAAATAGGATTTATTAAAAAAAAAAATTGGTACTCCAAAAGAAAGGAAGGAATGGAAGACAAAAGGGATAAAAGAGCTTTTGTCAATACGAACATGTTGGGAAGAAGAAGAAGAAAAAAAAATCTTTCAGAGAAACTATTTCTATTGATGCAAACAGAAAATTATAAGTTTAAACAAAGATTTTTCAAAAATCCACAGAAACAAATGTGTGTTGCAAAGGAAGAAGAAAAACTTAAAGATGAAGAGAAATTAGAGTTACAATCAAAAATGTGTAAAAGAAAAAGAAATGTCTGAGATAAAAAGGATAGAAAGAATAAAAAGAAAAAAAAAAAGAAGTTTTAGTAATAATGATGATCAACCCCCAATGGTTTTGAAATTTTAGAAAATTGAGGGATGATCATAATGATAATGATGATGACCATGAAAACGATTATAATAAGAAAACAAAATAAATGAATGCTGAAAATTAGCTTAGAAGGTGTATAAAAATAAAAATAGAATGGGTGGGAAAAGTGATCCATTGGGAATTGTGCAAACAACTGGGATTTGACCATGCAGACTAAATGTTATAAGCACAAACCAGAAATTGTTCTGAAGAATTGAAAAAAAAAAGGGGGGGAAAATTCTATAAGAGTTTGAAATTTAATCAGTTCATCGAATCCAGCCCAGGAGACTGGATTTAATCAACAAAAAAGGGAGAGAAAAGAATAATCCGTCTGTTAGTGAATGTTGCTGTTCCAGCAGATGATAAAATGAATTGGAAAAAGAATGAAAATTGTCTGTACATTAACAAAGAAAAGAAAAAAATTTGGAACATCATGTTTGTACCCATTATTATTGACATACTTGGAACTATCCTGAAGTCTTGGGAAAAAATTAGAAGAATTGAAATCCTCAACATATTTGGGCGAGTCAAAAGTTTTGCAATATTTTGATAACATGAAACAGAATTTGGCAGAATTGGGCAGCTCTGGATGTTTTTGCTAAGGTCACAAATGTGACAAACCACACAGGACTGTGAAATGCCAGGCTCGCCTGATACACTCCCCATGTTACTCACCAGATTTGCCTCTATATCTTGGAGCAAGGCTCAGAATCCATGGTTTTAGGACTACCTGACCTTGCTTGATTGTCAAGGTTTTTGCTACCCAAGTAGAATTTCTTCAACCATTTCGTTACTGTACTGGTTACTATCAGCTGTGCTTTCACCTTCACACAACAAATATTTTTGTTATGAGCCATTTTGAACTTGTAAAGCATAGTTACTGAATTAAACTACATTGCACTTTTAAAATACCTATGTGACTTTCAAATCACATGGAGAGAAGCGATGCACATGTTAGCACACCGACTACCATTTATACTAACAATCACAGCGGGTACCTCTACATTTTTTTTTCTTCTTTTAATATACAGAGATGAATTCCTGCTTTCTACTATTTGATCAGGAAAGGATGGTTAGATTCAACCAACCAACTTTCGAAGACCAATTCTTCTCTTAACTTTTTGCTGTTTATCTATCTGTATACAATTATTATTGAAATCATATTTTTAGATGTTTGTGGCAGGATTATCAATAAGCGTGTATGAATCAGTCTCATAATTGGTCACATGATCCACACACCAAAAACTAGAACATGCAAAATATTGCAAAATATTTGACTCACATTAGAATATAATGTCATATGCCAGGTGATAGGACTGTGAGAATCTGAAATTGCCTGATACTCTCCAAAAGCTACTTGTTATATTTGCCTTTATGGCTTGGCACACCGCCTTGAAATCCACAGTTTCAGGTATTCTAGTATGAAAAAGAAAAGAAAATAGAGTGGAAAAATAAATTTGACTTGTTGAAGAGAGGGGGGGGGGGTCAACAATGTCGTCGTCGTAACAAAATCTGTCGCCGTCGCAAAACCACCAACTCAAACATCTCCAGCAGCTGAAAATCGCAACTGCTGCTGTCATCACCCCACTTCTACTTATACTAATTTTCTTTCAACATCCGGGTGTCTGCACCTCACGCACGAGATTCTCGAGCCAAACCCGACCGCCGGAATCATCATAGCCATCATCCGGGCACCTGGCGCTTACATCCGGGACTGTAGCTTCTAGACTTCGGTGACAATGTTTGCATTCTGAAGGAAGCGGGTTCGATTCTACAGTCCGACATGTCAGGCAAAGCCTAGCCCGCTTCCTTCGAGAATACGGCAGGCCCTGACGCTCGCCACTCACCTCGTGTTCTCTGTCACAGGTATACTTGATTTTACCTGATCATTGAGTTTCTTGCAACTATAGCAAAATTTCAGGACCATCTAGTTATTTTACTTTGGTCAACTGCATCTTCATCTTTCACACAAGAAATATTTTTGATTGCTTCAATGGCCTTGTGCCCAGTTCAAACTTGTAATGTATAAGTTATCGAATTAGACTATGTTTTACATTCATGTACAGAGCTTTCAGATTACACACAGTGAGAAGCAATACTTAATGTGTCAGCATATAAACTCCCATGATACGACCTACCACAGCTGGTCCCTTTCTCAGCTTGAACTACTTCCACCATGAATACACACTGAAAAATAATCACATATCAAAATATTGCAAAACTTTTAACTCACCCTGGTAACAACATTATTAAAATCAGCAAACATATTGGAAAGTGTGATGGAATTTTTAAGAGACTTGATGTCGCTTGAACTCTGGTGAATGCTACTCAATGCAACTGGTGAAAAAACTTTAATACCAACACTTATTATTACTGTTATCAGTAATAATAATATAATAATAATAATGTTTGTGTTGTAAATGATTGTCATATTGCTGTATAAAACTAATAGATATGAAAATAAAATTCATTATAAACAAAATGCATTTTGGTATTGAAAATATGAAGCGGTAAATAAGAAAGAATTCAGGAAACTAACTAAAAGCCAAAACTGGAAATAAAATATAGAAATTCTGAGTTTGTAAAGAAATATATAATTATATCGAATTGAATTTGTTTTTGGCTTTTATACAAGAATGGCAAAGAGAAAAAATGAAAGAAATCTTTGAAGAATTTTCTGTATAACATAAAAAAGGAAAAGACAAGAAATAAAAAGAATAAATGAAAGAAGGATTGAAGGAATGATGCATATAAAAAAAAAGTGCAAGAAATTGTATCTAATTTCTTCTCTAGAAACAATCATGGCACTTCTGTCAATATTCAATACTATTCAAAACAAATTCTTATCAGTGAATTTAAAACCTAAAAAAAAAATGAAAGTATCAACCTAGACATCTCTTTACTCAGACATGGAATATTTAACTCTTTACCTTATGGATTAGTTAGTTGGTACTCTTATAATACCTAAAACCTGACACACTTCAAAGAGAATAGGAACACACACAGATGTAGAGAGAGAGAGAGAGAGAGAGAGAGAGAGAGAGAGAGAGAATGTGTGCATGATGCAATAGTTATTATTGAAGCAAATGGACTTAACAAGCCCCATTCAGGTCCTGGATGAGGATATTTGTATTTCCTGTCACATAAATGCCATTGGGAAAGGTATGAATCTATATCTTTCTGTCTACAATTATAGGTAGAATAGGCAAACTGGGTTCTTTAGCCTTGGCAGTGCAACAGGTCTAGGAGGAGGGAAAACTCTCAATTCAAAACCTGGGGGTGTTTTTCAGGAGATTCTATGGCACCTGTTTGACACATCTTTAACTGAATTGCTGGTAACCATATATCACACATGACAGGAGAACTACTACATATATATCTGTGCGTACTTGTGTCTGTGCCCGTGTGAGTGTGTGTGCATATGTGTTGAAATTAGTTGATTCACTTAATAATGGCATATCAACCCATATAGGGTTATTTATACCTATAGTTTAGGGAATTCCATTCATTGAATATTCTTATTTACATTTTTGTGTAGTTATTTCTAGAGAGATTTTTTTTTGCATATGGTCCTATCTAATCCAAGTAATTTTTAAACAAATCTATTTAAACTATATTCAACCCTAACAGGATCTGAGCTGTCCTGAAAATAATGGAAATGATGGGGTACTCCATACTTCTAAGATCTCCAGACCTGTAGCTTCAACATCAGATGCAGTTTAGTGTCATACCCAGGACATTACTTTTGGTGGTGTATTACCCAACTCCAGGGTATGCAGTCAGTGTATTCATAGCCAGGACTGGATACTGATTAAGCATTTTCACTCTTATTGTTGTTTTATCAAAATCCAAACACATTTTGATATAATATTACATAATATCATATTCATAATACTAAGATTTTCATATTTAAATTTGTTTTGAGAAACAAATCAAGGAATCGATTTTAATATCAATAAAATGGAAGAATATTTCTCAGAATTTTTGAGATGAGGCTTGATAATTAGTATTATTTGGACTATTGTCCTCATCTTCATTGTTATCTGTACAACGTTTTAACTGATGTGATCTCCAGCCTCCTCAGGTATTTTTTGTTGCACTTGGGAATCTTCTTTTCAATCTCAGGAACCTTCTCATCATAATCGGGAACCTTCTTGTCATAATTGGGAGCCATCATGGAACTTTGAACCCAACCCTTTATTCAGTCCACAGGGTATCCTGTTCTCATTCCGCTAACCATAGCTGGGGTAGAGGCATTAAGCTGTGTTTATTATTATTCTATGTTACTGCTGTCCCTGACTAATTGGAGACATGGCCTAGTGGATAAAGGAGTTAGGTTAAGACAGTTCTAAGTGACAGTTATCTCTAGACTGCAGGTTAAAAAAAAAGATTTGTAAAGATTATTTGTTTGTCCCAATGATGTACCATATTTCTCAGCATTAAGTTTGTCCTATCCACAAGAATGCATTGCAGTTTTAACTTGCAAAATTTTGAAAAAATAAAACAAACTAAATTAACCCTCCAAAGATGTTTTGTGGTTGCTTAGCAACATGTACATCCTCATAATCACTTATAGATTGCATTTTCTTGTTATTTTTTTATATAAAAAACATAAGTTTTCACCCAAAGTTTACACTCTACTTACCAGTATGAACCCATAAAAGAACTGCACTTATATTATAATATTACAATTCCCAAATTTAAATAAACTGCTATGATGTCAATCAATCTCAGGAACATGTTTATCTTTAGGAAAAGGTAGTAGACGTCTGCCTTGCTACTGAGGGAGACTACTTTATAGTCTATCTCATTTGCATATGATATTACACAAACAATGGTTTTAACTTTCACTGGAGTATCTGTATCACAACCAATAATAATAATAATAATAATAATAATAATAATAACCTGGGAATATTAGAAACAGACACGTTCAAACAGAGACGAAATGAAAATTAACAAAAGAGTACCTATGTAGAACAAAAGAAAAATTTTCAAAACCAAATTGTGTTGCAAAAATCTCCAAAATAAACACTTGGGCAGTCTCCCTAGTATGACACACAAAAGCATTCTTAAAATTTAGAAAGGGGAACTCAGACAGATGGATCAAAGAAGAAAGAAATTGATAACAATGCACACTGACTTATATCCAAGAGATAACATAGACAAACACTATGTGTCAAATAAAGAAGGAGGAAGATGAGTCACCAGAATCAAGTTTTGTAGATGCAACAATTCAAAATTTTGAGAAAATAACAAAAAGAGAAAAAAAAGACTAATTTTCAACTGTACATTTATTGCTAGGGCGAGTCAAAAGTTTGCAATATTTTAGTACATGCTGGTTTGCAGCCTCTATTTCATGTGACTGAAGCATTTCAAGCAGTGGAAGATACCTGTTGTGCCTGGTAGTATCATGGTAGTTGGTGTGCTGACATATACATGGCTTTACTCCATGTGTAATTTGAAAACCACACAGATGAATATGCAATGTAGTCTAATTCAGGAACTTATATTTTACAAGTTCAAACTGGAATATATCACAGAAGCAACCAAAACATTTTTCATATGAAGGTGAAGGTGCAGTTGATCACATTAACCAGTTGATGCAAGAAATTTTACTTGAGTAGCAAGAATCTCAACCATCAGGTAAGGTCAGGTATGCCTAAAACTGTGGATTCCAAGGATATGCTCCAATCTATAGAGATGATTCCATTATATATTTGCCAACCCCTCTGCACGAGAAGGATGTGACACAAGGCAATTTCTTAAAGTTCAACAGGTTTGAATTCAGATTTTTCCTTCTCCTAGACCAGTACCTAAGCAAGGTTAAAGAGCCCTGTCTTCCCTACTATTTATCCATACTTGGAGGTAGAGTAGGATTCATACCTTTTCCAAGGGTATTAGCACTAAGTGAAATGCAATTACCACACCCAGGATTTGAACACGGGGTAACGAGTCCATTTCCCATGACTTTAACCATTACACCATGCGCTTCCACAGAGATGATTCCATTATGTAGTGCTTGGAGAGTATCAGGCAAAATTGGTATCTCACAGTCCAGTTTGGTTCATCACTTTCACAACTTTGATAAAAGCATCAGTCGCTTTTGATTTGTGCCTCAAATTATCAAAATATTGTAAAAACTTTTTACTTACCCCTAGAATATTATCCACAATTTTCCACTGCATATTTGTTGAATATGAAAACAGACAGATAAAAGATTTTTTTTTCTAATTTGAAATCAAAGTTCAAGATGTTGTCATTCTGTGAACAGGTCAAGTGTTTGCTGGTCTTTTTGAACCAGACAATAAAAGACAGAGAATAAAGATGTATTGTTTAGGGTGAATGAATCCGAACATGAGATAGTGGGGGGGGGGGGGGGAATGAGTCTGGAATGATAATTAGTAGTCTGATCTCTTGGATTCATTTGTAGTGTTCTCCAAAGAATGAACAAGTTGGAACATTGACAGCCTGAGGATCTCCTACATCAGTGAGTGAACAGATGTCAAACAACACGACATCCACCATCGTGAATTCTCAACAACTTTGGAGGAGACTAACAACAAAGAAAAACAAAGAAAACAGCAACAAAAATACAAAAAGTAAGGAAATGTGAAGAGGGGAAATAGATAAAAGGAAGGAAGAAAGATGTGGTAGAAAATAAGGAATGAAAAGAATAAATACAAAAATAAAAGAATTTAAAGAATAAGAAAATGTTTTTGAATGATAAACAGAGAAAGAATAAATGACCTGGTGGAATAATGAATTAAATAACTAGAGAAAGACGTTGAGAAGAAATGAAAGAAAAAAATTGGAAAGAAGAAGAAAGGAAGGACTAAGTGAGAAGAATAAGAAGAAATGTCAAATCAGATAATTTGAATAATAATTTTAAAAATTGTTCAAAAGAAAATGAAAGATGATTAATGAAAGAAAAGGATGATGAAAAATGAAAAAAGAAGGAACAATAAATGTAGAAAAAAAAGAAAGAAAAGAAAAATAAAGAAATAGAAAACAAAATAGAAAAGAATTTGTGAAGAAAATAGAAAGTGAAATGCAGACTGGAAAGATAGAAGAAGAAGAAGAGAAAAAAGAGAAGAAGAAAAGAAGAAGTAGAAGAAGAAGAAGAAGAAGAGAGCAGAAGAAGAAGAAGAAGAAGAAGAAGAAGAAGAAGAAGAAGAAGAAGAAGAAGAAGAAGAAGAAGAAGAAGAAGAAGAAGAAGAAGAAGAAGAAGAGGAGGGGAGAGAAGAAAAGAAATCAAGTTAGTAAATTACATTTTGAAGAGGAAAAAATGTTGTTTACAAAGAATTTTAAAAGAAAGTCAGAATTTTAAAGTGAATAAGAAGAGAAAAAGTGGGGAATGAGGAGAGGAGGAGGAAAAGGAGTAAATAAATCAGAAGTGTAAAGAGTGAGGAGGAGGAAGAATTGGTAAATGAGAGAAATACAACAAGAAACCAAACAAAAACCAAGAAGGAAACTTGACAGGAAGGACATAACAAAAAACAAACAAAAAGAATAAAAATTTAAATCAGAAAAAACAAAAATTATAAAAGATTCAAAATAAATTTTTCCTTTAAAAAATAATGGAATATTAATTATAATTGAGAGAAGTAAAAATTTAACTTTCTTTTTAAGAAAGATTTTTTTCTTTTCTGAAAAAATTAATTTTCTAAGAAACTTTTTTTTGTTTAATAATTGATGTACGAGTCATAGAGACCTGAACATCACCTAAAAGTGTTTAAATATTGATTGATCAATCTATCTATCTTTCTATCTAAGTCTGTTCGTCTATCTCTCTCTTTCTCTCTCTCTATATATATATATGTGTGTGTATATATATGTGTGTGTGTGAGGTTGGCAAAGACAAACTCAACAGCACCCAGTTTTGTTCATATCTATCTATCAATATTTCTACATATTTCTCCTTCCCTCTCTCTCTCTGTATATATGTGTGCGTGAGTATGTATAATTGTGTATGCAACGTATTCATGCATCTATCTATAAAAATATATTTACATATATATTTGATTAATATTCACCAATGTATTAAGTGCTTTCAAAAAGAAGAAGAGTACGGTAAATATATATATATATATATATATATATATATATATATGAAGAGAAAAACTTTTTCTCCAACTATAAATGCTCTATATTTTATGAAATATATTGAGCACTTTTTGGATTAACTACTAACACTACTACAGCAAAAACATGGGAGTAACAGTTGAAGAAGATGTATGTATATATATATATATATATAATATATATATATATATATATATATATATATATTACACACACACATTGTTAATAGATGTATGGAGAGGTCATGTCTAATGAGTTCAAAATAAATACACTTTACTTCAGTGGGCTGTTCCCATGGGCAACATTTATGCTTTCATCTAAAAAGGTAGGGTCAAGTTCACTGACCGATGACTGGGATTCCCGAAAATGGAAAATGCCGACGGAGCTAAGCTATTTTCAACACCATTCTTCAATCATCCATTCATGGGCATGAGGGCCTCAACATAAAAATCTGCCTTGTGCCACATCCTGAGAGACAAGGTAAATCATCATATATTTACATAAGTGTAATGCCTATGTAAATATATATATTTCTTTCTGAATATAAATGTAACAATCCAAAATTTAATTGATATGTATATGTATTATATTTCTTTTTGTATATTTTACTTATATTTGATGTATTTTTCTACTTTGTTGGTGGTCTGCATTTGAACCTGTGTTTCATTTTTATTTTTGTCATATTTTGATAATTAAATTAAGAGGATTATGATTTTGCAGAAAGGGAATTTAGGTGAGAAAAAGGTTTAAATTGGATAATTGGAAAGTGGCTGAGAGAAAAAAGGAAAGAATAAAAAAATGGAATGGTGAATTATGATGCTGAAGAAGAATAAGGGGAAAAAATGTGCAGATTGAAAAGATAAAAGAAGAAGAAAGAAAGCAGAAAAGAATGGGTAAGTAAAAAAGAAGAATAAAAAGGAAGAGAAATTTTAAAATAGAAATAATGTCAATAAGAAAAAGGAGAATGAATTTTTGTTGGTTGGTTGATTTTATGGCATATCAACACCCATTGGATTATTTACTGCCAATGTCATTTTTTTTACACATAGATAATGAAGATGTAAGATTCAAAGGTTATGACAAAGTCATAACTCGGAACACAAACTCCGACAAAGGTTAAGGGACAAAACATTTTATATAACAGCACAAGAATTAACAGTGTACATAATACATACATACATAAGTAATATAAAGTTACATGTAAAAAGGATAAACATAAAAGCAACAGACATGAGACTAGGAATAGTCCATGCTGTATAAATCACTTACAGTAATGTAAGGGGGGGGGGCAAAGCCCCAAGGAAAAGGGTAGTCATAAGACTACCTCATGGTGTCTCGTAGGTCGGCAGGCAAAGAGAGTGAGAAGTTTCAAATGAGCCGCTTAAATATAACAGGCCCCTAGCGGGAACCAGCGACACTATATGGGCAGACAACTCTCCAGGCAAATACGAAAATAACCCACAAAGATAATCATTGTGAAGAATTATAGCTTCAAGTAACTTTTCTTAATAAAAAAATCATCGTCGGGGCGGCCTAAAGTCGATATCAGCCATACAGCGAGGGAGTCTATCCTCCTTTCAGTAGTGCTAGACCAAGGATTGTTTTGGTGTCTGAGGTGGAGTACCACACCTACCATCAGCTCCTCACTTTACTGCACAAATCCATGTGCTACTTATACGCTGAGTTGTCGAGGGCTGGGATATCGAACCAAGAACCTTGTGATTCCTAGCCAAACACTCCACCGACTGAGCTAAACGTTTTAAGTATTCTTATAATAATT
Source organism: Doryteuthis pealeii (assembly GCA_023376005.1). Lineage (NCBI taxonomy): Eukaryota > Metazoa > Mollusca > Cephalopoda > Myopsida > Loliginidae > Doryteuthis > Doryteuthis pealeii. Next base: position 3,532,916 of record CM042143.1, on the reverse strand, counting down.
TCAGATAAATCCATCTGATGTATAATTGGATTCCAACAGCTAATACATGTCAGAGTGGACCTGGAAATAATGGTAATGAAGGGGTACTCCACATTCCCTAGAGCTCTAGAATTGGAGCCTCACCACCAGATTAAGTTTAGTGTCATATATATGACACCTCTTTTTAGAGAGGTCTTTCTCCTAGGGATGCCGTCAGTGTATTCTAGATCTCACTGACCAGGCAAATAAGTTTTGGAAAGTATATGCTAACAAAATGAAAGAATGAAATAAAAGTGTGTGAATAAAGTATAAGTGAAGAATGAAAATGAAAAAGATTAAAGATTTAAATAAAGAAGATAAAGAAGAGACGTAAAAAGAAAAAGAGAAAATTGAAAGAAAAAAATAAAATAAAAAATAAATTAAACATCTTGTGAGAAGAAAAAAAGAAAAAAAGCTAAAAGGCTGAAAAAGAAAGAGAACAAAGAAAAACAGAAAAGTTAGAAAGAAATTACATTCACAAAAAAGAATATGGGAAAATAAATAAAGAAGCAAAACAAGGACATTTTTTTAATTTCTGTCTCACCTTAAAACCAGCTGTCTTATTCAGAGCTCTAAAAATTCCAAGGCCTTTTGCCAGTTCAATTAAGAAAACAAGAAACAAACGATCCTCCATGACCAGCTGTCATGAAGCCAAGAGGCTCAATATAAGCAGATAAAAAATAAAGTCAATTTAAATTTTTTTAAATTTGAACTCATTTTATCTTTATTTAAAATTTGTTAGAATATTTTTTTCATCCTTGGGAAATAAGAATATTAATCATTTCAATTTAATTCTACTTTAATTTAATTTTAATAATTTTTTTTTTCAGAAGTGAAAGTGGGGAGATTTCTTTTATGCTTGTTGAATAGTTTGAACATTCAGTGTAGATTACAATTATTTAATTGATATTAAAAAGTGAAATTAATTGCTGACAAATAACTTGAGGGAAAAAACAACTTTGATTTAATTTAATCCACATTCAACAATTTTAAAGTTGAAGACAATAGAAATATGAATATCATTTTCAATTTAGAACCCTTGGAAATTTGAAAATAATTAAACATTTATAGTTATGAAAGGGGATTACAATGCACCCCTGCTGAGATGTTGGAACCAAAAGGTATGATATTAAACTTCATCCAGTGGTGAGTCAAGTTCTGTAGTTCTGGAAAATGTAGAGTCAACACTTAGTTGTCATTACTTCCAAGTCCACTCTGATCAGAAGATAAATCTATGGGTCAGATAGATCCATTTGAAAAATTAGTATCAAATAGGAATACTTGAAACAATGGACTAATTATTCATTTTCAAATAGTTACTTGAAGCTATAATTCTTATACTAATAATTCATACACAATTATATGGTTTCAACTATTCCCACTTAATAGAAATTATTTGCATTGTTATATGGTTTCAAGTATTTCAAACATCTATAAAGCTTCAACTAATGATATAAACTATATAACTGTGCAAATCCTAAGAAACGTGAAACCATATAACTGTGTACAAACTATTCACATTAAGAATAGTTACTTGAAGCTATAATTGTTTACAAAGGACTATTATTATTAGTTTCTTGAAACCATTTAAATGTGTGACTGAATATATACACTTATCTCAGATTTGATCCTTGTTCATCTTATTGTTAATTATGTTATTAATTGTTTTAGAAGAGTTTGTAATCGTTTAGATGTCAAGGTTGTTAATTTTTTTTTCAATGATTTATGTAGATGAATTATTGGGTAAAATAATATATCTATGCAATAGATTATTATTGTAAAAATAAATGCTTTTTTGCCTTTCACTTGGTTTTCTTTTCATTAACTTTTTATCTTCTAATTTTTTCCTCTTTTCCATTTTTTGTCAATATAATTTCTTCCAAGGTTTTTTTTTCATTGTCTTTCTTTTTCAGCTTTTTTACCCTAACAAACCCATTTTGTGGTACAGTTTACAAATGTTATTCTGAATTGTTCATTTTCTATCAAACATTAACAAGCTTACATAGAATTTGGCTTAACAACTTTGGCTTTCTCAAAAGATTTACCTTATTTCAACAGCATTTCCAGGAATGTAATCACCCCAACTCTTCTACCCTCCTGGGTCTCTTACCAGTGAGATTTTTGTATCACTAAACACAACATTATATTTTTCTCTTTACTTTCCAATAAACAAACTAAAGAATTTGTGGTATTCCAAGTTTAACCAACTTCCTGGTAAAAAAAAGGCCAAACATAATTCTTCTCAAGTAACTAGTTTTCTTATTCTTTTGTCGGTTGTTTTGCTTAATGGCATATAAACCCTTGTGGGTTATTTAATGCCAAATCTTGTTTTTTATATATATGATTTGTTTAAGAAACAATTTTCATTAACTTCAAGTGTATCAGTAAATACTGGCAGTTAAACTTCCGCCATCATCTTCTAGCACCCATATGATAAGAAGGGTGGGTGTTTGTGATAAGAGCAATTTGAAGAATATGGTGGAAATAATCATATAGGTACTAGGACTTGACATGATTGATCGGATGGAGCCTCTACAACCAAGTAAGAGCAGAAGTGGAGTACTGCATGTTACAGGACCACTAAGCACCCGGATAACAGACTGTTCAGCCACCACAATTTTGTACTCAGCTATTACATGTCACCACCCACGGCTAACAGGTGGTCTTACCCCTCTATGTAACTATTCTTAATACAAATAATTTGAATTTATGGCATCAAATATTCCTATTGAAAACAAATAATTTTTAAACAGATCTATTTGACTCTTAGATGGAACCCTAATCCTTGGTAAACAATTGTAGCTTCAAGAAACTATTCTTAAAACAAATAATTTTCACACAGTTATTTGGTATTAAGTATTCATATCTAACATAAATTATTTTTAAACAGATTTATTTGAGCGAGATGAGACCCTAACAAGTACTACCACTCCAGGCTGGAGTGGACCTGGGAGTATTGGCAAGCAAGGAATTCTCCACAGTGTGAAGTATTCCTCCTTGCCATTACTTTAGTTCTGGATACCTAGGGAATGTAGACTCCACAATCCCTAGATTTCTAGAATTAAAGCTTCACCATTAGATGTAGTTTAGTGTTGTAAACAGGACCACACCTCTGTGATACAGTCAGTTTATTCAAAGCACTGCTGACAGAGCATCAATATAAGACCTTAAAACATTAAGATTAAGCCTTTGTTAGTGGTAATCTTTTTAATCATATGAATAAAATAACAAACAATACCATTTTTCTTCATGTTTGATAAAACTACCATTTATTCTAAAATATATTTTTGTACAAATGTTTTCATTGTCAATTTTTAGCACTTATGTTTCTCAAATAATTCTCTCATAAAACAACTGGGGAATGTTTTTACTCAGATTTATTCCATTTTGTTTTTACCCTGCTTGTAAAACAAGCTTAATTTAACAGACTTCTATTGACAAATAACAACTCACTAATATTCTGATAGTCCACTCTCTCTCTCTCTCTCCCTCAATTTTTCTTTCTCTCAGAAATACAGTTTAGTAGCATATTATACTTACCAATTCTTTCTCACTTGTCAGAGAAAGTCTCATACCTCAAGGGAGTAATACTGAAGTAAATAGAATTAGAAGAGGCTAATAGACAAGTGATCTGCTAAGATCTTCAGGGTTCAGCACTCAGACCTCAATCAGTGAACGCAAATTTTATTGATGAGGTGATGGAAATAGTGAAGGAAATCTTCAGTGGATTTAATGGACAGCAGATTTCCAATTATTAGAGATTTCTTTCTTTTTTTTTTTTTTTTTTCTAAACTTCCTTTGAGGAATTTTATTGTACACTTGTCCAATAAGACTGGGGCCAAATGGTTAAGAGCTTCAATGGTTAATGAATGAGAATTTGGGAGTTAATTTCCTGATAGTAGAACTTAAAATGAATTTATATATACAGTCATTCATGGAAATAAGCAAATAATATCCAGTGTGTGTTGGAAAATGTGAGGTTGAATTTGGTTTCAAATCTGCTTTGTTTTTTCAGATTTATTCAATAGGATATCGGACATTTGATCATAAATTTATACATTTTTTTCAATTATCAACTTATTAAATGAATTGTTAATAGAAAGATTTACAAAAAACACACACAAGTGTATGTTTATTTACAAGGGGTCAAGAAATTGATATCATTTGAGATGAACTAGGTGTTTCAGAAAAACTGATATAATTTTGTAATCTAATAGTTTGATCCCTTGGAAAGGATTTTAACAGCATGTTTAAAAATAATTCAAACTTCTATGTTTAATGTTTAAACATCTTTTCTATTCCAGTGAATGACATTTCTATACTTAAAAAGAAAAAAAGCATTAAGCATATCAATTAAGCATAGAATTTATTATATGTTGTTTCTACACATGCCGTTAAAATCCGAAATCATTTGAACAAAAATTGGTCAAGTCATTAGATTAATTTATCTTACGACTCTGCAAATAAGTTCTAATGATTTACTGATTGATTTTTAATGGTATTTCAGCCAATCCAGAATTATTTTACACATATGGTTATATGATATCAATTATTCTTGTCTAATAAAAATAATTTGCACACAGTTATATGATTTGAAGTAATTTATGATAAAAATCCTTAGTAAATGTAGACTCATCATATATACCAACAAAGAAGCATATGTGACCTCAATGGGAAAAGATTGAGAAGATAAAATCAAAAGGTGAAAGAGGATCAGAAGCATAAGATTAGGGTTAATGTTCATTGTCCACACATTTCTAGTATTACTTGATATCATATAACCATAAATTAGTTTACCATAAATGTATTATGTATATTGATGCTTCAAAGGAGTCTAATAATAGATGAGAAAACTTTCTATCAGGGACCACCCTCTCAAAAAGTGTTTTAATACTTTGGAGAGGGGTCCGTTGGAAAGGATTTTTCATTTAACCCCATCATTTCATTCATTTTTATTTCATCCATTTTATCATTAATTTTTAACTATATATATATATATATATATATATTATATATATATATATATAATCCAAAAGTCCAGAGAAGAAATCTTCCTTACGACACAAGAGTTTTATTTAAAAAAACCTGTCGCAGTTTGAGAGATCAATGTGTGCTCTTAATGTTACAGTCACAGAGCAAATATATAAGTAAAGAAATAACAAAAGACTTAGAGATTTAGCATTATAGTCTAAGCTCCCTGAAATAGACTATAATGCTAAATCTCTAAGTCTTTTGTTATTTCTTTACTTATATATATATATGTTTAGAGTCAGAAGAAATGGACTTGTCCACCAGAGTTCAAATCCTGGATGAAAGTGTTTGCATTTCCCATAGCTCTAATATGCTTGTATGTGTGCACTATATATATATATATATATATATATATATATATATAAACATGAATTAGTTTTATGAGTAAAATAATGTACAATTTTTTCCTGACTACATCCTTTCTTTTACTTTTAACTATATATCTCCACTGAATCTTATTGTATCCCAGATTTCTATACCTACTTGTCTTTCAATCTTTTCTTCATTGTCTCATGATATCCAGCAGGTAAGGCTGTCTAGATCTATCTCTCTCTCTCTCTCTCTCTTTTTACATACATGGCAATAGCATAATCTTTACAGATCATTGCCGTCCCTCACAATCCCACAACTCCACCACCAGAACCCTTCCTTGCATGTGCCCTCAAATGACACATCAAACCTGCTGCAGATCCACAAAGTTTGATGCAAATATGACATTGAAAAGACTTCCTTCCTGTTGAATGAGATGATTCTGATGATTTTACATACATACATATAGATATCTATAGAAGATATGGTGAAAGATCCAACAGAACAAAAAAAATGTCAAAACGCTCAATTTAGAACTTATCCAAAGATGTTTCTCTGGACTGAAGAAGCCAGTGTTCAGGCCTGGGAAAAATCTTGTATTCCAGTGTGTGTGTGTATATATATATATATATATATATATATATATATATATATACACAGCCTTGTACCACACCTAATCAAAGCATAGTAAATAATTATAGACATATATATATATATTTATAACATGTGTGGGTATATATATTATATATATTGTGACGTCATAGGTGAGTGAAAGCTGTTATGGGTGACGGTGAAAGAAAAAAGAAAAAAAAGATCAGAGAAATACATTTCATATTCAGTGATAATTTCATTGCCAACTTTGACAACGATAGAATGGCAAAGAGGAATTTCCTTTTTGGCTCATACAAGAACTGCTCTAGAGGCAACTAAGGGGACAGGTTGGTAGCTTAACCCTCCCATTACCACTTGGTATTGCTACTTTCCTCCTCTCTCCTTACCCACGGTGCTGGAGAAGGTACTCTTGACGAAATCAAGAAGAAAAGAAGGACACAGAAAGGGAAGGAAAAAGAGAGAATGGAAAAGGGGAAACCCCAACACCTACTTCTGGGTACAATGTGCAGAACCAAAAACGACTAGGAAATAGGGTACATAAAATGAGTATTCAGTCTCTTTTTGCAGTGGCCTTCATAGTGAGAACATGGGCAACAGGCAGGCATGAAAATAATGGGAGCTGACTCAGTATGAGTTTGGCTCAAGAATAGGAATATTGGGAAGTTAAGAATACCTACAATAACCTAAAAAGGTTATCATCCCTTATATTTGTCGAGGAGAGTTTAGGTGTAAAAAATGAATGGCATATCAGACCAAGGGAGTCTCTGGTATCTTAAAAAAATGAGAAATAAAAGAGCAATCAAGGCAACGACCAGAAAACTCAGAGAAATGAATGGACTAACATATAATCTTTACTAATGTATGAAGACATTTCTACTTCATACCATAATTCCTGAGAGAAAGGATGTGGAGGTCATTGAGAAATGGGAAATATGTCAGTGCTAGCAAATTCTCATCATGGGAAAAGTCTGACCTTAAATTCAACAAGCTGGATAGAATTATCAAATTCTACCAAGAAAGAGAGAGGCCCCAAATCAGCAAATAGAGCATCCAAAGTTGTGGATGGTCAGTCTTGTATATATTCAATCTGGAGAGAAGAATTATTGAATTCATCCACGACCCTACATATTTCCAAACCAGCTAGTACAAGAGTTAAACAATACTAATTTGATAATATCATATGCTCAATTTGATATGAAACACATCATTATAATACATTTTGAATACAGGCGCTCACTAGAAAAAGACATTTTATTTTCCGTATTGTCCAGTAAATAAAATTACATTTAAATTCATATCTATTTCTTTGTTCTTCTTTCGCTGTTTTTTTCAAATGTGTTTTCCTATTGACCTTTACCAAATCTCTATTCAATACATTTTATTTTATTTTTATTAATTGGAATATCAGGGATTTCTATTGCCAAAATTCCCCATTGAAAAGATATTCCAAACCGACTGTAACTATATATATATATATATATATATATATATATGAGGGTGGGTTGAAATGTTCATAGGCTGTTGATAACTTTTTTGATCAAAGAAATCCAAGCTCTGCAATACCGATGGAAGAATATTCTAAACAATGCTAACAAAAGGTGAATCTCCTGAGGAAGTCAGTCTTCAATCCTGGGCAAATTCCAGTATATAACATTGTTGTCATATCTGCTATTGATCAAGGAGATTCAAGTGCTGCATTACTGATGTGAAGTGTGTGGACTGTAAGGAGACTATCTTGAAAAATAGACCTCATTTGGTCACTACATGAAATCATTTTGGTTAGCTCATGAACTTATCCACCAACCCATATATCTTATTATAATGGAGATTGTGTGTTTTTTCTGTCTGTAACCGAAACTATATTACTACTCAAGTTACAATTCCCTTAGTTATTGACATTGCATTCTCAATGATTTTATTTTATTTAACCTCAATAAAATAGTTTTACATTATTAATACTGTTGGCCCATATCTACATACTAACAACATGCAATTACATTTATATATACAACAAAATAGCGGTTTACAGTTTAAACGGAAAGGCTAATTTGCATATTGATATTAAAAATGTGATTTTAATAAATATGTGCTTAGAATTATTGATTTCTAACTGTTTGGTTTTATTTTAATGAATATTAGCAACAATCTCTTCAATGAATCTTAAATGAAATCCATTAACAAGAAAAAATAACTGTCATTTTATTCTCTACTTCCTCTTTTAACTAAATACTTAAATTAGAAAAAATAACAATGAAAGACGAGAGTGATGGAAGAGTAAGTTTCAGCTGTTCTATTTTTTGATTATACTCGCTCTGTTTCAAACTTTTTATCTGCATTTCCCATTTAGTTTCATTAGCTTTTCTAATTTAATACGATATCTTATTACATTAAAACTTAAATACTTGCACCCGGAGGGTGCATATATTTGCTAGTATATATAATTATGAATATATTCTACTGCACATAGCAATATATCCGAATGTGTGAATGTATCTGTACTTGTGTCTTTAATTCACAATTTCCCCACTTCCACTAACACAAGGTGTGCATGTCATTTCCAATGGCAAAGAAACACTGGAAGACAGGTTAAAAGAGGAAAAAGAGTCCATGGAAAATAAGCAACCAGACTGAACCATTTTCAGTTTTTTGTTTCTTGTTTTATTTTTTATTGAAGTGTTTGAAATACTTAATCCCAATGAGTCGTTGGCCAGCCTACGTGATGGACGTGAGAATTGTGCTTTTAAAAAGCTCATCAAATAATTGATTTTGTATTTCTTTCAACCCCAACCCTCAAGAATGAAACACACACAAATATATATATATATATATATATATATATATATATATATATATAAGTAGAAAAGAATGACTGAAAGTTACTTTTTGAAAATTCATTCCATATTTTTCTATTAAAGAAAGATGCAAGAAACATCTTGAGTAAGCATGTGAGTTTTCATCTTTCAAACTACAGTTTCTTTGTGATTAATTTTTCTTACATTCTTCCTCTCTTATTTTATCTTTCTTTCTATCTTCTATTTTCTTTTTTTCTTTCTTTTCTTTATTTCTTTTCTATTCTTCTTCTTTTCTATTTTCTTTCTTTCTTTCTTCTATTTGTTCTTTCTTTCTTTTCTTCCTTTTTTTTCTTTATCTTTATTCTCTATTATTTTTCTTTTTTTTACTCTATTATTCTTTCTTTCTTCTCCATTACTTTTTCCTTCATACTTCTTATTGACTACTCTCTCTCTCTCTCTCCCTTGTTTTAGTTAAATACACTACTGACCCACATGCCTATACACACCTTTTTGTAAATGCCATATTTACCTCACTTTATTCTTTCATCAAATTTTCTGTCATTCCCATTTCACTTCTCTTCAGATTAAAATCTGGTAAAAAAATGTCATTAAAAAGTAATAAAAAAGCAAAAAACACCTGAACAAAAAAAGAGTTTTTTGTCAAGTATGTCATAGCAGCGCATTTAGTAAATTTTATTTTATAAACTTTTTTTAATAATTTCTGATGAATTTTTATTCAATAAAAAACTTTTGTACACTTTAAAAAGTTGCTTCATCGCAAACAGATTTTCCTGGCTTACCTGCTCCTTTTTTCATAGACTTTTTTTTAAAAAAAAAGGAAATAAAGATTTTTTTGTATTTGTCAATTTTTTTTTCATTTGAGGGGCAAAGAGCTGTCTGGTTAGCATGCAAATAAAAAAGAACAAAAAAAAAAAAAGTTTGGGAATGAAAAAAAAAAAATGTTTTTCACTAGATAAGGGAAATGGGGGGCACTTAAAGAAATACATGCATTCATTGGTTTTTAAGCTTGGCATTGTACATTTAAATAGAAAATTACATAGAGAGGTGCACATGTGTGTGTGTGTGTGTGTATTAATAGGGAGAGAGAGAGAGAGAGAAATAGGTCTGTAGACTTTTAAATGCACAAAAAATCAGGCCATGGAATGCTTGAGATTGGCATGTGTGTGTTTTTATTTAATAATCATGATTTAGCTATTTTATCTTTATCAATATATGTATAAGTTTAATAGAGGGCAGTTGTGTCTCTATGTGCATAAAAATGCATACGTATATGTTCATACCTATGATATCTATGATTATCTTTCTCATATAAATGTGCGTGTATATATATATATATATATATATATATATATATATATATATATATGTGTGTGTGTGTGTGTGTGTGTATGTGTAATACATATAAGTGAATAATAATAATAATCCTGGAGATTTAAGGAGACTTGTTGTCACTCAGCCTTCAGTTAAGGCGGGTGTGAAAAACTAATAATGATAATAATAATCGAGAAATGATATAGACTGTTTGTGACAAGAAAAGACAGCATTGAAGATTGTGTAGATGTGACATTTGAGGATTCAATTATACAAGGAATACACTAAAAAGAACACAGAAAGACTAATTATAGCAGTCAGTAATAGCAATTGCAACATAAAACAAACAGAAAAACAAAAAAAAACTAGAAGACAAAAATGGGAAGAAAAACAACTAGTAGATATTGGTATTCTAACAGATCTCAGAGTAAAGGAAAGTCAAAAGCTGGATATAAATATCTCAGCCTTACTAGAGAGTTGAAAAAAGTTTTGAAAAGTGACAGTGATACCAATCTAGTTGGGTCCCTTCAGAAGAATTCCAAAGAACCTGAAAGAGAGAGAATTGACTCTCCAGATCACAGCACTGCCGAGATCAACTGGAATACTGAGAAGAGACCTGGAGTACTGAGAAGACGATGTCTTTTTAGTGAAGACCACCAGTGACTACAGGTGCAAATAGCAGCAAAAAATAATGCCATAAGGACCAATTATATTAAAGCAATAATTGATAATACACAACAGAATAGCAAATGTGGAGACTGAGATGAAATAGTTAATCACATAAGCAAATACAGAAAACTGGCTCAAAAGGAATTAAAAAAACTAGGCATGTCTAGGTGAGAAAGTTGATCCACTGGGAATTGTGCAAAAAATAAAATTTTACAATACTACTAAATACTATATGAGTAAACTAGAATCTGTCCTAGAAATTGAGACCCATAAAGTTCTCTGGCAATTAGAGATACAAATGGATCACACAATCCTGGTCAGAAAGTCGGATCTTGTGTAAATTAAGAAAAAAAGAACTTGTCATTTAGTGGATTTTGCTGTTTCAGCAGATCACAAGGAGGGAAAACGAAAAGATAAATACTTGAATCTTGGCAGAAAGCTGAAACAGCTGTGGGTGGAACAGGATAGTAATGGATACTAATTGTAGATAGTGCACTTGGCACAGTTCCAAAGGTTTAAAAAAGAGACTGGACGAATTGGAGATCAAGGCAAGGATTGAAACCATACAGATGACAGCATTGTTAAGATTGGCTAGAATACTTAGAGAGTCCTGAAAACCTGAGGAGACTTGCTTCAATACAGACTCCAATGAAAGACACCAGCTAACACTGGTGGGAAAGACTAATAATAATAATAATAATAGAAGCACTATAAGATCTAATGTCAAAGATAGAATTGGTGACGCAGGAAGATATGTGCAAGCTATGGGATGATAGAGAGGAAACAGATAATCACCTAATAAGCAAATGCAGAGACTAACAAAATAAATACACATGCAGGCATGATTGGAATGGGAGATGATTATCTGGGAACAGTGCAATAGATTAACGCTTGATCTATTGACAAATGGTATTAATTACACAGACAATAATCTGTCCAAGAAAAAGAGATTCAAATGAATGCCCAAATGTAACTCTTTGAACAGTCCCCAAAAACCTGTAAAAGAGACAGGAGATTCCACAGCACTGGTAAAATAAGTTAGAATTCTTAGAAGAGTCAAGAAAATCTAAAAGATTTTCTGTCACTCACTCCAGTAAAAAAAAAAAAAAACACTAAATACAGTAAAGAAAATGGATTAAAAATCTAATGGTTAGCTTTTTGTTTGGTTCTGTTTTTTTATTTATATATATATATATATATATATATATATATATATATATATATATATATATATATTAGAAGTTTCAGGAAAGACTCAACAGAACAAATAAATAAACAATTTAGACTATCTAAAGAATGCATTAAAAACATGAAACCCAGGGTCACAAAATTTCTAGGTAATATATATATATATATATATATATATATATATATATATATATAGTAGCTATCACCAATATTGAGCAATACACAAATAAAACCACAAAAAAATTAGTCCATGAAACAAATCTATGGACTACAAGAAATTAATATCTATAGAAAAACATTTCTGCTCAAACGGTCACAATTTTAACGGAAATGCAAGATTTACTTTTCATAGAAAGAAATAAAAAATCTGGACAATAATAGAAACACAGAAAATAAATAGATAAAACTTCTTTAGACATTGACCTCAAACAGATTTAATATATAACTGAATGGAACTGCTTTAAAGTAAGGTGAACAGTTTTAATGACACATAAACCCCTAAATAAACAAAACAATTAGTCATGGCTAATTTGAAAACACACCACTCATGTTTAGCATGTTCCTCCCAAATGGAGAGCTCTGTGTGAGGTGCTCTGACAGCAGAATATGAGGGTCAGTCAAAGACACTTGGATATTAGAAAATAATTTTCATACAAAGAATGGCTATGCTACATCAGCAGTTCATTCTTATAGCATATCAATTCTTTTAAAACTTTTTTTAAAAATTTACTAAAAATGTTGTTTCACAAAAATTTCTTTTCACAAAAACTTTTTTTCCCCAAAACTTTTCTCCTGATAATAACTAGTTGAAAAAAAAAAAAAAACTAAATGCCACAAAAGAAATATTCCTATTTGTCTTATAACTTTTGTTCATATTTCATATTTTAAAAGCTGATGTATGTACTTATTTTTTAATATACACCTATAAATATATGCACAGAAATATTCCTTTTATATTTGGGATCCATAAGCAGATACCTTCCTCTAAGTTTTCTTAATCAATCCCGCACCCCCACTTGATTGTTCAATTTTCAGTTTTTATCCTCCTCCTCCTCCTCACACAAATCGTCCACACCCACATCCTCCATGACACTTTTTCCAGCAATTAATATCTTATTTATTTTTAGAGGGAGGTTTCTTTTTATAACTTTTTCCACTTTTCTTTTTTCCATTTCTATTTTTATAGACAACAAAATGGATTAGCATAGAACTCCCCAAAATAGGGCAGGAAATTTTTCACATAAACTTTTTTATGCCTTTGATTTGAATGCTCACAACTTTGAGAAGTTTTCATTTTACATCAAAAGAAACTGAATTTTCTGGAAAATTATCAAACTCAAAGGAGAATTTCTATAAGAATCTCTTTACTTGATATTTTAAAGCAATATATATATATATTTGTTTTTCAGTACTGCTCATAAGTATTTGAACAAAAGACAATTTACTTGCAATATCTTGGTTTTGAGAGTTACAAACAAAAGCTACAATGAAATGGACATGGCAAACCGAGTTCAAATCCGGTTGTTTGCATTTCACATAGCACTAATGCCTTCCAGCTATGAGTAAATAGTAAAGAAGACTGCGCTCTTTACCCTTTATATGGCAACCAGTCTAGAAAAAAAGAAAAGTCTGAATTCAAATTCCATTTAATTGACATTGTGTCACATCCTGCTCATACAAAGGTTATAAATATAAACAAGCAGAAATATCATACAGGTAAAAATTAATTGCAATTATATAAGCAAGCTTTGATGTTAATTATATTTGTGGAAGCAGAACCCTACAAAACAGCTGCTTACTTCTCATCACAATAACCATCCAAGTTGAGCAAGGTATACTGGGCATTGCAGAAGAAGTAATGTCATAAGCAATGTTCTGAAATGACAGTGTTGGTTGCTTAGCAAAAACTTACATTCCTCAGCTCTCTGTAGACACTGGATGCCATCACAAAGATATACAAAAGAGATGGCTGGTAGGGAAGGATGGCAGAGTGTATCAAAGAATGAATCCTGGTCAGAAGACAGTTTTTATTAAGAAGAAGAAAAGTGTCATGAAGGATGAGTGTATGGTCGGTTTGTGTTATTGTAAGAGTTGTGAAGAAGGTTAAAGACAGCCCTACAGACTATAACTATGAACCTTTTCCTATGAGTGGGTATGACCACAAGGCAATGGAAATTTAAATTCAGATTTTCTTCTACTACTGATTGCCAACAAAGGCCAGTGAGCTCAGTCTGCCTTGTTATTTAATCTATAGCTGGGGGGAAAGATAAATCCATGCTTTGCCCAAGAGCAAAGTGAACACAAACTACCTCAGACAGAAATTGAACTTGGCTTGTTGATTTTGTTTATCAGGATTTTAACAGTTTTCCCAACAATATCTCAATAGTTATTGAAAGGAAAGAGAAAACAAAACAAAAATCAAAGGTTAAAAAGGCTGCAATAAATAAAATCTCAAAATATAAGCGAGAGGGTTAAAAAGATCAGAAAGAAAAGAAGAGGCAAAATGTAAACATATTGAGAAAGAGGATAAGAGTTATGTTAAAATTGAATATTGCAAAAATAATGAGGAAGTGGTTTGAACAGAAAAAAGGGGATGAGTGAAAAATCATGGCAATGAATAAAAAGAAAGAGGGAAAGTAAAGAAAGAGGAGGAGAGGAAAGAGAGAGAGAGAAGTTGAGCAGGGTTATGCTGGGCAGGGTATTTCCCAAAGGATAAGAAAAGTGCTGGCCTACCTGAAAGTCAGCTTCAGTCTGGGGCAACACCCCAGTCTGGAGCAACATTGACATTTCTAATTACATAGCGATTAAAAGAGAGACATTGATTGATCTCAAGCCAAACTGGTTATCAATAGTGAAATCAGTTTGTTGTGTTGAGAACACAGGGTGGACACATTAATTAATTAAAGACACATGACAATATTGTTGTTCTTGTTGTAGATTGGGAAGGGTAGAGGAGTCTAATGGAACTTGCAATTATTGTGGGTGTGTTCAGTACACAAAGCATAAAAAGCCATACATGTTTGCTTACAACTCTTTTGGCTATTGTTCTATCTTATGTAGAAAGACAGACATTCAAGAATCTATTGCCCATCTCCTATTCACAGTGGTAATATGCATGCACAATATATTACTACATGCAAGAAATGCCGTTGTTTTACTCAACAAACATGCATTTTTCAGCATAATATCCTTCCCATAGATCTAAGATTACACAGTCAAAATTTCAGATTCCCATTCAGCTATGTCAGGCTACATATTAATTCATTCATTCTTGTATATATATATATATATAAGAATATTTTGGCAGCATTTTTTCTTTTAAAGATGTTTTGTTGAACTCAATAGACAATTCTTGTTGGACAAGTTTTTGTTTGATCCTTTCTAACTGTCTGGCCATCTTTTTAATATCCAGGTAGAATTGGTGTATGGAGATTATATATATATATATATATATATATATATATATATATATATAATTTAGCAGTGAAAAATAGGTTCTAATTTTATATCTGATCAGTTGTACAACATTGATTTATGATTATAAAGTTTTAAATTAAAATTTACCCATATACAGGGCATAGTATAAATAGCTTTGACATTCTAAACTGTCACCTATTGTGGTGCAAGTGAACTTAGGCAAGTGGCAATGGTAGCTCCATCAAGTTAATGTCTTACTATTTTATTTTCACACAGATCAGTTACAATCATAGCTTGGACTGATGCGTTTATTTTAAAACGTTCTTAAGACTGGTGAATCTGTAATTGTTATGCAGAGATTTTCTTATGCTCATTTCATGTTATATTGGAATGATGCTGTTCTGGATAGAAAATCAATATTGCTATGGGTTGAAAATTCTAGGATATTAGCTAGTTGGAGCTAACATTACAACTTGCACCATTTCAGAGGTATTTCATATATAAGTGTGTGAGTGTGTGTATGTATGTGTATGTGCGTGTAAAGTATAGAATGAATGACATGCTTGTAGATGATATTTGATAAGTAGAGAAAATTGATAGATGATTTAGTTGATATTTCTATGTTTATTTCCATCATCATCAGGACATTAACTTTCTTCTGCCAAAACACTATCTATTAATGTATCAATCTATCTGGGTTATTTAATGCTAAAGTCAGTCTTTGTATACAGTTATTGCTTCAAGTAACTATTCTTAATACAAATAATTTGTATACAGTTATATTGTTTCAAGTATTCCTATCTAAAACTAATGATTTATACACAATTATATAATTTCAATTAACTGTTGTATTTAATGATAATTATCATTTGTCTGCCCACAGTTACATGGTTTCAAATATGACTTATGCTAATGATTTGTACAGTCATAATGTTTCAAGTATTCCTGTCTAATACTAATAATTTGTAAACAGTTTTATAGTTTCAAGAATTCCTATCTAAATCAAATAATTTGCACCCAGTTATATAGTTTCACATTCTACCAATACTAATAATTTGCACTGTTATATGGTTTCAAGTATTCTTATTGAATTATTAATCTATTTGATTCATAGTTAGGACCTTAAAAGTTACTATCACTCTGAGTCAGATTGGATCTGGACATAATAACATTAGAAGGAATAAATCCTTCTCCCCAGAGCTTCAAATCCAGTTTAGTGTCATACTCATGACACCTCTTAGATATCTCATCATGGTGTAAGGATTTATAAGCTAGTTTCATAGATCCTTAATTATTGAATAGCGAGTTTGTCTCACATTTTACCTGTGGTAAACGAATTGGTTAAATACCTACTCATAACACACGTTTGGGTATGTTTACCCCTCTGCAAGGGATGCAGTTATAATGTATTTTTAACCATTTCAACAGGGTAGCTGATTTTTTTCATGGATGCTATTATAGCACAACAAAAACGACACTTGGCAGTAGGATTTTTGTTAGTGTTAAGATTATCTAAACTTAAAAATGAAATTAAAATTAACAATAATAGTGTATGGTTAATAAAGGTGCTCACAATAACCATTATAATTTTTCAAGGGAGATAAATAGTACATTTTAATCACAGAATACTTCCCATTATCTATCTAATTATTAATTTATTTGCAATCAATTATAATAATATATTCTATAAATTGAATTTGACATAATGGGTGCCTTTGGTGTCCTTTAAGCATACATTTACCAGAGTAAAAAAAAATGAAATTAATTAATTAAAAAAATATATTCAACAATATGAAGGAAATATTTAGAGCAAAAATATTTGGAATCAAGAATGAAGAGACAAGAAAGAGATGGATACAAATTTACAAAAACACAAAAGAAACTACAGAAAATGAAGATGGAAGAAAAAGGAGTAAAAAGAAATTAATGAATGAAAAATATTTAAAAGATAAATACATTAAATGATGGAAAATGAATAAATGAATGAATGAATGAATTTTTATACAAAACAAAAAGATAAAAACAAAAAAAGTTAAATGAGGTCAAACAAAAAATATAAAATTTATGAATAATGCATAAAGTTAAAAGATAACCATAAATTTAAGGGAATATTTTTGAAGTGCTTTAACTGATAGAAATGCCAAAAGAAAAATGAGGACGAATGAAAAGAAATGTTAATTAGTTATTCAGTTAACAGAATAAACAATTTTCTACAGTAAACAAAACTAAAAAGAAAAGACAAAGAAATAAAATGAATAATTAAAAAAAAAAAAAAAACAGTTTAGTTCTTCAATGAACATTGGTAGAAGACAACAGTAATGATGAAAAATCTTAAGGAGTTGCTTGTTCATCACAGTGTATTCGGATTTTGTCTTCCAATGTCATGTTTGAGCAAAACCTAAAAAAAAGTCACATATATATTGTGTATATGAATGGATAGACTGATTGCTAATTGATAAGTACATGCTAGCCTCTTACATGAATTCCTTGATTTTAACAGCATTTCAAACCACCTGGGGTTATTTTATGCCTTTGGTTTTGGGTATTGTATACATTGTAAGTTTATATTTACTTTTTTTGTATAGTTTCTAAAGCTTTTTACACCTGTTTATATGATATCAGGTATTCCTATTGAATATAAATATTTTTTGAACAGATCTATTTTATTCATATATGGGACCCTAACAGGTACTACCACTGCAGGTCAGTTTGCACCTGGGAGAAATGGCTATTGAAGGGGTACTCAAAACACTTCCCTGACCTCAAGAACTGGGCCCTCCCACCAGATGAAGTTTGTATTATACCTAGGACACTATCAGTTCCTTGTTTTAATGAAAGTTTTAGTTTTTAGTTTTCTTTCATACATAAAATCTTTTAAAAATTACAAGAAATCATCATCCATTATATCTATTCTCAACTACGTTTGCATTTTTTATCCCAATAAAAGTAAAGTTGTCGGGTGGCCTAAAGTTGGTGTCAGCCAGACAGCGAGGGAGTCTATCCCTTTTTCACTTGCACTAGACCAAGGAGATTGTTTCGGCATGTGAAGTGGGGCACCACACCTACTATTAGCTCCTCATTTTGCTGCACAGATCCCTGTGCTACTCATACGCTGAGTTGGTGAGGGCCGGTTTCGAAAATGGAATCTTGTTGTTCCTAGGTGGATGCTCTACCAACTGAGCTAATCTGGCCCTAGTATACTATAAGTCTGTCTAGATGATAGTAACCCCAACTGCTTCTTTATTATCAACAATATGGTCTGCACACTTTATGAATGACCTTAACAACTATAATCTTTCAACTGTAAAGTCTTTCATTTCTGATGGACATTTTCAAAAATTGTCCAGATTTTATTTATTAAACTGGACCATATGACCTTTAGGCACCCCTTTTTGATCTAGATTAAAAAAGGACATGTCTTTCATTACACCAGTTGTTTTAACAGATGATTTTTTAGATTTTTAAAAAAATTATAAAACTAACCCCTAACCCTAATCCCTAACAAACAACCGGATATTGACGGTGTAAATGAAAAACATGTCCTTTCTTAATTGAGATCAAAAAGGGGTGACTAAAGGTAATATGGTCCATTAAACTTAATGTTACACAACAGAGATCATATAAAATAACAATGATAATTTTTGGTTAAGAATCTAATTGATGGAAGATTATTTGAAAAGTCACAATCATACATATAATACTATTGATATTTTGTGATTAATGCTTCCATTAATGTGTACCAACTGAAAGGGTCTTTCTGATTTTTTATGAAAACATCTTTATTCTAAGACTGAACACAGTGGACCAACATCATCCTAACTATATATCTAAACTTTTCAAATACACTCAACCTTTAATGCCCTTACTGTATTTCTAGACTTTAGAAATTATCTGTACCTAGAATGGCTGTACAGTATTTCTAGCGATTAGGAATTCACCATACACCTTACTGTATTTCTAGAAGTTAGGTATGTTCTATACCTATAATTCCCATACTGTATTTCTAGCAATCCGGAATACTCTGTACCAAGAATGGCCTTACTATATGCAAGGTTGTGTATGATATTATATGGGTAAAAGACCCTTACCAGATATATGGACCTTTAAAATGCTTCCTAATCAGAATACCTTGACTACTTACCTAAACTTTTTTAATCCACTGTACTTTTATTTATACCTAAAATACAAAGTTTCTTCTAAGCCACTTACCCTTTTACAAGCGTAAACACCAACTGACAACAGTTAAAATTATGTAAACAGAGCATCTAAAGATGTATTAGTATTGAGGAATCACTTTTTCTTTACAGCTTAAAATAACAAATTACTGTATTGTTCCGTATATAAGATGCTTGTTTGTATATGACACACTGTTATCTCCAAACAAAACCAAAATATATTATTGTTAACTTTGTTAGTGTCTAGACCTTTTTGTACATGATGCATAACACCAAGCACTTTGAACACCTTATAGTAACATGTCAACCACTGCATCACCATACAAATACAAATGCTAAAATGTAATTCAATATAAATATTTAATTACTAGGGTGAGTCAAAAGTTTTGCAGTATTTTGGTATGTGCTAGTATATCATGGACCAAAGCAGTTCAAGCAGTGGTAGGTAGCTGCTGTTGTTGGTAGTATCATTTATAGAATAATCAAGCTAAGTTCCAAATACATTTGAATTGGTAAGACACGGCAACAAGCAGTCGTAACTTAAATACAAACCTGTCTTGCTACAACCCTATTGCAGAATGACAGGGTATTTATGAAACTCCACAACATCATAGAAACCAAGCAGAATGGGAATGGAATCACCCAAATACATGAATGGACTGTTCTTGATTTCCATAAATACCAACTGTCTTAGACACTGCTTCAGTTGTGCTTAGCAAGTTGCTGTTGTTCAAACCAACAGTAGACTGACTGACTGACTCAATATCATTGTGCATTGTTTCACACTGTATATGGTTTGAAAGCCACACATATGAACGTCCAATGTAGTCTAATTTGGTAACTTATGCTTTATGAGTTTGAACTAGGCTATAATGCCACAGAAGCAATTAAAAAATTTCTTGTGCAAATGCCGAAGGTGCAGTTGATCACAGTTCAGTAACAAGATGCTTGGGTTGCAAGAATTTTGATGATCAGGCAAGGTCAGGTAGCCCTAAAAGTATGAGGCTCTGCTTCTAGCCATAGAGGCAAATCTGGTGAGTAGCACTTGGAAAATACCAGGTGAGTTTGAATCTTTTATTTTCAGTTTAGTTCTTTGCTTTCATAAACTTTGCAAAAGCATAGTGTTCATCTTACCAAAATTTTGACACAGCCTAATACATTGTTAATGAAACCTGTTATTTATTGAACAACCCTCAAATCAAATTCTATATCAGCTACTAATTAGGAGAGTGATGAAACCCCAGAAATTTACGTCTGCCAAAAAATAGTGACAATATTCTCTTGGGGGGGGGGTTCTTTTAAAAAATAGAAAAGATAATTCAGCAAAAATTAGTTTTAAAATTTAGTCGAATTTTAAGAAAACGTTTTTTCTTCTTAACCTAAAATTTCCTTTTTCTTATTTATTTTACTAAAGATGAGTAGAAATACTTGATCAATGAAAGTACACCTTCTTGAAATAAAAATACTGTAATTATTATTCTTAATTGATCACTATTACAACTAACTTGGAACATCAATATATAGCAATGAGGATAGAGAATAAATTGCAATAATGCTAAAATATTTCTCTAAACTTACAAATTTACAGTCTGAAAATCATTTCCCTGTCATCAGCTTTTGTTCACATGAAATAAAATCAAAACAACTGAGAGATCTTCACCTGTTTTTATTCTAAGAATTAATATAAACTATTACCATTCACACACAGATGAGAATATGGATCGGCTATAAAGGAGACATAAGGTTAATTTGTGTACATATGACCCCTTGTGTTACAGATAATGTTACTTCTCTAGTTCCATACAACACAGGGACCTTCAGCTCATTTATACCGAAAAATCTTAAGGCTATAAAGGAGACATAAGGTTAATTTGTGTACATATGACCCTTGTGTTACAGATAGTGTTACTTCTCTAGTTCCATACAACACAGGGACCTTCAGCTCATTTATACCGAAAAAATCTTAAGATTATTCTATGTCCCTTACCCTTCGGTAAGCGTAAACTCAAACTAACAACAGCTGGAAGAACAGTGGGTAACCGGTAAATACACTCACCTCTATCATGTAAACACAAACGTCTCTTCATAAAATGTATAATAAAGTTTCATGTATGTTTGTCTAACATTGTGAGACTCTTGGTGTCAGGTGTGTTTATTTGATAATACTATTGTATAAATAGATCACGTATTGTGAAGGATAAAAAGATAGATACAGTCTGTTTTCTTTATATAACACCAATGCAACACAAATTTCAGCGTAGAAAATTCAAAACCCTTTTTCTGATATCATTTAAGGCAGACATACAATTGGGAGGTATGGTACAGAAACATAAAAAAGAAGGGTAAAAAAAATTATATATATATATATATATATATATATATATATATATATATATATATATATATATTATAGACTTATTTTTATGTACCTCGAATGCAACACAAGTTTGAAGTCCAGAAAATTCAAACCTCATCTAAGCCAGACACACAGTTGTATGATTTGGCTTATGATTGATTGATTTTAATGGCATATCAACACATCTAGGGTTATTTTATGCCTAGAGGTTAGGAAATTGTGTTCATTATACATTTATCTATTATTATACTAAAGCTGAGTTAATCAACTTTTGCTTCCTAAAGGCTTTTTTACTGTTTAGTCTAATGACACAAAAAGTATACTAAACTATTCCTTACTTTTAAGATTGAATTAGGTTTGAAAAAACTTCTGTTTTAATTGGTTCTAATTAGTCATAATTTGCGATTAAGTCAAAAACCGCCCAATCTCTTACTTTACTCTCTGTCTATCACTTTCTTCCCCTCTATGTATCTCTTGACTACCTCCTCATTATATAATGTTAGTTTCCCGAGAGAGAGAGAAACTTGAAAATTTGAAATGTATTTCTATGTTAAATTTCACAATCAGCAACCCGTAGCTTAAATAAGGTCAAACATTCCCTTTCTTAGAAAGTTTACAAAATGATTTTAAGGTTTCGTCCAGCTGTATTTATTTATTTTTTTTAAATATTATTCACTTTGCTAACTTCCTTTTAACTAATCTTAATTATCTACCCAGAGCTGAATGGGTGGCCCACCAGGTCACGTTTTGTCTAGAATTTATATATATGTGTAGTTGTTTCAAAAGCACACAGTTATATTTCAAGTATTCCTATCTAATAGAAATCATTTGCAAACAGTTGTATGGTTTCAAGTATTTCCATCTAATACTAGGAATTACATGGTTTCAAGTAATAATTTTATAGTCATTTGCTGATATTTAAAATGGTTTCAAGCAACTAATAATCATTCTTAGTAATCAATTATAGCTTCAAGTAACTATTGTTGATTTAAATAATTTGCACATAGTCATCTGACATCAAGTATTCCTATCAAATACGAATAATTTTTAAACAGGAACTACAACTCTAAGTACTACCAACTAGGAGTAATGACAATGAAAGTGTACTCTATACTCCCTAGATCTCCAGAGCAGGAGTTTCCCCATCAGATGCATTTCAGGAGGGGTCTCACCCCTTTATAGGGATTATAGAATATTCTAAGCCCCACTGACAGGGCATGAGGTTTTCGATTAAAAACATTAAAAAAATAGTATTATCTGCATTATTCGGACTATTGTCCCCATCTTCATTGTTATTTGTACAACGTTTCGGCCAATATGCCCTCCCGGCCTTCTTCAGGTATTTCTTGTCGGACTCGGGAACATTATTGGACTTTGAAACCTTCTTTTCGAACGCGGGAACTTTGTTGTAATCGGGAGCCATCACGGAACCTTGAACTTAACCCTTTATTTAGTCCATGGGGGTATCCTGTTCTCATTCCAATTGGACACATGGCCTAGTGTCATCCACTAGGCCATGTGTCCAATTGTGGATAAGGTCGTTAGGTTAAGAGTTCTAAGTGACAGTTATCTCTGGATTCCGAGTTCAATCATGAGTAGAGTCAGTAACATAGAAAAATAATTAACACAACTCCTACCCAGCTATGGTTAGCGGAATGAGAACAGGATACCCCCATGGACTAAATAAAGGGTTAAGTTCGAAGTTCCATGATGGCTCCTGATTATGACAAGAAAGTTCCCGAGTTTGAAAAGAAGGTTCCTGAGTCCGACAAGAAATACCTGAAGAAGGCTGGAGGACATATCGGCTGAAATATTGTACAAATAACAATGAAGATAGGGACAATAGTCTGAATAATGCAGATAATACTAATCATCCAGCCTCATCTCAAACATTCGGAGAAATAATTAAAAACTACTTTTTTTAAAAACTTTCAACAGAAAGGAAATGAAAGTAAATGTGATATCTGATGATACCAATGGATTCCCCAAAATGTAGTCATTTGAAACAAATCAAAATGCTTAAACTTTTTTTAAATCAAAAATTGCAGATAAGGATAATTTTAAAAAATTTGGTTGTTTTAGATTGTTAGAAGGTGAAAAACTAAAAGGGGTTTCAGGCAGCAATTAGTTTCATTGCTTTAGGCCCACTCGCTAAAAGGGAAATTCTTGATGACCCCCCTAAAAGGGAAATACCTTAGAACCAGCTATGCTTGACACTTTTCATTTGTATAGACCTTAACGTTAAAACATGATCTTGTCAAATCTTCCTATAATAATTGATTGGTTTTAACGGCATGCCAATAAATTATAATTTATAAAATTCACAAAAAGATCAAATAAAAAGACAGAGTTGAATTTTAATGTTGAATATTATTTAAGCAAGAATCACTAAGTTGGCCAATATTTAAGAGGCACACTTTTAACTGTTAATTAAAATCAAAGTAATTTATAGATGTGTACAACAAAATATTGTGATGTTACAGCAGTAATTTGGACTATACAATTTAATGTAATGTTTGAACACTCATACAAAGTTATCTAATATCTTGAGGTTAGGGAATTATGTACATTTATACTTACATTTTTAGTGTAGTTTCTTAGTTTTTTGCATATATGATATCAGGTACTATTACTCTAGGTCAGAGTGAACTTGGGAGTAATAGCAATGAAGGGTGTGGTAGCCTCACCACCAGATACAGTTGAATGTCATACCCAGGATACCCCTTTTCTGCTGTAGATACAGTCAATGTATTCTATGACCTGCTGTCATGGTTGCCTATAGCAAAAAGGCAAGGTAAAAAAAACCCCAGATCTATTTGTATTATTGGTACTTGCAGATGAATTAAGGGTAGGTTAACATGAATATCTTCTTAAGAGAAAATTTAAAGTGACGATATAAATATCTGATAAGCATTGCAGATAAACAAGTGCAATAAATCTCACATTCCATCACTTTCCATAACCCTGCACTGCCATTTTTATATCCCAGAATTTCATCAGTTCTTAGGCAAAGTTTTGGAAAATGTTAAATTGTTTTTCTTTTAGTTTTTTTTTTTTCTTCTTTTTCCTTCTCTGATATGCTCGATTAACAATGTCCCTAATCTGACAGAAATTATTTTTGTTTATAACAACCAGGACTGGTTGACTTGGATAGAATGGTCTATTTAGAGTAACTTATATATTTATCAAAGACAACTTTCATTATTTAATTATTCCACCAGTAGTTCCTGATAATTGTTACTGAGTATAGTGACAACAAGTCTCCTAAAATCTCTAGGTTCTTTAATATTCTTGACAATCAAGCACTGCTAGAGTTTAACCTTAAACTTTGCTCAAATCTCCAATCTCAGCTCTTGTGTCTTTGGAACAGTTTCAAGTGCAATAATTATTAAACACTCCTATTCCAGACTTTCTATACTTTTTCTTTCTTTCTGCATTTCCCTGTTATTTTCTTTTAATTATCTGATATCATTTTGATATAAACAATCCAATTATAACAATCTTTTCTTTAATATTAGGAAGAACAGAACATTTCTGACCCATTAATTATAGATATGTCATGGCTTGGATCACAGGACTTGTACAAGTATCAAGAATTGAGAGGAATGCAGTAAATGCTAATCAAACTTTGGTCAAATAAAAAGGTCAGACTACTGGAGGTCAGACTAAAAGACTTCTACTGGTAGATATGAATGTATATATGTATACAAAGGGACAAACAGACATGTGAATTTAGTCATACATACACTTGAACACAGATATATTCATTGACATATTTCCTAACAAACCTATATACAAACACATACAGATACACACAAATACAAACAATGAAAAAAAAAAAAAAAAGGGTTAGAATCCTTAAAAGAAAATATAATAGGAATGGAAATCTATTTGGCATCTTCGTTCTCCTTATTTTGAGCCTTGCAGAAAGTCCAACAATTGGAAGTCGTATCAGTCATAAGATGCGAAATGAATTAAAAAGTAAAAAATAATTCTCCAAAAGGCAATTTGATCTCAGATCAGTTTCCCATTTAGCCAAGCTTTTAATCTTTGATCAGCGCTTCCATTGGTTGTGCTCAATTCTTACCAAACACTTCCTCACTTTATTTTCTATCATTCTCTTTTGTTCTTTTCTTTTTCTTATTTAATATTCTTTTGTTATTTGCTCTGCTTCATTTTCTTTCTCTTTCTTTTGCAATTTCATCTTTCAGCAATCTTTTTTTTTCCTGTCATTCCCTCTTGTTTCAGTTTTCTTCCAATTTCGACTTTTCTTTCTTTGCTCTTTCTGTATTTTTCTTATCACTACCATTTTTTTCATCTTCTCTTTAATTGCATTTGTTTTCTTTTTTCTTTATTTCTAGCTGAAGTTTTTAAATTTTCTTTTTTTTCTTCTGTTTTTCTTTCCTCTATTTTTACCTTTGCTTAAACTTTTTCATTATAATCTATTTGGGAATTTCTCATCTTTCTCTACTTCTTCTTTTGTTATATTTCTTTTTCTTCTTCATGTCATTCTAATTTCTTTCTTTTCTGTCTTCTCTTCTTCATTCTTACTTTTGTTATTCTAATTTCTTTTCCCTTTTTTTTTCTTCTAATTTCTTCTTTCCAATCTTTTCTCTCTCTTTCTTTTGATTTCCTTATTTTTCTTTCATTTTACTTTTCTCTTTCATTTTCTTGTTTTTTGGGTTTTTTTACAATATACCTTTTTTTTTCACGCAATTTCATTTTACTCTCTATTTTTTTAGTCAGTCTTTTAACTTTTTGAAATTTTTATATTTTTTATCTTGAAAAATTGTTTAATTTTCCTTATGTTCTGGGTTTTTTTTCTTTTATTTTCCTCCTCAACCTTTATTTCTTTTCTTTCATTCCTTACTTTCTTCTTTTTTTTTACTTATTTTTTCTTTCGTCTTAAATGAGTCACAGTAATTTCTTATATTTTTTAACCTCAACTTTCCTATTTCATTTCGGTCCAGATTTCAATATGATTTCCAGCCAATATTTGGCAATGTCCCATTCCTTGAAATTCATTTGCTTCAATACAAAGAATTTATTTTTATTTCTTCTTTACATATTTTCTTTATTTCTTTGCATTAAGCCCAGATTTCATTCTTTCCAGATTTTTTTCTTAAGCTTTTTCATTACCATTTCATTATTTTTTTTTTAACTTGATCGTATTCCTTGTAAGTCTTCAGTTTTTTTTACCTATTGTTTTTTTATAATTTTTGTTCAATGATTTTCTTTTTACTTTTTAACATATTTCCACTTTTTTTCTTTAACTTGTTGGCATTTTTTATTTGTACATTTCTTTTTATTTTCTCATCTTTGTTTATTTCTATTTTCATTAACCCATTCAAATGTAATACTTAATCCCCTAGTTTTACCTTGCTAATATTTAAGAAAAAATTCTATTGTTTCTTCTTGTATTATGATACAATTACATTATTATAAAAATGTTCAAATCGAGGAATTGTTATCATAAGTAGCATAATCATCAGGAATAATAGAGTATTTGAAAAAAATTAATTTTGAGTACTAGGGGGAGTCAAAAGTTTTGTAATATTTTAGTAATGTACGACACAATTTGGCAGCTCCAGATGCTTTTGCCAAGGTTGAGAAGGTAATGAACCATATTGAACTGTGAGATGCCAAACTCACCTGATACTCTCCTCTCTATGAATGACAATTGGAAACCAACTGTAAATGCTAACCAGATCAAATTAAAGTATCAGTTTAGAAATGTGTGAATCAAACTATAAATGCATGTTAGTTAACTTTGTCACCTGAACAGGAAATGACAATTGACAGATTTTGAATGTCATACTAAAATAAAGAAACATGCAAAATTAACAAATACTAGGAAGAGGCAAAAGTTTTGCAATACTTTGGTTGATTTGGTTTCGTTGGTTGGGTTTTACGGCATGTCAACCCCTTGGGTTATTTTATGCCGAATACTTCTATTGGTAATTAGGTATTCAAAAATATATAGGGGTTTATTTGCTGCAATCAAGTTTGGTTTCCGTTTGGTTTTACGGCATATCAACCTCATTGGGTCATTTAATGCCGATAAAGTTTTGAAATAAATCAATTCTTAATGGATAATACAATTTTTTTTAATAAATACATTTTTCTATTTAACCCATAGATGGGACTTTGGTAATTTGATGCACAATTTCACAATTTGGAGCACAGCCTTGGAATCCATACTTTTAGGCCTAGCAGACCTTGTCTGACAGTTGTACTTCTTGAAATCTGAGCAAAATTAGACCTTGTCTGACAGTTGTCTTGAAATCTGAGCAAAATTAGACCTTGTCTGACAGTTGTACTTCTTGAAATCTGAGCAAAATTAGACCTTGTCTGACAGTTGTACTTCTTGAAATCTGAGCAAAATTAGACCTTGTCTGACAGTTGACAGTTGTACTATTTGAAATCTGAGCAAAATTTCCTGAACCACCTGTATACTGTACTGTGATCAACAACACATTCACCTTTTACATAACGAATGTTTTTGATTGCTTCCATTTAATATTATTTAATAAATTCAGTCACAACATTTTGGCAGTGATGATCCTTGACTTATTACCAGTTTGACACATTCCCTATCCAAAATGCTGAGGGTAGTTGAGGGCTATTAACTCACAGATAAGCAGAGAAACATAAGAAAAATAAAATCCTGGATGAGGCTGACTGAATTTCCTTTCATACTAATTCAATTGGGGATTGCAAGAATACATTACTTCCCCTTTACTATGGAGAAATAATAAAGTAAACTGAGTTCTTTAGCCTTGGTATGGCAACCAGTTTAGGAGAAGGAAAACCAACAGTACTTCTCTTGTATCACATCCTTCTTGTAGTTGAGGGGTTAGACAAATACATACATTTCTTGCTGTTGCTATGTGGTTACCAACCCAAGTACTGATCAGGACAATCGCTGCTTATTTTCAGTGTTTTTTGCAGGAAAAGGCACTTTCAGTTTGACTTGACTGTAAATCCCTTTTTCAGTTGCTTTTTTTAACCCATCTATAATTTCTGCTCAAATGAGATTATAAAATCATGGCCTCACATTTTCACTCATTGTTGTGCTTCACATAAAGTTGGCCTTGTGTCACATCCTGCTGGTGGCAAACTGGTTGGGTAGAAGACATTCATTATTGCTGTATTTTACTTAAAAATTGACCGTATGTTACATCCTGTTTGTGGTGTAGGGGTAGGAAATTACACTTTTCATTATTGCTGTATTTAAAAATTGACCTTGTTTTGCATCCTGCTAGGGACAGATGGAATGGGTAGGAAAAGACACACTACTCATTATTGCTGTACTTCACCTAAAAATTGATGTTTTGTTGCATCGTGCTAGGGGTGGGGAGGTTGGGTAGAAAAAGACTCACTGTTCATAATCTAATACGATTCTTAATTATTCTTGATAATATGGCGTAGTGGATAAAAGCATTAAGTTAAGACAGTTCCAAGTGACATTTATCTCTAGGCTGCAGGTTCAATCCTGGTCAAGGGCAACAGTAACATAGAATAATAATTAACACATCTTTACACCTGTACCCTAGCTATGGTTAGCGGAATGAGAACAGGATACTCCTGTGGATTGAATAAAGAGTTGGGTTCAAAGTTCTGTGATGGTCCCAGATTACGACAAGAAGGTTCCTGAGTTCATGAAGGCTCTAGAGTCCACCAAGAAATACCGGAAGAAGATAACAATAAAGATGAGGACAATAATCCAAATAACTCAAATAATCCAAATTATCAAGCCTCATCTCAAAAATTCAGAGAAATAGTGTAGATAACAATAAAGATGAGCACAATAGTCTGAATAATCCAAATAATACTAATTATCAAGCCTCATCTCAAAAATTCAGAGAAATAGTATTTTTATATTGTTTTAATATTTACTGAATTGCAAATAGTTTATTAAAAAATAATCAAAACTAATATTAATAGATAATTTGAAAATATTTGCATGCTTTTTAATGTATTCATACTTTTACTTTTTTTTTTTAAAGTATTTTTTATTGGATTTTAGAATTTTTTCTTTGCTTCTAATTTAATCTGACTAATTCTATTTTTAAAACTATTTTTTCACTAACTTCATAACTTTATAATTATTTCCATTATTTTTGACATTTATTTTTTATCAGACATGTATACAGACATATGTTTATGTACATTTATGTGTGCGTGTATAAACGATACCTCCCCCATCCCCACCCACACTATGCATTTTATAATTTAAAGTACCTTCTCAATCCTCAGTCTTCTCAATCACATCCCGTGTTTCACAGGCAGCCGTCATTTCTTGCTAAGAACTTTTTTTTCACAGTTTTGACCATTTTCTTCTGCTTCTTTTGTTCTGTATATGATAATGATGATGATGATGATGATGGTTTGTACCTTGTGTCATCTCTCTTTTAGCCACTTGATGCTGCTGATGAGAAAGGAACAAATGTTTATGGGGGTGATGTGTGTCGGGGGTTCTGTTTTTGATTGATAGAAAGCCTCACTTCATCATTCAGACCAGCAATATCAAGTTTACCTCTCAAAGGAAGAGACGTATACAAAAGAGGTTTTGTAACCAAAAGACACAATCTTTACTTTCATTCTTTTGCTCAATTTCTCTCCCTCTTTCTTTTTTTTTTATTCTATTTCTTTTTTCTTTTTTTCTAGTCTTTTGTGTCCCTGTCTTTTTTATCAATTTTTTTTCTTTTCTGTTTACGTTTTTTTTTTTTTTTTTCTTTACCATTCCTTTTATCTCATTCCCTTCTTTTTTCTTTCCTTTTTCTTATTATCTTTTTTGTTGTTAACTTTTCTTTCATTTTATTTTTTCAGAAGTAACAAGGCAATTAAAACTTTCATTTTTTTTTCATTCCCTTCCTTTTTTTTCCTTTCTTTTTCTATTCCATTATCTTTTTTCATTTTTTCAGAAATAACAAAACAATTAAACTTTATTTCTTTTATTTCTCTTTCTTTCAGTTTCTTTTTTTTTTTTTTGATTAATTCTTTCTTGCCTTATTCCTTGTAAAAAAATAAATGTAAGTAAATATTTTTCTTTTTTTGCATTTTCTTTTTTCTATTTTCTTCCTCCCTTCCATGTAATTCTTTTTGTTTTCTTTCTTTCTTTCTATTCAATTTCGTATCTCTTGTTTGTTTTTTTTTTTTTTTTTAGGAAGGAACAAGGAAGTTTTTCTTTTGTTTCTTTTTTTTTTCTATATTCTTTCTTTCTTCCTACTTCATTTCCTTCTATCTTTTTTATTTAATTTTTCTTATTCTTTCATTTTCTTTCTTTTTTTATTAATTAATTTTTCTTTCTTACATTTTATTTTTCAGAAGGAATAAAGCATTTAGATATTTTTTCATTTTCTTTTTTTCTATTTTCTTCTTCCTTTTTCAATTC
This sequence comes from Doryteuthis pealeii, assembly GCA_023376005.1. Taxonomy (NCBI): domain Eukaryota; kingdom Metazoa; phylum Mollusca; class Cephalopoda; order Myopsida; family Loliginidae; genus Doryteuthis; species Doryteuthis pealeii. The sequence continues at coordinate 3,501,620 of CM042143.1, read as the reverse complement.
CTTTTTCTTGTTTTCTTTCTTTCTTTTTGTTAATCAATTTTCCTTTCTTCCATTTTATTTTTCAAAAGGAATATAAAATTTCATTTTTCAGATGGCAATTAAAATCTTTTTTCATCATATTTTTTCTATTTTCCTTCATACTTTTTCTTGCTTTCTTTATTCTTCTCTTCTAATGTTTCTTACTGTTTCTTTCTTTTGTTATTTTACAGTTCCATCTTTATTCCTTCTTTCATTTCCTGATTTTCCTTTTAGCTCTCTTTTAATTCTTTTTTAAAGTCTTTTTCTCTTGCATCTTTCTTTTTCTTCCCTTTATTTTTTCATTCTTTATTTATTCCTAACCTATTCCTTGAAAAAAAAAAAAAAAATTCTCATTTTTCTCTGACATTTTTCTTAAATATAATTTTTCTTATATTTTTTTTCTCACCAACTCTCCTTCTGATCTGACCAAGTCAAAAGATATCCGCCACTTAATGTCATCTCATGCACTCAAAATATTGATATGTCTGACTTGTTCTCCAGCTTCATGGTTCTTCTGGACAGACCGAGCAAAAGCATGAAACAAGGTTATGCTACAATCTCAATGGATGTTCATTGCTTGATCTCTCAGCTAAGGCTCAAAGAAATATAAGCAATATATGAAATATATGAAATATATGCCTCAGGTAGATACAGAATGAACTAGGCAGTTATAGACAGACATTCTGTGAAATCTCAAAGTAAAACATGCAACCAAAAACTGAATTTTTTCAGGAGTTCAACAAAAAATATCCTCTTGGTATTTGGGTCTAAATTAGCAATGGAAAGAAACGTTACTGTGTCAGATGTGGTTATTATACAAAGAAAAACATGTCAGTTACTTTTCATATTTCTTAACTTTACTATACTTATCTTTACTCCTTTCAAAATTTATTTCTTCTTTTATGTTTTCAACTGTAATACTTGGCTATGGAAAGTGTAAACACTGTCTCAAGAAATATTGTAACTATAGTAATTCCTATTTTAGATTTATTCTGTATGATTTTTTCAAAGGCAAAGTACTGATCATTTAAATGTAGTATTAAGTTAGTATGCCAAAAAAAAAAAAAAAAAAAAAAAAAAAAGCAACACTTTGTCAGTTATTTCTTGCAGGTTTAAAAAATTCCCAAGAGCACCGACATCAAATGTTATTCTTTATGGACACGAATATATAAGAAAGGTTGTTTATATTTTAAAAAATATAGAAAAACTAAAATTGAATAACTGTATAAAAGAAGGAATTCCCATTAATGCCAGTAATCAGAGTTAACCCAAAAATTAAGAATTGCAGATTTCAATTCAGTACTAGGGTGAGTCAAAAGTTTTGCAATATTTTGGGAACATGAGGCATAATTAGTCAATGCTAAATGCTTTTGGCGAGGTTGTGAAGGTGAAAGACCACATTGGACTGTGAGATGACAAGATGGCCAAATACTCTCTGTGTTATACATTGGATTTGCCTCTATGGCTTGGAGCACAGCCTCAGAATCCATGGTTTTAGGCCTACCTGACTTTACTTGATTGTTGAGGTTCTTGTATCCAAAGCAAAATTTCTTGAGGCATCTATAATTAACTGTCTTCATCTTTCATGAAGCAAATGTTTTTAGTTTGTATCTACAGAGTTATTGCCTAGTTTGAACTTATAAAGTATGAGTTCCCAAAATAGACTACATTGCATATTTATCTATGACATTTTGAAATAAAACACAGTGAAGCAATGCACAACATGTCAGAACAATAACTACCATGACACTACCAACCAAAGTGGGTACCTACCACAGCTTGAACTGCTTTGGTTACATAATATACACACCACAAACTAGTACATACCAAAATATTGCAAAACTTGATTTTCTATGAAAAGTATGAAATAAGCATATTAACCTCAAATAATAATCACATTTATACTTTATTAATCCATCACTTTCTATATCACTCATTATCAGTTTTAAACAATTCAAAAAATAATATTCAATTAGAGATTGTGTTTACCTTACTGAAGAGTAAAATTAAAACAAATTTCTAATAATGTATTTGAATGACAGTGTGTCACATTTTTTCAACTTTACTTCGAGAGGCCATAGCCCAACTTATCATACTATTTTAGAATCAGGCCAACTCCATGAATAAATTAAAAACAGTCTAGAATAAATCCAGTCCCACAATTCTGAAAATTTATATTCCCAAGTTTTAATTACTGTGATTGTTTTTGTGATTTTTTATTTGATTTTTTACAAACAATTTTTATAAATTTGGGAATATGTACAATGCATGAAGTGCCATTTTTGCCCAATCAAGATTCCTCTCTACTAGCTAACCTAATTACCTGATAGGGCAACTTTAAACTAGTTGTAAAATATAAAGAATAACAAACAGCTGGATATTTTCAAATCAAATATCAATTCAAAAGGATTAGATGATAATCTTGACTTATTGGATGATAACATTTTGTTTAAGATTATCAGTGTGCCATGATATTTTCAAGTTCATTAGAGTTGTTCATCTATTAATAATGGAGATTCGCTTCCGGTTTTTGTCTGTAACAAAAATTACGTCACTGCTTACATCACATTACCTAAAATCATCACAACATAGAATAAATACACTCCTCATTGTTTTTAAAACAAGTTTTAATAAATACATGACTGGTATTATATATCTATATAGTTTGTTTTATTTTAATACATATTTAAAGTTTACATTTCAAATTGTTTTATTTTTTAATCCTTTAATGAATTTGATGATCTTACTTACTTAGGGTACAAACTCGCTGACATTAATTTTTTACTCCCACCCCTCAGGCAATATGTTTCAAAAATCTATTTTTACATCGCCTGGAGGTTGTTGTTGTTTTTTATTTTGTACTAGTTAGAGTAATGATTAATGGTGACCCAAGTTCAAATCCCGGATGAGGCTGTTTGCTTTTCACTCCATACTAATGCCCTTGAGAAAGGCATGAATTGCTCTCTTACTTTCTAGCTATGAGTAAATAGGACAGACTGGGTTCTTTAGCCTTGGTATGCTATCCAGTCTATATGAAGGAAAGCTAACATTCAAACCAGTTTTAATTAGCTTAAAATTTGACCTTGTGTCATATCCTGCTTGTGGTAAAGGGGTTAGATAAATGCATACTTCCATTGATATTTATTAAATTTATCTTTATCTGATATTATAACCATAAGTGTAGAGGACCCAATGAGGATTACATTTCTTACGGTTGTAGTGGTCTCTAAAATTAGCTTAACCATTCTCCATGCCAAGCCACCCATCACACATGTATTATTTTGTTTTTCTATGCTTAGATTTATATTCGTGTCCAGTTTAATTATGTATGTTAGACTTGAAATTCCACAGATGAAGAGTTAAAAACATGTTTTTTTTCAGAGTCCAACAGTAGCAGAATAAAAAAAAAAGAAATAAAAAAGAACAAACAAAAAACAAATCACTGCTTCTAACCAAAATAAAATGTTAATTTTCAAAATAATATGACTTGTATAAATTTTTATCTTTAATTCTGACTCAAAATTTCTCCCATTTTATATGCATAAATAAATTTTCTATGCATGAATTATTCGAATGGAATACGTCCCAGGAGGAAGACTTTGGAAAACTTGGAACAGTGTGACCAAAAGTCAGTGAAAGAAGTTCTTCCAGCTAGTTTATTGAAAGAAGAAGAAATTGATTGATTGATTTTAACTGCATGTCAACCTGTCACGAGTTATTCTATGCTTAGAGGTTAGGGAATTATATTCATTGTACATATATATTTACATTTTTGTGTACTTGTTTCTGAACTCTTAGTCATACAAATTTTCTTGGTATTTTTAACCTGTATGATGAGATATTTCAAAGTTCACTGTCTATTCACCTCAAAACTCATTCTATTCAAATAAAGTCTTATTATTATTGTAATCTGAGTCCTTTTGCTCATTTGTAATGAACTAATCATCAGTTTTTGTACTTACTTGGGTGTGGTATACATAGAAACCTGCAGTAGGTAAAGATTTAAGTCTTATTTTTTACACAATTATCAAGTATTCTTAACTAATACAAATAATTTATGCACAGTCATTTGAAGTATTCCTATCTAATGCTAATAGTAACATGGTTTCAAGCAATTATTTATATTTGATAATAGACATTTGTTTCAACACTGTTATATGGTTTCAAGTGACTAATAAGATACTTAGTAAACAACCATAACTTCAGACCAAGTAACTAATAGACACCCCAAATCATCAACTTAATGAAAGGTTCATATTTTAACTCATCACCGGTAAGTTTTGCGCTTTCAAATATTTGAAAATAAATGAACAGACGATTTTTGCAATTATATTGTATCTGACAAAAACAAATTTTACAAATTGTGTGATACTATTTCTGAACGACATCCTTTTATTTAAATAAGCATAAAAATATTTTGTAAATAAAAACTGTGTTTTTATCTAAATAAACATAATTGCATTTCTCTTCTGATTAAGTAAAAACTATTTTAGTATAAAAAGGTCTTTGTCTTTTTTTTTTTAATCATCGTAAGTGTTGAAAAATATTCATAAATTTCTGATTAAATAAAAGGTATTTATTTAAAAAAAAGTTTTGCTATTGAATTTTAATTTGATTACATGTACCAACCATCTATTTATTTAATTTATTGTGAGCTCAACATCTCCATAAACTTCTGATTAAAATCATTTGTTCACAAAAATTTGGAAGCGGAAGTTACTAGTGATGAGTTAAAATATGAACCTTTCATTAAGTTGATGATTTGGGGTGCTTATTGGTTACTTGGTCCATAACTTCAAGTAATCATTCTTAATACAAATAATCCTTAGGTATATGGCAAGAAGAATTTTTATCAAATATGAATAAGTTTTCAACAGATCTATTTGACTCATAATTGGACTTTAACAGGTACTTTCCAGAATTGGTGTCGATCATCAGATACAGTTTAGTATCATCCAAGGACATCCCTTTTTTTTTGGGGGGTGATACTGAAAGGGATACTGTCAACATATTCTAATATTCACTGACAGATCAGGAGAAGAAGACATATATATATATATATATATATATATATATATATATATATGTGTGTGTGTGTGTATGTGTGTGTGTGTGTGTGTGTGTGTGTGTGTGTGTGCTGATAGACATTTATTCTATGTAGGTATTACAGATTTTACAAGAACAATACACATTAAGCAGGTGAGAAGATGATTTGTCAAACTTCTGAGGGGAGTGTGATTGATTTAGTATAAAAAGGTCTTTTGTCTTTTTTTAAAATCATCGTAAAGTGTTGAAAAATATTCATAAATTTCTGATTAAAAAGTATCTATTCAAAAAAAGATTTTGCTATTGAATTTTAATTTGATTACATATACCAATCATCTATTTATTTAATCTATTGTGAGCTCAACATCTCCATAAACTTCTGATTAAAATCATTTGTTCACAAAAATTTGGAAGCAGAAGTTACTAGTGATGAGTTAAAATATGAACCTTTGATTAAGTTGATGATTTGGGGTGCTTGTTGGTTACTTGGTCCATAACTTCAAGTAATCATTCTTGATACAAATAATCTTTAGGTATATGGCAAGAAGTATTTTTTATTAAATATGAATAATTTTTCAACATATCTATTTGACTCATAGATTGGACTCTAACAGGTACTTTCCAGAATTGGAGTCTGACCATCAGATAGAGTTTAGTATCATCCAAGGACATCCCTTTTTTTTGGGGGGGGGTGATACTGAAAGGGATACAGTCAACATATTCTAATATTCACTGAGAAGGCAGGAGTATAATATATATATATATATATATATATATATATATATATATATATATGTGTGTGTGTGTGTGTGTGTGTGTGTGTTGAAATATGTGTGTGTGTGTGTGTGTGTGTGTGTGTTTTGAAATATGTGTGTATGTGTGTGTATATGGATGCTGATAGACATTTATTCTATGTAGGTATTACAGATTTTACAAGAACAATACACATTAAGCAGGTAGGAAGATGATATTTGTCAAACTTCTGAGGGGAGTGTGATTGAAAATCACTAACCTTTTTCCTGGGTTTCAACACAAACTCAAACCACTAGAAAGAAGCATAGACCTATAAATAGAAGTATATTCATGAGTTTATTAGCTTATATTACAGAGAGTGACTGGATATATTTCTCTCTCTCTGTCTGTCTCTATCTCTGTTTGAATGCCTTTATACAATTAAGTGCTTTTGATTGTATTTGAGTAGATCGTGTCAATACAATATGCATGCATTTTAAAGAAGATAATCACAATGGTGTGTGTGTGTGTGTGTGTGTGTGTGTGTGTGTGTGTGTGTGTGTGTGTATGTATGTGTGTGTGTGTTCATATGTACTTTTGGAAAAAGTAGATATGAGTGTTTCTTTGTACATTTGTTTCCTTGCTTTAAAGTTCCAGCATTTTTTTTTCCTGTTCATTTCTCATTAAAACATCAAGTTCATGTACACTGAATATCAAAAAACTCTCAAGATCAAATTCAAAGACATACGGCAATTTCTTCTTTCTTTTTTTCCTTTCATTTACACTTTACCAACCAACAAACATTCCCAGCAAAAATAAGAAAAAGAACATCACTAGATATTAAGAAAATAACACAATATAAGACCAGGCACAATTGCTGGGGAGAAATTGCTTCCACAAATAACAAAACTGAGATGGATCTTTGTAAAAATGAACAGGCACTGTTGACGCCAGAGATGAAGGAGTGGGACAGGAACCAAGTTTGTTTTTGTTTTTGTTTTTTTTTTTCTTTTTTTCTCTCTAAATAAAGTCAAGAAAACAAGAATCTGTTTTTTGGAATTTAGGTCCCTCCTGCCAAAAGGAAAAGATAGAAACAAAGAAAGAGAGAAGGACAAACCAAAAATGGGAGGGTACAAGTTTTAAGAAGTTTGATGAAGTATATTAGTTTGAGGTGAAAATGAATAGAGAGAAGACTGAAAGTCAAAGAAGTTGTGGAAATGACAAGATAAAACCGGGAGTGTTGAACTTTTCTGTCGCAGATCCGTTTTCGAGAATTTTTTGGTTTTTGTTTTATTTTTTTTTTAAATGTTTTTTTTATGAGTTTTGCATTTTGTCTGCATCAAGTCAGTCTGAGGTTGGCTTTTGTCTGGTTGTGTTCTTTGTCTCTCTTTCTCTCTTTCTCTCAAAAGCTGCGGTGACAGACCGACAGTGGGTGGGGTGACAAGAAATTTAGAAAAAAAAAAAAACAAGATTTCTTTAAAGAGGCTAATAATCTGTAGAGACAGCAAATGGTGATAATGGAAGTCATGACTAAAATAATTGTCACACTTGTAGTCAGGGTAATAAAGAGGATGAGGAAGGAGGAGGAGGAGGGTGAAGGTGATGGTAAGAGTGATTGTGATGATGATAATGCTTGAATGATAATGTTGAAGTGACAGTAATAAGGAGAATATAGAGAAGGATTAGGAAGATTTTAATGGCATTTTTAACCAGAATGATGATTATACTGATAATAATAACACTTATGATGATATATAATTTTAAAAATCTAAAAAAAAAATACATATATTTTTGTGATTCGTTCACTCCACTACAAAGAACATTGCTTATGCAATGTGTATATATACATATTTGTAGGGTGGGGACAATGCAGGGTGGGGGTGATTCAGGGTGATGATAATACAGGGGTAGAGTAATGTTTATCAGCACACAAAATGGAATTTGTGAATCAATTTTGAATACTGGCTGAAATATTAATACTTACACTTATTCTTTCGAGAAAGGCATGAACCCCAATACCCTGTTGTATCATCAAACACCTTGCGAAAGGTCTATAAATTGGTATGCTATTATAATGGTTAATACAAAATAGAAGGGTGCATGAGTGCCTAGGAAAAATTCTTTCTCATAGCTACATTATTTGCACAGGTAGAAGCAACAAAATGATATCATATACATTGACAACTATCATAATACACAGGTAAGTATCTTTCTATTTTGTATGTCCTTTATCAATCAGTCTATCTTATTGTTAATCTATCTATCAATCAGTCTATCTTATTGTTAATCTATCTATCAATCATCTATCTATCTCTATTGTTAATCATCTATCAATCATCAATCTCTATCTTATTGTTAATCTATCAATCAATCAGTATATCTTATTGTTAATCCATCAATCAATCAGTATATCTTATTGTTAATCCATCAATCAATCAGTATATCTTATTGTTAATCAATCAATCAGCCTATCTTATTGTTAATCCATCAATCAATCAGCCTATCTTATTGTTAATCATCAATCAATCAGTCTATCTTATTGTTAATCCATCAATCAATCAGTCTATCTTATTGTTAATCATCAATCAATCAGTCTATCTTATTGTTAATCCATCAATCAATCAGTCTATCTTATTGTTAATCCATCAATCAATCAATCCATCAATCAATCAGTCTATCTTATTGTTAATCATCAATCAATCAGTCTATCATCTCATCAATCATCAATCAGTCTATCTTATTGTTAATCATCAATCAATCAGTCTATCTTATTGTTAATCATCAATCAATCAGTCTATCTTATTGTTAATCTATCAATCAATCAGTCTATCTTATTGTTAATCTATCAATCAATCAGTCTATCTTATTGTTAATCTATCAATCAATCTATCTTATTGTTAATCTATCAATCAATCAGTCTATCTTATTGTATTGTTAATCTATCTATCAATCAGTCTATCTTATTGTTAATCTATCTATCAATCAGTCTATCTATTTTTCATCACAGACAAACTTAGCATCTACTTATTTGACACCTTGTTGTTTGGATTGTTTAATGATATACCAACCTTCATGGGTTATTTAATGCTAAAGTCATCCTTGTAGAAGAACAGCAGTGGTACTATTTAACCCATAGCAGGGGAGATGAGGGAATTCATATCTCTCCCAAAGGTATTATTCTGAAAGTGAATATAATAACACAACTGGAGTTTGAACTTGCTTACTACAATGTCACAGTCCAGCACATTAGCCACTATGCCAAGGGGACTTCTCCAGCTCAGCTATTCACTTAAGTATTAAAAAATAATCTAAAATCCTGGAAATTTTATTAATTAGAAATAATGAGTAATTAAAATTAGATGTATACTGTAATTCTACAAATCATAAGAAAAATCAACATTATAAGAAGAAAATTAAAAAAGAAAACAGTATATAAGATCATTATGTAGCCCTAAGTTTCATAAGGAACTTAAACATATCAAAAACACTCTTAAAATGTTACAATATCCTATTTATTTTATATTAAATGCAATAAGAAAAGCCTAGAGGATACAATTCAACAGTAAATGTAAAAATGAAACTGAACCTAATAGATACTTCCTATTACTCACAAACAACAAATATAATAAATAATTGAAAGAACCTAGGCATTCAATTAACCCAAACTACATCCACCACAATTCAAGTCTTAATTAATCAAAAAATAAAGAAAACATATCTCAAGGAGAAATATACATAATCCTGTGTACAATGTGTGAAAAGATTTATGTAGGTAAAATACGGTGATGTATAAAAAATGCATTTATGAATACAAAAGAATAATAAAATAAGAGATAATTTAAATGTCTTACTTACACATCTTCACAATAAATACCATTCTTTTAAGTTTAGAAAAGCTCAAATGATACTACATAAATATGATAAAAGCTTATGAAAATTAATCACATCAGCACTGATCTCTCATTTGAAAACCATAAAAAGATTAGCTGTCTATAATGTATCACATTATCTAGAGCACTGTCGGCTGGGGCTTTAGAATACATCAACACCTCTGCAGAGGGGTAAGAACCCTCCAATGAGGCCACCTGTTGGCCGTGAGTGGCGACCGTTGATGCTTAAGGACGGAATCCTGGTAGATGAGCAGTCCATGACATGCAACACTCCACTTAGACCCTTACTTAGGCTAGATGGGTGGTCGGTGAGGCCCCCTCCGATCAATCAGCTGGCCATGTCAGTTCCTAGCCCCAAACCCATTGCCCTTAGGGCCGGCCCCAACCCTTTTTATAATATATGTGCTAGAAGGTGGTGGCTGGGGTCTTCATGTCCTGGGAATGATGTTAAACTATGGTGAGGTTCCAGTTCTGGAGGTTTGGGGAATGTGGAGCACCCCTTCATCACCATTGTTCCTTGGTCCACTCTGACTCAAAGTGGTAGTACTTGTTAGGGTCCCATCTATGGGGTAAATAGAAAATGTGTTTATAAAAAAAATTGAGTATCCATTAAAAATGAATTTATTTCAAAACTTTATTGGCATTAAATGACTCACTGAGATTGATATGCCGTAAAACAAACCAAATCTTATCTAGCTAAAACTGTACAAAGACAAAATAAAGGTACACGATATAGGTTAGATAATCTAATGATATTTAACATTTACCCTTATTGATATCTCCAAATAGATTTTATAGTAACAGATATTTTAGTTATAAAGTTTTCCATTTAACATTTTTTCAATTGAATCTATCAGTCTCAGTCCATTCATATCTAAATCTGTTCTCTTCTATCTATGTTGATATCTATTAGTCTCAGTCCATTCATATCTACCTCAGTCTATCCATATCTATCTATTTCTGTCCATATCTATCAGTCTCATTCATATTAAAAGCTCTTTCCATTATCTATCTAGGAAGATTAGCATTTGCTCCTCCTACTCAGTGTCATTTGTGCTTTACTAAATTTAATGAAATATTTGTATTTACAGATGACTTCACCTCATTTTTTTCTCTACCTTTCTCTCTAACTTTTTAGCAGACTTATGTATCTTATTTTATATATCTAATCATCTATTTGCTTTATAAAACAATGATAATAATACTGATTACACTCGCAGTTCGTATTTCATTAGAGAAAGCTTCATCACTTGAAAGGCATAACCTTCAGAAAATTATTCTTCATTTAGTAAATGTTCATGCTTGTAAAATATTTTCCAGCTCATGAAGCGCAGATACTTATTTTAATCTATTCATACCTTTCTTCTAAATGCAATTCAAGTCTTAAATACAAGTGTCCTCTAATGAGGCATGCTATTGTTGAAGGAAATGTAGATGGTGACCAGAGTTCAATCCTGGATGATACTGTTTGCATTTCACTAATGCTTGAAACGTCTTCTCTCAGCTGTTGAAAAATAGTAGAGCAGACTTGATTCTTTAAACTTGATTAGGCAACCATTCAATGAGAAGGAAAACTGAATTGAAACCAATTGTACTACACTTAAAAATTGACCTTGTTTCACATTCTGCAATTATCTTTATTAGTATTTGATGTAATGAATATGTAAATACATTGGGACCCCCTCACTATAATCTGATTGGACAGTGTCATGTATGAATAGTCGACACTGTGTTGGTACTGAGACCTACACCTAATCTTACTTGCTAGACTACATCACGCCTGCTCGGAAGACGTATTGCTATTCGACGCACCAGCTACTACTGCGATAATATACCAAATACCAATTTCAGAATATATCCCTTAACCTGAATATATCAGTATTTAAACGTTCACTTTTTAGGAAAGACCAATATTTGTATTTGATTTATACAAATTTTTCCCAGACCCAAAATATTTTCCACCTGTCTGTCCACCCAAGTGTCAGTGGTCAAAATTAATTGTGGAATGCTTGACTGATTAGCAAAATGTATTTATTTATCCAACAATAGTCACTCAAAACATCCTGAGAACCTACCCTAAAACTACATCCTCTTTCAATCTTAATGGAATTACATCTTTGTTCTTTACTGTATAGGCTTAGGAATGGTTTTAGAAGAATTCTCTACTTTTTGATAGATGAAACAATGTATTTGTATTCCCAAGTTGTTTTTAAAAAAAACTTTAGATAAAGTGCTTCCTAATTAATTCTTGATTGGTTTTGTCTTTTTTGTAGTTTTTGTAATGTTATTAGCCGACACAATCTCCATTCATAAAATTAAACAGTGTGAAGAGGTAACTCCCCATGGGATTAAAATATATACCATAAGGAAAAAAGCTCATCAAAGTGAAGGACACCTTAACTGATTTGGTCATAGAAGACATTTCATAGTCAGACAGAATTTATATCTTGTAGACCACTTGTCACCTTATAGAAAATGATTGAATCATCATTTTGAGAAAAAGCAAGTGAAGAATTTTAAAAACTAAACAAAAGAAATGATCACTGTTTATTTAGAATAAAGATGTATGTGTGTTTATACTGTGTTTCCCACTGTTTATGATACTTGATCTTAAAACAGATAATTCTGATATGCTAAATTAAAAAAAAAATAGAATAATCATGAAGTTAAATAAGATAAAAACAATCTTCAGATGGTTGGATTCAAGGTAAGTTTTTTTTTTTTTAAATTCATAACTGGCAAATAAAGCATTTATAATTAATATATAGTTTTGTCAATGCAGTTAATGAAACTTCCAGATCAAAATTCAGCTACTTAATTGATCTACCGTATATATATATATATATATATATATATATATATATATATATATGGATATGTAAGTTTATGAAAAGGAGGTGATTTAAAGGAGAAGGCAAAAAAATCAAGAGAGTCACAATTTTGACTGTCGATAAAAAAAATCATGAATAAGTCATACTCATGAATAATATAAAAGTTAGAATAGCAGAGATATGAAGCTAACAGTACTTGGTTACTGATAGTTTTTTGCCTATGGGATTTCCAACTATATATCTATATATATATATATATATATATATATATATATATATATATATAACATATCATCTACATATATATATATATATGTTTTTTTTTAATTAATATTACCAGTAACTAGATGATTTGGCATTCTCCATTTGTGGCATGGGCTGGTGGCCCAGTATGTTGAGTCCCCGCTCTTCACTCAATCTCTAGTGGCGGAGATTGTGGTATGCACTGCTGATGAGACCAAAGGAGGTCGAAACAGCTATTCAGTGCTCCGGATGTCGCACATGGTGTTTACCAAGTTGTCTGGCGTGGTAATATGATTCAATTATCAATTAATATATAATTCTTCTATGAAATTTAATTTTATATATATATATATATATATAATATATATATATATATATATATATATATATATATATATATATATATATATATATATATTAAGTGTTGTTATGAGTCAACAGGAGAAAATTAAATATTTTATAAAAAAGAAGGTCCGCAAAATGGATTATGTTTTTAGAAAAAAATGTTTTATCTATTTATTTAAAGATAAAGATAAAAAAGATATTTTTATTGTAAGATAAAAATAAAAAATCTTTTTCTAAAAACATAATCCATTGTGCAGACCTTCTTTTTTATAATTATATATATATATATATATATATATATATATATATGCCAATCATCTTATTTTTCTTGAAAACAAGATTTGTTAAAAGATCATAGATAAGGTATTGTTTTAATAATCTTTTATTGATTTTTTCTGTCTTTGCACAAGACTGATTGATTCAAACTTGTAATGTAATTGTCTAAAAATTTTCTTAAAGCAGTTTCAACTATCATTGGTCATTTTCATGAATAAAGGTGAGATGTCATCACTTTTGAATGACACACACACACATTCACAGACAGACTCACATGTGTATACACATGCAAATGCATATATATATGTTTGTGTATATGCATTTCAAAAAAACAACAAATTAAAAAATCACAAACAGATGGATTGTTACTGACAGTTCCAAGTTTAGGCAATTATTGATAATCACTCAAGTGTAAAACTGTCAGTAGCAATCCATCTATTTGTTTTTTTTGATTTTGTTTTTATTATACAAGTAGCTCTATCACAGATATCAAACATTGTCAGAATTATAGAAAATTGTTAGTTGTAGCCTTACTTTATCAATATTAATTTATCTATGTATGTATCTATCTCTCTCATATATATATATATATAAATATGTGTATGTGTGTAAAACAATATGTAAGGAAAGTGAATAACAGCACAAACAATTGATTCAATTAATATTTCGTCTGCTAGTTCAGAAACTTCTTCAGTTTGAACTAACAGAGACAAAATGTTAATTGAATTGATTTTTTTCTGTTGTTATTCATTTTCCTTAGATATTATTTCACATTTTTCTGAATCTGTTACTTTCTACACACACACACACACACACTATATATACATATATATTACATATATAAGTAAAGTCGTCAGGGCAGCCTAATGTCGGTATCAGCCAATCAGCTAGGGAGTCTATCCCCTTTTCACTAGCGCTAGACCAAGGAGATTGTTTTTACATCTAAGGTGAAGCACCACACCTACCATCAGCTCCTTACTTTACTGCACAGATTCCTGTGCTACTCATATGCTGAGTTGGCGATGGCTAGTATCGAACTAAGAACCTTGCGGTTTCTAGCTGAACGCTCTACCGACTGAGCGAAGATAGATAGATAGATAGATAGATAGATAGATACAGAGAGAGAAAAAGTTACATTTACATGGTCTGTCCAGTGTGTATCCAGGCATTTTCAATATATTGAGAAAGTGTTGTGCAGCTTTTATATAACTTGACAATCAAAGAGGGACCTTACAGCACATGCCTGAACATTCTCCTGTAGAGTTACTCACTTGCCAGAGAGAGGCATTCACTTACAATTAATTAGCAAGTAGATCATCAACTGAGAATAAAATTTTGAATGTTTTTGTTTTATTCAGTTTTTTTTTTTGCTCTTTTCTCTGCAGTTTAAAAATGTTTGTTTAGTCCAAGTTCAGTACTTTTTAACCATCTTGAAAATGACCAAAAATGGTCAAAGTACCAATAAGCTATCCTCTAAGTGATCTTTACTATACCATTTAATAGAATTCTTAGAATTAGACCCAATACTACAACACATATCAAAAAACTAAATACTTTGTAATAACTGTAAGAAATCACTTTCAACCAATTTTATGTCATTCCAAAGAATATGCTAACCATATTCTTTGCAGAAAGGTAAAGATCAACCAAAAAAGGGGTGTCCTGAGCATTAAATCTTTAGTTAGACTAAATTTCTTAAGATCTGAGAACTGTGGAGTATAAGTTCATTGTCATTACTCCCAGATCCATTCTAACCCGGAGTGGTAGTATCTGTAATGATCCAATTTATGGATCAAATAAATGTTTAGAAATCATTAATATTGGATAGAAATACTTAAAACCATACAACTGTGTGCAAAAAAATGACATTATTAAATAGAATAATATTAATGTTAGATAAAATACTTGAAATTGTATACAAATTATTTTTATCAAAATAGTTGCTTACATGTATAATCATTATTATCATTATTATTAGTTACTTGAAACCATATATGAGGGTTGTTCAGAAAGTTCTAAACCTCACCTAGAAAGAAAAGTCACTTATAAAACTAGAAAAACTAATTCTGATTTCTGAAGCCTGAGCAGTCATAAAGTATCTTGGTGAGGCTTAGAACTTTTTGCTGTTCAACCCTCATACTTTCTTGTAAATAATTGGCATTAGTTTGTAAAACTTGAGGCCATAATATATGCAAACAAATGATATTAAATAGGAATCATATCTTGAAGACCTAACTGTGTATAGATTATCATTGTTAGATATAAAAATAAAAATTATTTTAAAATTATTGTTAGATAGCAATATTTGAAACCATACAAATGTGTACAAATAAATGATTATAAACAAAAAAAGTACAATTCAAAAGAAAAAATGTAATAGAGCATTAAAAATATAGTTATTACAACCATTTTCAAATTAATAAAATTTGGCATTAAATGAGCGATAAGTTAATATATTGTTAAACAAAAACACACGATCAATCAACCAACTTTTTGATATGTGAAGAATTTGTATATCGTAACTTACCCTCCATGGAGATGTTTACCAGAATGTTTACCATTACACAAATATCCTATAGTTTCAGATTTTAATTATGACTATCTAGTCAGTGGTGATTTCTCAAAACTTTTTCTAAATTCCTGTTGCATAACAGTTGCTTCATTAAAATAAACAGAATGCCTTCTCAACAGCTATTATGTTTTAGTATGCTGACTTACCAGGTGCTGCTGAGGCCCAGTTGTGGAGCCCAGGGAGAGTGGAGTACCCCTTCAGTGGAATTATTCCCAGGTCCATTCTGATACAGTAGAAGGACCTGTTAGGTCCTAGCTATGGATCAATTAGATATTTGCAAACTATTTGTATTTGATAAGAATACTTGATATCATATAACCATATGAAAACATTATTTGTATTTGATAGAACCATATGCTAAAAAAAGACAAAAGAATGTAAATATGAACGTACAATGAATGCAATTCCCTGACGTCTAGACATAAAATAACCATAGATAGATTGATATAAATATAGATAAATAATGATATAGATAAATAATATAATTTAAAATCAATCAATCCTAATCTGGTATTGTTGAAAGCCTAAGTAACAAAGTAAGTGTTTCTCTAAAAATCTATGTACAATAAAAACTGTATATAATGAATGTCAATATCTTAAATAGTTTTTTTAATACATTTTTGGAATTAACTGTTTTTGTAGACACCCTGTATATACATTATATATATATATATATTTGTGTATGTCTTATACATATAGATCCATGTGCATACATATATTCACACAACACACATTCGCACTTGCATAAATTTACATCTGTGTCTGCTTTTATAGATTTGGTTCAAATTCTTTGTTTTATAAGTTTTCTCTTGTCTAAAATGCTAAGTGAAGAATTCTCTCTCTCTAAAACCTCTTCAATAAATTCTAAGACATCATTAAAGTCTCCTAATCTCATGTCTTCCAACAATTCAACCATAAAGAAGAAGAATTCTTTCACTTTCTCCAAAGATTCAAGCAGTTGGAACAAAATAAGAGGGAAATAGAAAATCTTACTACTATGACTAAATATCGGTGAAAAGGCTTTTATGTTTTAAAAAAGATTTCCTTTTTTCATTACATTTTACTTATCTTATCTCAAGATGAATTTTATCTTCAATTTCTTGTTATGATTACACATCTTTTTCAATTGTAGTTGCTCATCAAATTCACCTCCAGAATTTTTGTTTTATTTTCCTTTTCTAAATTATTTTTATTGCGTCTTTTGTAAGTCTTTGTCTTTTTAATTAATACAATTAAATTAGTTAAATTTTGCTTGTTAGATATATTTTTATTTTATTACGTATTTTATTAATTCTAATATTATTTTAATTTTTTTTCTATATTTTTGGTTTTAAAAGTGTTCTTCAATTTTTATTTTATTAATTTTCAAAATCTTTTACAATTATATTTCAAATAATTCATTCTGAATTTCTTTTATATTTTTCAACAATATCTTTCTAGTCAAGGCACTTAAACTAATGTTTCTGCCTAGATCATATAGATCAAACATTTTAATAAAAAGACTCTAGAGAAAAATTCAGCTATTATCTGCATTATTTTGTGCAGGTATTGATCTCTCTCTCATTATATATATATATATATATATATATATATATATATATATATATATAAGAGAGAGAAAGAGAGAGGGAGAGAATACTTGGTGCACTTCAAACATTCCAAGGGTTTGAAAAAAATACTGGAGAAATTGAAAATTAGAGAAGAACCGAGACTAACCAAACAACATTCATTAGCTAGAATACTCAGAAGAGTCCTGAAAACCTGAGGAAACTTGTTGTCACTCGAAATTCAGTGGAAAACCAACAGTTAAAAGTTTTATAAAAGTCTTGCATAGAGTGAATAATAATAATAATAATAATATCAGCTGAAAAACTCACAAGGTGTGAAATAATGATAATCAAATCACAGAGTAAATGAAAGAAAACGAAAAGATAGACAAATACTTGCACCTTGCCATAAAACTTAAACTGTGGAACATGAGGGTGAAGTTCATACCAATTGAATCGATGCCCTGGGGTTTGAAAAGACAAGGGAGGAATTGGAAATGGAATAATTGAGACCATTCAAACAACAGCACTGATGAGATAAGTTAGAATACACAATAAGTCCTGGATACCTGAGGAGCAGTGAAAGATCACCACCTAACACTGGTATGAAAAAGCTGTAAGGAGTGAAATAATAAAATAATTATTATATTGTTAATATTGATAAAATTAAGCAATCATATGCTCTACATACATTATTACACATATCTTCCTTGCAGAGTTGATTTTATTTTTGGTAATAAATTCATTTACATTTTGATGATTAATGAAGCATAACAATTGATTTTCTAAACTTTTTCTTTTTATCAGATTTAAATACAAAATTACTTTTTACATACATATATACATATATATAGGGTAGGTTTAGCTCAGTTGGTAGAATGATCGGCTAGAAATCACTTGGTTCTTGGTTCGATACCGGCCCTCGCCAACTCAGCGTATGAGTAGCACAGGGATCTGTGCAGTAAAGTGAGGAGCTGATGGTATACTCCACCTCAGATGCTAAAATAATCTCTAAGTCTAGCGCTAGTGAAAAGGGGGACAGACTCCCTCACTGTCAGGCTGATACTGACATTAGGCCACCCTGATGACACATATATATATATATATATATATTACACATTCACATTCTCATATATATGTATGTATATCTATTCCTATATGAGGAGTCTAAGATGGATATTTTATATCTTGAACCTAGGTTAGACACCATTCGTGCGATGAGAGCATCCATGGTGACCTCTTCTTCATCTGCACTGTATCTTGTTTCTCCTTACGTTTTAATTGATAAACCTTTGCAAAGTGGTTCTGCTTAACACATGCATGGTATGTCTGACCTCAAGCAGCACAAACTCACTGTTGGTCACGTGTCCTGAGTCTTCCATGGTGGTAGTTACCACAACATCTGTAGGGGTTATGTTGGAGTTGCATTCTTGCAGTGTTTCTCTCATGTATAGAGGGTGTTTGCTTAATGTGTCAAGATTGCCTCAGCTTTCAATAGGTTGATGTTCTGACCCTCACAATGTCCATGATGTTTGATATTTTTTCTTGGTCCTGTAGGGCCGCCTCAAATGTCTTAGCATGGCTATATTCTGTTGCAAGATCTTGAGTGAGCTATATTCTGTTGCAAGATCTTGAGTGACCCCCGCTATATTCTGTTGCAAGATCTTGAGTGACCCTGCTATAATGCTATATTCTGTTGCAAGGTCTTGAGTGACCCTGCTATATTCTGTTGCAAGATCTTGAGTGATCCCTGCTATATTCTGTTGCAAGATCTTGAGTGACCCCTGCTATATTCTGTTGCAAGATCTTGAGTGACCCCTGCTATATTCTGTTGCAAGATCTTGAGTGACCCTGCTATATTCTGTTGCAAGATCTTGAGTGACCCCTGCTTGAGTGACCCTGCTATATTCTGTTGCAAGATCTTGAGTGACCCCTGCTATATTCTGTTGCAAGATCTTGAGTGAGTGACCCCTGCTATATTCTGTTGCAAGATCTTGAGTGACCCCTGCTATATTCTGTTGCAAGATCTTGAGTGACCCCTGCTATATTCTGTTGCAAGATCTTGAGTGACCCCTGCTAACAGGTCTTCTTGTAGCATGTTGTTGGCTATACCCTAGACAAATTGGTCATGACATATGTATGTTAGTTCAGGTCTGTGCTAAAAAATCTGGGTATGTATTGATGATTGAGGTCTGAGTCACTTCATCTGCACAATTGTAGAGTTGTATAATCTGTTTCTGTTTTAGTAGGTTCTTCATCTTTTGGAAGATGTCCCAGTCAATTCTAAATTTCTGGAATTGTTGAAGCATCATTTCTGAGTGAAGCTTTGGGGGTTTCATGGTCTTGAGTAGGATAAGGATAATTGTTCCAGAGATGTGACCCTAATAGATACTACTAGATACTACCACTCCAGATTAGAGTGGATCTGGAGACTATTGGCAATGAAATGGTACTCCAGATTCTCCATTGCTCCCAAACTGAAGTCTCACCATCTGATAAAGTTTAGTGTCATACCTAGTGGATACAACACATATTCTTAACTCATTATATCATATTTTGAAATAAAATAGTATAAATGTTGGTTTGATTAAACTGTGCTATAAAGTAGTAACATTTCCTTATTGACACTTCGAAAAGTTCATTTATTTCTGGACAATGAAATACATTGAACATAAAAGAAGTGAAGAGAATCAAAGAACTGTGTGCAAGATAGAAATCAGAAATGAACTGCTGAAAAAGAAAAAGTTATCTCCTGCTTTAATAAACATTTCTCTCTTTTTCTTCCTTTAGCAAAATGTAAGGCACAATGATCTTTAGTATATTGACACTTAAGGACATTAATCTTAAAATAAATAAAGAATATAAGCATCAATAATTAAAACAAATAGTCCGGGTTTCTTCTTTATCATTATCCAATTTAAAGGTCCCCCATAGGATTACACTGCAGCATCGAGGACAAGACACCTTTAATCTCTTTTCCTAGATATTTGTTAATTTAAAAACTAAAGAATATCTATGAATATTGGCTTTCATGTCGGATTCAGTAAGACAAAAAAGGATAAATGATATAAAACTGTCAGTAAAAGGTCTTTCGATATTTCCCAAAGAGACACTTATTCTAATTACCTTTCTTTAGTGTTAATTATGCACTTTAAAAGGTTAATCAGCTGACTTAGGCAAATTATGATGTGAATTTTTACTCTGCAGACAAGCGTGGAAAAAGTAAGATAACAGAAATAATAATAATGATTAAATAATTGAAATAAGACAACAACAACAACAAAAAATGTGAAAACGATTAAGCAGTTTCTTGGGAGTTTTCATTTGATTAAAAACTTTGTTGGGAATTGTGAGTAAATGATTAAATTTGTGTCTTTCCTACTTTGGCATTTGACCAAGTTGATATGTACGACTGCGTTCTCTGACAATTAGATGTTTTGGGTGAGGTAATCTTTTGGTGTTTTAGGAAAATGGTGGTCAGTTGGGTATGAGAGAATGACAAATTATTGGGGGTCAGGGGTTAACTGGATTCCAAAAGTAGCAGGCTGTCTTCCTCTTGGGAACAAAAAAAGTGACACTGGTCAGAGGAAGAGGAGGAGAAGAAGAAGAAAGAAGAAGAAGAAAGAAGAAGAAGAAAGAGAAGAAGAAATGCACAATTTTAAAAAGGAAATAAAATAAAAGAATAATGATCAATAAACGATTAGGAAAAAAGGAAAAGAAACAGAAATGGTAAAGAATGAAATATGAAAGAAAAAGAAAAAAGGAGAAAAAGAAAGAAATATTAGAGATCAGAGAAGGAAGAAAAAAGAATAAATGAAGCAAAACAGAAATTGAAGAGGAAGAAAAAAATAAATCGAGAAAGAAGAAAAAAGAATAAATAAAAGATAGACACAAGCAAAAAATAAATTGAAGAAAGAAAGAAAAATTGATTAGAGAAGAAAGAAAAATTGATTAAAGAAGAAAGAAAAATTGATTAAAGGAAAGAAAAAAGAAAGAAAAAAGAAAGAAAAAGTGATTAGAGAAGAAAGAAAAAAAAGATCAAATAAAGGAGAGACAAGAGCAAGAGCAAAAACAAAAGAAGAAAATAGAAAGAATAATTAAGAATAATTTGATAGTTATGAGACTTTTCTTGTTGATGTATTTTTTCTGTTTAATATTTAAAGATTTAACAAAGAAACATAAGAAATATTCACTAATGCCTTAGCTACTTACTAATCGGCTGAAAGTTGAAGTAAGTACATTTAGAATTATAAGAGTAAAACCAATAACTGTATGACTCATTATCTTAAAATATATGGCAGATCTTAACTGCCTAATTATGGTATGAATGTGTGTGTGGGTGGGTGTCTGCAAACGTGTGAGTGTGTATGTATGCAAGCATGCATGTGTGCATGTTTAAATATTTAGACTCAGTATTTCAAATGCTGATTTTCAAGGCGTACATAGTTTCCCTCCCAATTTAAAAAAAAAAAAATGTCACTGTGCCAAAATTATTTTGCTAATATTTACTATAAATAGTTTGAAACAATTGGATATTTTTGTAAAGGTGAAAGTCCTATGAGGACACCAGTATCCACCCCCAAACACACACTCACACAAAACAACAATTAGAGTGTATTTTGTGTTCGTTACCAATACAGTTCAAAGAAATCCAAAGGAAAGCAAATAAGGGGTTACAAGTTATACACCATATTGTTTGGAAAACATTACAAAAGTGATTGAAAAGTTTTCCTTACAAGCTACAGTCATTATAAATTCACAGTGTAGAGATAGAAACAGACCGAGATGGATGGGTAAATTGATAGATACACACTTATATGCTGGAGCATTGTGTATATTGATGGTTTATAGAGTGTCTAATCTTATATATATATATATATATATATATATATATATATATATATATATATATATATATATATATATATACATATATACACACACACACACACACACACACACACAACAACTATATAATTAAGTTTTTTCCGGTCACATGCCTCATCATATTCAGAATGGGATGACCAAAAGTAAGTAATATTTATAGTCAAAACTAATATGTTTTACATTGTTACAGAGAAATAACCACTGGAAGTGCGTTTGTTTATATTTTTGTTAACCCTTATGTGAACTTATTTTCACCACAACTTTTTTGCATTTTTTTGTGAATATACTTTTGTCCTTAATACATGTAAATTTTGTGTTCCTACATAATGTAACCTATATATCTTTTCTATTTTAGTTAGTACAAACCAATAAAAAAAAATTGAACAAATGCTAAATTTAGGTTACATTTGGCTGCTACAAATTCTAAAAAGTCAGTTATTATACACAATAATTATTTTCCAAAATTTAGTAGTACAAAGTTAGGAGTATGTGTTATCCATGAGTGAGTGTTATACACAAATAAATAAACTTTATAGCTTCCAAATAGTGTAATTCATTGTTCATTTCTGTCTTGGTAAGTTACAGCTTTATCCATGATACTTCTTATAGATCTAAGCGTGAATAAGCACAATTCTGTTAAAGAATTAATTCTTCATTCTATAATGATCATGAAGACTTTTTACCTTTTGGCAGAATAACAAGTCATTTGATCAAGTCACTAAATTCTCATTTGAAATTTAATCTGTAATTTGAAAAAGTTTGAAACAATGGCCAATTTGAAACAAAGAAACACAATAAAGATGTTTAAAAGGTCATTTTTTACAAGTCTTCTTCGGCCAAAGACATCAGCCTTTTTAACTGGCAATAAACATTTGAAATCAGTTGCATAATTATTGAGAAGTTCTCATTAAATACAATTGGTGTTAATCAGTTTCACCCTGTCTGAATTCAAATGTGAGTCAAGAAGATTTCTTTTCTATTTTTTTTTTAAGGAATGAAACAAAGGAATCACTCTTGAAGAAATTCTAAGAAGTATGTTTGATTCAAAAGAGCTGAAGAATTGTCTGACATTGATAGAACACTTCAACTGAAGAGTTATTGAAAATATCCTTAACGTTGGCAGAAGGAAAATGCTAAAGTGTCAAGGATTTTCTACACTGTCTACAGTTTTTTTCTTTTTCTTACAATTCTTTTAAAAACTTGTTTTTTTTTTAAATATTTTTTCCTGCTTTTTTCTTTTTTGTTCTGATTATTTTTTTATTCTATGATTTCTTTAATTTAAATTTTTAAGACACACACACTTCAGTTTTTTTTCCTTTTTACCATTTTATATCTTATCTTTCTCTTTCACTTGTTACATTCCTTTTTTCCTTCCAGCTTGCTTTTCATTTTATTTCTTATTTTTTGTAGGCATTTTATTCTTATCTATCTGTCTATCTATATTTCTATTTAATCATCTTTTTTCTTCCGATCCTTTGTTTCCTTACCTTTATTATTTCTAATCCATTCTTCTTTCTGATTTTTTTTTGTTGCTTTTCATTCCATGTTTCTTTTTTTGTTTTAATAAACCAAACATCCAATCTTATGTTGAACCATTTTTTTTATTTGCTCTGACTATTGGTCAGCAAAATGAAAAATACAAGGAAAAATAAATAAACTATAAATATGAATGACATTTCTTCTATTAATTGAAGTTTAAAATTTAAAAATTAATTTTCTTTATTCTTCCTTTGTTCTCTTAGATGTACAATGAAGAATTTACATTGTGGGGGCCTTGCGCACTCAGTGTTTGAGTGGATGAAGAAAATCCGAGTGTTGTATCCCACAATTTGAATGTATTCAGACGACAGAAATATAGTTTTCAAAGAAAACAAAATTGATACAAGAAACAACTTTATATACATAATATACAATTGGTATAGTCCATTGTTCTTTCAGTTGCGGACCGTAGTTGTCTGTAGGTAGTTGTGTGTGCAGATTGCATATGTATTGTTTATATTTTGTTAAGTGTCGTTTTAATCTGTCAAGATTCTAGCAGTTTTGTTAAAACAAAGTCTGTGATTGAACTTGTGTCGTATTGAGAAAGAGAGAGAGAAAATATGAAATGAAAAAAGAGACGTATTTTGTTTCTCTGGACAGCGTCCTCTCCCCACTTTGTAGAGTTGGGGAGAGCATCCGCTCCAACTGAAGCTTTTCAACTAATGGGCCTATTTATAATTTTGTTTTGTAATTGTCTACGTGATTATTGAGTTAAAATTAATATCGGATGATCTTGTTACCCATGGCATTCCGATGACAATGCGGTTTTCTATTGACGTAGATATTGTCATCGGAATTTAAACAATGGTTTCTATTGTTGCTAAAATATTTCTAAACTAATTTTTTTTTCTATTCTCTTTTGTTTACATTATTCAAAACTTAACTCATGACATACAATTGTAAAACTAATTGTTTAAGAAAACTTAATTATTTTAATTTATTCAATTCCACATGCACGTAAAAATATAGGTGTTAATCCCTATAACATTTAAAAAAAAAAAAAAAAAAAAAAAAACTATGTCCAAATTAACCTTTGCAACAGTTTGAAGATATAATAATTGGCAGATAATGAAGAGAGGGAAACTGATGAATGGAAATGATAAGGAAAGATAAAGTGATGAAATAAGGAAAAAATACATAAAGAATTGATAGCAAATATTCTTGAGAAATGTAAGTTGTTAAAATCAAAGGAAAGGGAAAAGAGTAATTGGGGGGGGGGTTAGCTAAAGAAAAGGAATATAACATGCATCACCAACTCAGCACTAGTGATATGAATATTAAAATTCCAATCGACCAAAAGTGTTAAGCAAAGCCATACTATTTTATATATAAAAGATCATATAAGTATTAAAATACACTAAAATATCTTTTATAATCATTTTTTTCTTACTGTGTTTTTTCTTTATAAATCTTATATGATGCAAGTCAAGACCTCTAGATGTTCTTTTTCCCCCAAAAAAAATATTGAATATATTCTTGATCAGATAATGTACATCATGCCATACTTTGAAATAAATGAGAAAACAAATTAAAATACAATTATTTCCCTTGCCAGTGGAAATCTCCAAATGTTCTCTCACAGGAGAGAAACAAATCCTTTTCTTGGTGACCCATGGCAGTTTGGAACAGTTGGGTTTTTCATGCTGAACTATGTAGCCCCAGCAAATTTCACATGAGAAAATACAGTTGTCCACCAAAAAAGATAACATTAAAGAAAATTGGAACCAACATTAAGTCACCTTATTCTCTTATCCCATCGAATGTACTATAGGGATATAAAAAATAATTGCCTTCCCTATCTATGGTCACATGAGAACTAAGAACCCTATATCTTTAGTATTATTCGGAGTATTGTTCTTATATTTATTGTTATCTGAACTACGTTTCAGCTGATGAGCCCTCCAGCCCTCTTCAGGCATTTCTTGTCAAAGTCCGGAACCTTCCTATATCTTTCTTTTTTGATTCTGGGTCTTTCTACAGATGTGACCCCTTTTTTGTAATTCTGTTCATAGAACAATTTTTAGTCTTGCTATTGATATGAAGCCCAATAAAGAATCTAAGAGAAAAACCTTTTCACTAATTTGGTGCACTGATTGTTCATGGAACACAGTACATATATGTTTTTATAATACTTCTGTTATACTTGTTATATGTTTTTATTTATTTATGTATGTATTAAATTATTAAATTATAGATTAGCTGTATTTATAATGGGAAAGTAGTGTAGATAATTTTAAAATGGGTTTGATTGATGGGTGATGGCCCAGGATTAGTTTGGGAACTTGGTTGTGATTAAATAATTTTAGTCAGGTGACAATAGTACAAAAAAGTTAGAAGATAGATTTTTGCCCATAATTAGTCTAGAAACCACAGAGAACATAATTTCCATCTATGGTCCAGTGACTGATTACTGACTTTTCTATGGAGATGGCAATGTATGTGAAGAGAACTTCATGAAGTAAAGTAAATGATATTTACAAAAGAAGATGTTATCACTGTTATAACATCAGTCATAAAAAAAAAACACAAAGTGGGGTCATGATGAATGACAGCATGGTGAGATAAAACAACAACCAGATGAATAAGGATAAGATAGCCATGTAATAATATGTCATATGCTTATATAAGTTTATCTTGTTTTTCATTTCCATTTATTCAGTGTTACAGTATCAATTGATACATTAATATTGGACCTTGATGAGTAGGGACACATCTAATGATAATAATGGTAACATTGCATTGGCATGATATTCTGATAATACAAAAGGACTCACATTACAAGTAATCTATGATTCAGAAAGAAAGAAACAGATCAAATACAAAAAAACAAAATGCCAATTATAGACATACAATAAAAAGGACATTTCAAGCAATTGAGTCGATTTTATTTTTCATCTTAAAAAAATTATGAGAATATTTCTCAGAACAATGAAATGCATGCTACCTAAAATTTCTAAAATAAAACTGTATTTTTTAAAATTTTTTCATTTTGTGCATTTTTAATTCTTTAGTTACACATGTACTAACACGTGACATAACGTTTATCATTGCGGAAAAATGGACTCGGCTACCTGGGTTCAAATCCAGAATGAAGCTGTTTACATTTGACATAGCACTATTACCCTTGGGGAAGATAGTTATTCACCCACCACAGGTAGGAGGATGTAATATGAGACATCCAGCAAGGATCAAACCCCAATTCAGTTGTAATGGATCTGTGAGTCGGGCTTGCTAACCATTACACCACTATCCTTCCAGCTATGGCTAAATAGTAGGGTAGACTGGGCTCTTTAACTTTGGTATGGTAACCAATCTAGGAGAAAACCTTGTAAACCAGGAGAAGTATAGACTTCAGCCTATTCATGCAAAAGATATGCTACAACAGTGCCTCATTGACCAAGCCAGTTACAAGATCAGTGGGACAGTAAGAGACTAATTACAAAATAAAAGGTTTATGAATACACATGCCACAAAGCCCATCAAAGACAACTTCAAAGCAAATAGATTTCTTTCACTGATAACCTTCAAAGTTTACTATGAATTAACTCAAAACATTCAGATATTTCAGTACAAATGAGAAAGAATAAAAGGGATTGAAAATATATAGAAAATAAAAAAAGCAGCAAAAACAAAAAATGATAACAGAAATATTGAAATTATTTTGTTCAAAAAATGTCTTTAATTTACTTTTTCTTCTCACATTTATTCCTTATTTCTTTCTATTCTCTCTTTTCTTTTCTTCTTTTTTGATTTTTCTCTTACTTTTTTTATTCATCTTTTTCCTTGAATTTTTCTATTTTTCTATTTTTTTTTCTATTTATTTTCGCATTTTATTATCTTTTTCCATTTTTTTGTATTTTTTAAAATCTTTCCTTTCTTATTTCTTCCCTTTTTCTTCCTTTTCTTCTCTATACATCTTTTTCCTTTTCCATCTCTAGATTCTTATTTCTTTTTCTTCTAGTTTTTTTGCTAACTTACTTTTAATTTCTGCATTCTGTGTATTTTTCTTTCTTTTTTTACTTAACATTCCTTTTTCTTTTTTATTTCTTTTCATTCTCTTAGATTTACATTTTCCTTTTCATTTCTTTCTTCTTTCTTTCCATTATTTATCCTCTCACTCTCTTGTGTTTCCTCTCTTTTTCATTTCTTTCTTTTTTTTCCTTCTTCTCTTTCCTTTCTGTCTCTTTTGGTATTCTACCTTGTTTTCTTTGTTTTCCCTTTTTAACAAAAGATCTTTTCTCCAAATTTTCCTGTATTGAAACAATTCATAAAAACTTTTTTCTCTCTCTCTTTAAGCTTTTATTTATAATCTATTTTAGAGACGAAAGAAGAAGAGTATCTTTATTTTTGGAGGGTACCTTCCTTCATTCAACTTTCAAATGTTCTTCTGTCTGTCTTCTTTTTTAGATTTTTTTTAAATTTTAGTATATTTATGCAGATCATTTTCCTTTGTACTATTTTCTTTGTTTTAGCATATTGTTTTGTATTAGAAGAGACAGATGCACATATATTTTAGTTTTAAGTTTTTTTTCCTTTAACTTCCTAAAATCTTTTTGACTTAGTGTTTTTGTCTTCCATATCTTCTCAATAGCTTCACATTTTGTCTTTACAAAGCATTTAGCAATGCTTTTACAAAAAATAATTATCGTTTGAAAAATATAATATGTGTAATGGACTGAATCTGTTCAGTGCTTAAATAATGTGGTTAGTAATTGATATTCTTTGCACATACATACATACACACATACATACATATATGTGTGTGTGTGTAGGTGTTAGTTTATAGAAATGTATATCTATGAATTGACATGTATGTAGGCATATATATGTGCATGCAAAGACTATCAATATCTTTTCTCATATACAATATATATGTTAATAGGATTTTCATGTACAAATAGGTGAATGTTCGCTGCATGTACAGAAATATAGGTACTTACAGGTTGTTAAATAATGTGGTTAGTAATTGATATTCTTTGCACACATTATATATATATATATATATCTGTATTTACATACATGAATTATATAGATATATACATACATGCATACATATAAGTTTACAGATATAAATTTCTACAATCAACACACACACATGCCTGTATATATATATATATATATATATATATATATATATATATATATATATGTGTGTGTGTGTGTGTGTGTGTGTGTGTGTGTGTGTGTTGATTGTAGAAATTTATATCTGTAAACTTATATGTATGCATGTATGTATATATCTACATAATTCATGTATGTAAATACAGAGAAATATATATATATATACTGACATATGTGTGTATGTAAAAAATATCAGTATATGTTCTCATGTACAATATAGAGTATGTATGTTAACAAGACTCATGAAGTGGATATTCTCTGCATATACAGAAATATAAGTACATGAAGGTAGTTACAGAGCTAAATCTGTCATATTTTAACAGTTGTTGGCCACCCAGTGAGGAGCAACCTTACCACAAAGTATTAATGGCCAGCTAGACTAGTGCTCTGATCATTAATCTATAGAGTTTTCATATGTTATGTATTATTAATTTGTATACAGGTTCAGGATATTCTCTTAATGGATCAAATAACCCTTCACACACACACATATACAAGGAGACTAAAACTGTTTTTAATTGGTAAAATCAGTAAAGTGCTCTATGAACAAAGATGCAGAGCAATATTATATTTCAAGTATAGAATAGCATAATGATAAAAACCAGATAAAAGCTCAGATTCTGAGTTTCAAGTTGTGATGTCAAATGTATCAAATATTATCTCACCAGAGGATCATTGATGTGAAACTCAGAGTCACAAGTTTTTATCCTGTTTTTATTATTATTCTATTTTATACTTGAAAATTTTATAATATTTCACTGCCTTTTTGTGTTAAGAGCAATGTAAAAAGTTTATTGATTAAAAATGCTTTTAACATTAAATTCTAATCCTAATTTTATTAAGCTCCTATTTCAATTGAGTAAATCAGTAAATCATAATTTTAAGATTCACAACCAGAAATTGAATATAATAAACATCAGATGTGACAAATACTAATGCACCAGAGGATTGGCAAATGTGAAACTCAGAGTCTTAGGTTTTTTTCCAGTTCTTAGTATTTTTAATTATTACTAATATTTTTGTGTTTTATGGAATATATATATATATATATATATATATATATATATATATATATATATATATATATATATATATGCATGTGTAGGCTACCTCTTGACTAGCAATCATGCCTAGCAGACCATTATTACTGAGTTAATTTTTCAATGGGTGGTCTTATACCACAAGTTAAGTTTAGTAAATAGCTACACACACACACATATATATATATATATATATATATATATATATATATAAGTATACATACATGTATCTGCTCTTTTGATTGTTTCAAAGTTCATGAAAGAATTCTAGGTATCACAGTTTGGTCAGAGTTTTTAAAATTTCCCCACTTTTACTTACCTTTTACTAATGTTTTTTTTAAAGGAATTTTATGAGCTTTGTATTCATTTTATCCAATTTTAATTAGCTTTCTTTCTCTCCTTTTTACTAGCCAACTTCCTTGCCATTGTTGACAAGTTTTCCTTCATCCTGCTCTAAGTAGCCCAACAAAAGACAAAATTAATGAAGAAATTAATTTCAAAGTGTCTGAACAATAAACTTGAGTAAGCCAAGGGGCTTGTTTTATAGACACAATGAATAAAAGAAAACAAAGACAGATAAGGTATTAGGTAAATTTGAATATCACAAGACTGATATTTATATCATATGAATCTTGTCATTTGAAATCATAACCTTTACTGGGACTCAAACACTAACTTGGCACCAGAGGCAAATTTTCTTGAGCAAATGAATAATTCTACTGCTTTTACACATAATATCAGTATTACTTGAATTTTGATCTGAAAATTTATCAGTATATTCTTTAAGATGTAGCCATGTCAGTACTACTGTATGGTTGCACCACTTGGACTTTAACAAAACACAGGAACTAAAAAAAAAAAAAAAAAAAAAAAGCTGCATGCTGTTTGAACAAATCCTGGAAGCAGCATCCTAAAAAACACCAGCTGTATGGCCACCTACCTCCTATTTCATCAACCATCCAAGACATGCTAGAGAACTACTGTAAAAGAAGGATGAACTCATAAGTAATGGTCTCTTATGGACTCTTACACATGGACACACCAGTGTTGGCTGACCAGAAAAAAAATTACATTCATCAGCTCTGTTAGGATACTGGATGCCCTCTAGAGAATTTGCAAAGAACAATAGCTGATAGGGACAGATTGGAAGAGAGTGTCAAAAGAATTTGTGCTGTCAGCATACCATGATGATGATAATGAAAGTGCATTGTTAAATGAGATTATGTTAAAAGAAATAGTTATGCAAAATAAATGCTTTTTGCATACCTACTAGTGTACATACATAGACAAATGTTTGTAAATGTTTAGAAATGCAGGAGCTGTAATCTTCACAAAAGTGAAAGTTGAAGGATAATGTTATACCAAATAACTAAAATGATTTTGTACCTTGAAAATTCATTAATCAATTGATCTTAATGGCATGCCAAACCGTCTAAGGTTACTTTATGCATAG
The DNA here is from genome assembly GCA_023376005.1 of Doryteuthis pealeii. Classification (NCBI taxonomy): domain Eukaryota; kingdom Metazoa; phylum Mollusca; class Cephalopoda; order Myopsida; family Loliginidae; genus Doryteuthis; species Doryteuthis pealeii. Next base: position 3,470,080 of record CM042143.1, on the reverse strand, counting down.
ATGTTAGGGAATTGCATTCAATTTATGTTCATATTTACATTTTTATGTAGTTGTTTCTCAAGAGATTTTTACACAATATTCTATTAAATCTCTATTAATAATGGAGATTGTGTGCATTTCTGTCTGTAACAAAAACTATGTCAAGCTCTATGTTACAACTTACATCACAATTTTCTTGTATTATATACATTTAAAATTTGAGTAAGCAATTTAAAAAAATGTTTTTTCTACTCTCGGCCTTTTCTTCATTAACAAGAAGTTAACCAAAAAGTTTACAAATAAATAAATACCTAAGATTTTGTGTAAAAGTTACGTGGGAAATATTCAAAATAATTGTTTGATTAAGAATTAATAGATGCACACAACATTTTATTTGAGGGGGACCGGACTAAGTTTCTATTTCAAATTGTTTTATTTTTTACTCCTTTAATAAATATGAAGATTTTGCTTACTTATGATACAAACTCTCTGACATTGAATTTTAAACTCCCACCTCCTCAGGCAATATCTTTCAAAAAATAATCTTTACACCGCCTGGAGGGTGGTTTTTGTTGCTAGTACAAATAATTCTTAAACAGATCTATTTGACCAATAGAGGTACAACCATACTTCTTCTAGGTAGACTTGGGAGTAATGGCAATGAAGGAATACTCTATACTGTCCCAGATCTCCAGAACTGAAGCCTCACCTACAGATACAGTTTAGTGTCATACTCAGTCACTATACAAGAAATAAAGTCAGTGTATTCTAAGCCCCACTGACAGGGCTACTGATGTCAAAGGAAGAAATGTAAATCTTTCATATGCCAACTAAGCCATTAATAGATATTTTATGGAGTAGGTTGACTCTGGTACAAAGTAGACCTTGCTAGAGAGCTAAAAAAAAAGTAATGGGACATAAAGGTGACAGTGATATCGATGATAGTTGGAGTCCTTGGAACAATTAAAAAAACTTAGAAAAGAGATGGTAGGAACTGAAAATCTATCAAAGAAATGATTCTCAGCAGATCAATTTTAATAAATTTTATTTACAAAATAACACGGACATTTCTCTCAAGTTGAAACAAAATAAGCCAATGATGGCTAATTTGTTGACATTGAGATTTTTTGTGATACAGAAAAAATATTGTGGGCAATGTTACACTTTTATAAATTTGACTTGTTTTCATTTTTATGTTGACCAACTCTTGACCGACATTTTTCCATGTTTTTTTTATTGTTAGTAAAAATATCCGTTAGGCTGTCTGACAGTTTCAGCAAAAAATGAGGCAGCCTTCTCTAAACTGATGAAAATAAAATTAAGAATGAATTACAAAAAGAAAGAGAAAATGAATGAAAGAAAGAAAGGAACGGAAAAAGAAAGAAAGGAAAGGAGAAAGAAAGAAAGAAAGGAAAGGACGGAAAGGGGAAGAAAGAAAGGAAAGGACGGAAAGGCGAAGAAAGAAAGAAAGGACGGAAAGGGAAGAAAGAAAGGACGGAAAGGCGAAGAAGAAAGAAAGGACGAAAGGCGAAGAAGAAATAATTTCCACACGGTTATATTGTTTCAAGTATTATTATCTAATACCAGTATTTTTTAAACATATCTGTTTGACCCTGTTACTATCACTGTGGGTTAAAGTGGACCTGGGTATGATATCAATGGAGTGACTCCACATTCCCCTGAGCCTCAGGACTGGAGCCTCACCAGGTTAGTGTTAGTATTAGAACACTTGAAAGAAAGAAAGAAAGAAAAAGAAAAGCAACAACTGCAGAAAGAATGAAGACAAGAATGAAGTAAATAGAAATATAGAGAGAAAAAATATAGTGAAGAAAATAAGAATAAAGAAAAACAAGAAGCAAAAGAAAGGAAATAAAAGAAAAGGGTCCTAAATTCCAGCTAGAACTCCATGCCAGGCTACAGACTTATTGATCATCTTCATATACGTATAGCAATATATATATGTATGTATATAATCATATATATTACTGTGTATGCATATATATATATATATATATATATATATATATATATATATATATATATATTGTGTGTGTGTGTGTGTGTGTGTGTGTGTGTGTATGTGTGTATGCACAAATGCACATACATATGTATGAATATAGATGTATATTCATATGTCTGTATCATATGCACTTATATAATAATGAATATTTAAGTTTTGGCATTTTTCTCATGTTTCCCCGTGAACTTTCACCAAGTCTGTTACATTTCCTAAATTTTTTCAAGTTTTTCCTTCTTTCTTTCTTGGTTTTTCTTTATTTGTCATTCTTTGCACTTATTCTCTTTTTATTTCCTTCTACTTTTTCTATTGTGTGTTCACTCATTCTATTTTCTATCTTTCTTTTTTTATTTTCATTCATTTCTTTACTTTCTTTTTTCACATCTTTTTCTAAATCTTCTTTGTCAGGCTTTTATATTTCTCTCTACTTTTTCTATCTTTCATAGATATTCTTTATTTATTTTTATTTTGTATTTCTTTCATTCATTAAATTTATTTCCTTCATTTCTTTCAGCATTAGATTTCTCCTGTCTAGACCTTTCCTTCTTTGTTTGCATTCCTTGCTTTTTTCCTTCGTTTTTCTTTCTTTATTCTTGGTAGTTCTTTTTTTTTCTTTCATTGTCTTTCTTTTTTATTTCCCAGCATGAATTTTTGTGTTTCTTTCATTGCCTTTCTTTTTACTTTCCATTCCTTCATTCTTTTTTTATTTCTTTTATCTTTTGTTTGCCTTAATATTTTCTTTACATTCATTTACTAACTCTTTCATTCTTTTTTTTGCAATTCTTTCTTTTTTTATAATTCTTATTTCATTTTTCTTTATTTAACTGACTTTGTTTTTCATTTTTTTTTCTTTATTAGATTCTCTCATTCTTTGCATTTCCTTCTAATATTTCTTTCTTTTTCTTTCTTTATACTTTTTATATTTCTTTCTTTTTTGTTTGCATATTTCTTTTTCTTTTTCACTTTGTGTTCTTTTATTCTTTGGATTTCTTTCTTCTTCAGTATTTCCTTCTTGAGTTCTTTCTTTTTTCTTCTTTTGCATTCCTTCTTTTTATCGTTATATTTCCTTCTTGTTTCTTTTTTCTTATACTTCTGATTTTTCAATACATTTTACACACTTTTCTTCATTTTTTTTTCTCCCTTCCTCATTTCTTTTTCATTCATAATTTTGATATTTTCCTCATATTTACTCTTTCCAATTCTTTATACCTTATAACCTTGTCTTCTTTTACTTTCTTTTTCATTGCATAATTTTCTTATTTTCTTAAACATTATTCTCTTTTTGGTTTCTTTTAGAATTTATTTTCCTCTCTTTCATACTCCCAATCTTTACCTTCTCCCCCCCACTTTCTTTGCACTTTTTCCCCCTTCATTTTTTCTGTCTTTTTATCACTTAGTCTTTCCTTTCTTTCTTTTATCAATTTCCCTTATTGCTTCCAGCACCCCCTTTTTTCACTTGGTCTCTCCTAATTATTACCCCATGATCTGCATTCTCATGCTCATCCTTATCCCTGCCCCACCTCTTACTAAATAACCACCCCCATATCTCTTCGGACACCAACCAACACCCTCGTCTTCCCATGCTCTGAATACCTCCATATTTTGCACAGCGGTGAAGGCAGATCTTCAGACAACAAGAAACCTAATTTTATTAACATAAGGGTGATGGCTCTCTAGACAGGATGGGACGAAATGGAAGATGAATGGGAAGAGAAGTAATAGGGGATGGGAATGGGGTTGATAGGGGTGGTGAGAAAGAGAGAGAGAGAGATCCAAGGGGCATTGGTGGGTTCCTGGTAAGAGGGGATGTGGTTTACTTGCTGACTGGTGGTTCAGGTACCAGCAGCTAAGATGGTAGCATGTTGGGTGGTTGAGGTGATTTAGATTGGATGTAGACAAGAGTTTCCGAGCAAATGTGGTAAATATGCATAGGCTACTTCTTTTTGGGTTTTCTTTCCATTTTTTTTTTTCCAAACTTTATTTATCCCAATGTTCCTCATTTCATTCTTTTCTTCTTTACATTTCATTTACTTCTTCCTATTCTCTTTCTTTTATTTTCTTTCTTTTCTTCTTTCTATTCTCTTTCTTTTATTTTCTTTCTTTTTTTTATCCTTCTTTTTTGTCTTTTTTTTTCTTTCTTTTATCCTGTTTTTTTTTATCCCTCAGCCTTTCAATTTCTTCTTCTTCCATTTCTTCTTGTTAGAAGATCAGAAATAATTTTAATTAACAAAAAGAAAAGAATTTGTCTGTTGGTGGACTTTGCCATTTCATCAGATCACAAAGTAAAAAAAGCAATAAACTAAATCAGTACTAGACCTTGCTAGAGAGCTAAAAAGTTATGGGACATGAATGTGACAGAGCTTTTGGAATAATCTATAAAAAATCAAAAAAATTTTAAACAGGAAAAGAGATCTGGAGACTATGGAAAAATTAAGACCATCCATACGAAAACACTAGTGACATTGACTAAATACTTAGAAGAGTCCTGGAGAGCAAAAGAGACTTGCTGTCACTTGCCAATAAAGGCTACCAATTAAAGAATAAAGTAATAATCTATATCATAAGTATCATACTGATATTAAATGATATATAGCAATACTTCTATTAGTGCAATGATATTAAAATACTCTCAGTCAGAGAATAAAGCAATTTGCCATCCAATTTGCAACTTAATATTTATAGCATTTTTAGATCTGCATTTATATTCATCCTATCATTATAATTTCTCAAGGGAGATAGATATTAAATGCCAATTATAGAGTATTTTCTTTTTTTTTTAATGTATTTGCAGTTAATTATAATATAAGATCTATAAATAAGATGTGACTTCATATTAGAGCTTGACTGCTGTTGAAGGAGGCGTTTAAGGAGGCAATGATAATAATGATAGAAAAAATATCTAGATCTTGCTCAAGAAATAAATACAGAAGTATGGTGACCACTCATCATTACTGGTGTGTTTGGAAGAGTCTTGAAGTGTTTTACAAAGAAGAACAGAAAACTTATCAAAGAATCAAAATCCTCAAAGTAACATCATTACTAAACTAATAGAAAGGAAATATAATGATAGGTGATGTTGATAACCATTGTAGTTATAAGCTTGGAACAGTCCAAAAGCTTGGAAAAAAGGTAACTGGAATCAATGGAAGAATTGACACCACCTGAGCACCATTAATATCAGCTAGAATACTTTGAAGAGTCCTGGAAAACTGAGGAGATTTGAGGTTACACAGACTTGTGAAAAACCACCAGTTAGAGCTGGTGTGAAAACCACCAGTTAGAGTTGGTCTGAAAAACTTTTAAGGTGTAAAATAATAATAGAGACAAAGCAGTAAATGACAAATGAATGCAGAAAACTTTGCCAATAGTAAAGAGCAAGCACAACAAGATGGGAAGGGGATCCACACAAGGACTTTGAAATTTGACTATACAGGTAAATGGTATATGCACAGAACAGAATCTGTTTCTGGAAAATAAGTCACAATATTCTCTGAGATTTTGAGGTACAAACTGATCAGCCAATTCTTTCCAGAAGATCAAACCTAGTTGTAATCAACAAGAAAACATGTCAGCCAGAGAACTTTGCTGTTTAAGCAGATCACAGGGTAAAATAGAGAAAAGTAAAAACTTAATATATACCTGGATCTTACTTGAGAACTAAAGACATTTGGAACATGAAGGTAACTAATATATCCGGGTTAAGGGATATATTATGAAGTTGGTATTTGGTATATTATCGCAGCAGTAGCTGGTACGTCGAATAGCAGTACGTCTTCCGAGCAGTCGTGGGGTAGTCTGGCAAGTAAGTTTAGCTGGTAGGCTTAGGCACTTGTACTACCAGTGTCGAATATTTATACATGATACTGTCCAATGATATTATAGTGAGGGAGCACCAAGGTATTTACATATTCATTACATCAGTAACAATAATACCAGTCATAGTTGGATCCCTTAAAAAATTCCGATCCTCTTCTCTTTCTTTACAATTTCTTTCTCTGTATTCTTTTTTGAGACAGTTTTGTTTCTTTTCTCTATCCCCATGGTGTAGTAGCTAACAGACTAGACTTCAACATCATAGTAAGAGAGTTTAAACTCCAGTTGCACTATTATGTTCACTTTTAGACTAATACCATTAGGAAAGGCATGAACCCTCATACCCCCCAGCTATGGGTTAAATCGTACCACTGTGGTTCTTCAATTTTGGTTGACCCAAATGTTGGTATGCTATTAAACAAAATAACCAAACCAATTCCTTTGAAAAGAGACTAACGGAATTGGAAATCCAAAAAAGAATTGAGACTCTACATGCCACAGCACTGCTGAAATTGATTAGAATACTTTGTAGAGTCCTGGAAAAGACAGTCATGGATATCTTTCAAAATAATAGAAGATGAGAAAGTATATAGAGAAAAATGTTCCTATTTGTTATTCTGAAAAGATATCTATCACTGTTCAGATAACACTTTTTCCATCCTAATGTCCTGATAAAGGTTTGATAAAAACCGAAACGTTTTAACATTGACTTCTCCATCTAGAATAAATTTATCTGTTTTGGAATACTTTGTTTTTCTGTTTTCTACACAATGTCCCATTTGTATAACTTTTGTTATATAAAAGCATGTAAATTTGTAATACTTAGAAAAAAAATGTATCTTTTATATGCTGAAAAATATCACTGATATCTCCCTGTGAATTTTAAAAATTATGATTTTTATGTTGTTTGGGCAAAATAAATAAAACATCTGTTGTATTTTTTTTCACCATTTAATCATCTGCTCTAAAGTTATGATTAATCACATGCCAGCAGATTAGCAAACTGGCCTTTTCAGAAATGTACACACACACACACAAACACTGAATTACATATAAATATACAAAACAATGTCAATATGTACATACGCAAATTAAAAAATATGTTGACTTGCATTTACATAGGAGAAGGAAAATTTGTAGATGAAAGGAAGAACAGAAATAGAATTATCAAAAAGAAAAAAAAATCCAGAAAAAAAATATTTAAAAAATTAGAGAGAAAGAAGTTTGAAAATAAGAGACACTAAAGCAGTTCAAGCTGGGAAAGGTGCTTTCTGTTGGTAGTATTACGGTAGTTGGTGCTCTACCACATGCATTGCTTCAGTAAGTTTGATTTGAAAGACACACTGATGAACCTTTCTTTAATGTAGTCTAATTTGGAAACATAATTTACAAGTTCCAACTGATGTTGTATATTGATAATCACTGTCATTTTTTTTTATGGTTAGCGTAGACTTAGATTTTGGGTTTCAAGTTATTGAAATTCAAAATCAGAGGAGGGTTAGATGATTGGCCTGAAATAAACTTTGGGTAACCATCTTTTTTCGATTACTTAGTTAGTTAAGCCGGAGACTTCCTAAGGTAAAGATGGGCTCTGTTTCATGCACACATGTGGTTAAGGATCCTAGGTTGAAAAGTTCTATTTCTGAATAAAAATGTGATTACAGAATACAAGCCTTAGTTGTCTCTTTATGAACTAGTGGCAGCCTTGGCAACATGAAGTCAGACCAACATCTTGAAGACATAGTACAAGACCAGTTAGAAAAAAAATGAAGATAGCAACAGATAACAGACCAGAAACAGAAGTTAAAAGAAATGTCCCAGCTATGCAAGAAACCAACTACAGAAGTAAGGTACCAGCCAGTTATTAAAGTAAGTAAGAAAGATTTACGGGAGCATAACCACGGATGCTCACATATCTCATAATATTAAAAGAACTCTCCCCAGAGCTGAGATTCTGATGATAGGTATGTGTCCTGTGTCCCTGATGCCCAAAAATCTAAAAGGACGCATTGAAATCAGATCCATGCATCCCAGTGTTTTTCTTTTTTATCCCCCCCCACCATTTCAGGCTAACTGTAAATACATTTCAATAGTTTCTTAGAAATGAATTATCAGGATAGGTTACAAGGTAGGAGTTAGATGGCTTTAGTTGGGATCCATAAATTTTACCAGACACTTGTTCAAAACAAATATGTGCATCCTAGGGACACACTAAATAAAAATCTATCAGTATCACTACCAGAGTATATACCCAGATGGGTATATGACACTGGCTATAATGCGATGGAAGCAACCAAAAACATTTTTTGTGCGAAAAGTGAAAGCATAGTTAATTACTGTACAGTAACTAGAGGGTTCAAGAAATTTTGATCAGGCTGAAGAACCTTGATGATCAAGCAAAGTCAGGAAGGCCTAACACCATCGATTTAAACAATACAGCCAAATCCGGCATTCAGGGAATATCAATTAAGCATCTCACAGTCCTATATGTTTTGTCACTTTTACAACCTTGACAAAATCATTTGAACTGCTGAATTCTACTTCATGTTAACAAAATATTGCAAAACTTTTGACACACTCTTGTAAATGGAAATGAAAAGAGACTGAAATATAATTTTTTTAAAAGAAGAGTGATGAAAATAAAAGAAACATGAAATTAAAACACACACACACACGTGTGTGTGTGTGGCAGGGGGGGTAAGGAAACTGGGAAACTGAAAGCATGAAGAAGCTGTTCAATGATTAGCTAGCTGTATGAAAAGGAACAAAGAAAGAAAATTAACAATTAGCTCACTGGGATAAAAATGGGGTAAGATGTAAAAGAAGAAAAAAAAATCTAAAAAACAAAAAAGATATTAGTGATATAAGTATTAAGAGAATTATTGGCTGCTGATAGCAGGTACAAGTGGTTAGCAGATTTGGTGATGGGTGGAAATATCTATGTGCTGTTAAAAGTGGGAGATAATGGGTAAAGTTGAAGTGTCAGTCAAGGAGGTTTTGATAAAAGTAGCACAAGTTAGAGAAGTAAAGAGGGTCGATTCAGTGAAAGACTTTTTTCTTTTTCTTTCTTTTGCAATTCTTCGCCAATATTGAATTTTTACTTCTTTTTCCTATATTTGCTTATTTTATTATCAGCTTATTCACATCTCTTTCTTTCTCTCTCTCTCTATTCTGTCTTTCTTTTAAACTCTTTCCACAGTGTTGTTCTCTCTTTACAACTCCTTGTTCCCTCACCCACTCTTCTTTCTCAACTATCCAATTCTCTCAGTTATTCCTTAATACACTTTCTATCTCTCATGCCCTCTCTCCCTCTCATTCTTCTTTCTTAAAAGAAGTTTTTTTCTTTTCTCTATCCCTTATTCCTTTCTTTACAATTTCTGTCTTTTTCTTCTTAAGACAATTTCTTCTTTTCTCTATCTCTCTCTCTTTTCTTTGTGGGGTTTTCTCTGTGGTGTAGTGGCTAACCTGCTGAAAGGAAGCATATTCGAACTCCACTCACCCAATTACATTCACTTTTGGATTGATACCCTTGGGAAAGGTAGGAACCCCCTCACATCCCCAGCTATAGATCAAATAGTATAAGGAGAGTTTTGGCATTGAATAACCCACAGGGGTTGATATATTAAACAAAGAAACCAAACCAAATTTTTTTTCTCTCTCTCTCTCTCTCTCTCTCTCAATGCTTACTTCCTTTCATTTTCTTCCATTTATTTTGTTTTTTTGTTCCTGAGTTTAAAGCTTTTTCTTATCTAGTTTTTAAAAATTCTCCTTCATCTTTTCCTTTACATCTTCAAAATATCTTATCTACTTATATGTATAAGTCTGATGTTTAAGCACAAATTCTCATGCAAAAATTGCAACTTTAACTACCTATACATGGAAAGTAACTTCTATCTTCAGCTACAGAATACAAAAAAAAAGAAAACTGTATTACTCTACTAGTCTATATTGAATGGCTTTAATAAACACTTGAAAGAAATAAAGAAAAAAATATTTCAATAAACTTCCTGCATTTCAGCAGTGAAATAATAAATAACAAACATTTTTACTTTAATGCTCACTGCAATCAGACTTGCTAATCCTCATTTTTTATGACTAGCAGGACTTATCCGTATTAGAAATGCATTGTAAAATAATTATTATTAAAAGAGTTACTTCTTAAAAATGATAACCCTTCTTTTTGAATGATGACTCTTATCAAAAGAGACAATTTTTAAAACTAGTAAAGTCATTGTCATGGCTGCCTAATGTCGGTATCAGCCAGACAGCGAGGGTGTCTATTCCCTTTTTACTTGTGCTAGACCAAGGATATTAATTATGCATCTGAGATGGAGCGCCACACTACCATCAGCTCCTCACTTTACCGCACAGATCCCTGTGCTACTCATACGCCGAGTGCCGGTATCAAACCAAGAACCTTGTGATTCCTAGCTGAATACTCTACAGACTGTTCTAAACCAGCTCTCCTTATTAAAAAAGTCACTCTTTTAAAAGATAATCTTTATTAAAAGAATCGCTTAAAATAGCCTTAGTTATACACATGGTGAGACATTTTGAGATTTTCTTTGGGTGTCTTTTATAGGCTACACAAAATAGACAATATTTTGCCTGATTATTTTGACAAACTGAAATCAAACTAAGCAAGAAGTATATTAAAAATTAATTTGGTAAACAAAATTTAAGGTATTAAAGGTTCAAAATTTTTAAGTATAAAAAAGTTTACGTGTCATTAAAATCAATCAGCTAATCAGTTCATTTGTTATAATTTCTCATTTTATCTATTTTCTTATAAATAGTTAATTCTACAGGGTGTCCACAAAGTCTGGGTACATGGAGATTTCACTATTGTATTTATTTATGTTATTTTTCCAAGAAGGCAGATATGGTAATTTAACAGTAAATAAAATCATAACATAAACAATTAAATATAAGAAATAATCATTTTCCTTTTTTACTTTTGTTTAAATTAAATAAAAAATACTTTACTTTTCTAAATTTATTTATGTTATTTTTTCTACCCATATCAAATGATGGATTTGTCTAAAGAAGAAAGAATCGAGTTAGTAATCTTAAGTGGATAAGAAGGATGGTCTTATCACAAAATTGCAGTAGAATTTCACCTTCAACACCTTTATAAGCAACCTATTTATTTTACTGCCGTTGGGAAATTGATCAAGAAGTTTAAAGAAACAGGAAGTGTCTTGGATAAACCCTGTTCCACTTTTGAATTTTGCAAGGCGCATCAAGTTATTCATTGAAAATGATGGAAATCATATAGAAAATATTATTTATTAACATTATAATTAAATAAAATTGTTTTGGTTTTAAAAGTATTTGTTAATCCCCAGACTTTGTGGACACCCTGTACAATTATTTTCATGCCGGGTTAGCTCAGTCGGTAGAGCGTTCGGCTAGAAACCACAAGGTTTCTAGTTCGATACCGGTCCTCGCCAACTCAGCGTATGAGTAGCACAGGGATCTGTGCGGTAAAGTAAGGAGCTGATGGTAGTGTGGCGCTCCACCTCAGACGCCAAAACAATCTTCTAGGTCTAGCGCTATTGAAAGGGGATAGACTCCCTCGCTGACTGGCTGATACCGACTTTAGGCCGCCCCGACGACTTTACTTACTTATTTGTTACATTTTCTCATTGTTTCCGTCATATTCATTGTTCATTTCTAAAAACATTTTTCTAATTTATATTTCCTTTTTCTATTTTCATTTCCCCAATATTTTTTTTATACCTTCTTTCTATTTTCCTTTTTTTTCCCCATTTTTTATTTGCAAAAGTATCCTTTTTTCTCAAGCACTTTTTTTTCTCACTTCTTTGCACCCTATCACTAGTCTTGTGCACCTAATCGGAAACTACTTGTATTTATTTTGAATTTCCTCATCCTTCCATTTCTATCAACCATTTCTCAACGCCAAACCTCTCTCCGTATCACCGTGGATATCTTTTAATTGCCAATGCAAACGGCATTTGGGAAAACTCAACAGGACCGTGACGTCTCAAAAAAAAAAAAAGCTAGATCCCGAAAGTTTCCCACAAGTATGAGAAAAAAAGTCAATTGCCCTAGGCATCTCTGTTGGGCCTTATCTTGAATTCACAAAGCAAAAACTCAATGACCAACGGAAGTGGCCCTGCTCCTCGGTCCATAAATGAAGCAATTGTGTAGCACTAATGGAACGTTTTTTTTTATGGTTATGGACATTCAGAGTACATTTAAATTTCAGGAATGGTTGAGAGTTGGAAAGGAAAAATAAGAGGTATCATTGAATAGCTCTTAGCTTGATTTTTTTTAGTTTTGATGGTCAGTTAGATGGCTTGAGAATTCATTGGTTAAGGGGTTAGCTAAAGGGTCAGTAAATTGGCTGAAGGAAGGAGAGGATGAAGAAAAAAAAATGTTCCGGTTAAAGGCTAAGTGTGCCAAAAATATATGAATCAGAAGAGGAACTGGAAAGAATAAGGAAAAGGAATGAATCAAGAAATAAACTTTAAAAAATGTAAAAATAGAAAAAAGGAAGAATTTTGAGAGTTCAATAAACCTGAAAATTCTAGGCACCTCAAAAATCCACATTAAATGTTGCATCAGTTTTTTTATGAATAATTACACACGGCACACAGACACTTACATGCACACACACACACCATTGTCTGGATCTGGGCTTATCAAAATTTTTACTGAATGCATTCCTTGTAGCCAAATTTAATTTCAATTCACCCCAAATAAATTAATTAAATATTAAATTATAAAGCCTAAATAATTTACTAGTGTTGAATACAATTTACATGAGAAAATAATCAATAGACTAAAAATGCAAGTGCAACTTTAAGTGTTGAATTATTTTTTAAAGGCGATGATAGTTTTTGATCAAATGGTAGTTGTTTGCACAGTTCCACCAATTCACTCTTCCCACCCTTTCATGCCTATTTTTTTACTCTTTCTGAACTAACTTATTACATTTGCTTATTACATGTACATGTATATATAAGTACATAGAATAATGATGAATGGAAATCTGTTGTGCTGAGAGTCTAGTACAGACTTTCGCACCTTGGGTTTTTAGTCATTTTATGAAAACTTTACAAATGTAATAATTTTGTTATATCTAAATTTACACAACACACACATACATACATACATCTGAATATATATATATATATATATATATATATATATATATATATATATGTGTGTGTGTGTGTGTGTGTGTGTGTGTGTGTAGAGATGGAAGTGAATCCGACGGTATGTAGTACATTAAGAAATTTGAAAAAACACAGGTTTAAATAAAATGAGTGTATATATATATATATATATATATATATATATATATACATATTCCATCTAATGAGTGTGTGTTCTACATGAAGCTTTAAGTAACATACTTCAAGAGTTCATAATTTGAATATTCTAGGTTTTACACTTGCTCTGCTATAATTGCTTTCAATGTGTGGTTTAACCGAAATAACATTTTTTAACGAAATATTGAACAGAAATATTTTATAAAACCAAAACCATTTGGTTTAGTGCTGTTACTACTAAACTACCATATCAAAGAAAACCCGTTTTAAAAAGACTTTCATTTTTTAATAAAACTAGCAAATATATGCACCCCGAGGGTGCAAGTATTTAAGTTTTAATGTAAAATATTATATTAAATTAGAAAGGCAAATGAAACTAAATAAGAATGCAGATAAAAGGATTTGAACAAAAAGGGGATATAATCGAAAAATAGAACAACTGAAACTTATTCTTCCATCACTGACGTCCGTCATTGCTAAATGTGTAGTGACCTTTCATTATCATTACTCCCAGGTCCACTCTGACCCGGAGTGGTAGTACCTGGTAATTTCCCATCTATGAGTTAAGTAGAGAAAAAAGAGGTTTAAAAATTGTTTAAAAAAAAAAAAAAAAAACTCAGTTTTAAAAATTTGAGTATCCATCAAGAATGAATAAAACAAAATGTCTTCGGCATGAAATAACCCAACAAGGATTGACATGCAGTAAAATACAACCAAACTTAAAAGAGTAACTAGAATCAACCCTGTCGGCTATGGCTTTAGAATACACCAACTGTACCCCTGCCAATGGAAGCCACCTGTTGGCTATGAGCGGCTGATGCTTAAGGATGGAATCCTGGTGGCTGAGCAGTCCGTGGATGCAACTTTCAACTTTGCCCCTTACTTAGGCTAGAAGGGCGGTTGAAGAGGCTCCCTCCAATCAATTGGCTGGTCACGTCAAACCATAGCACCTATATGATTGTCTAAACCCTATTGCCCTTATGGCAAGCCCCAACTCTTTATCATATATAAGCTAGAAGGCAGTGGCTGAGGGTCTTGGTGTCTTGGATATGACGTTAAACGGATGGTGAAGCGACAATTCTGGAGCTCTGGAGAATGTGGAGTACCCTGTCATCACCATTGCTCTAGATCTTTTAGGGTCCCATCTATGTGTTAAATAAAAAATAATTTTAAAAAAAATGTTTTTAAAAAATTGAGTACCCATCAAGAATAAATAAAACAAAACGTCTTAGACATAGAATAACCCAACAAGGATTGACATGCCGTAAAATCCAATACACCAACAGTAACCAGTATGCAGAGTTAAAAGATCTGATATTTCACATTTCGACTATCAGTGAAAAATGAAAAAAAAAAAAAAAAAAAAAAACTTTCGCAATAACTTATAGATGTCAATTTCATATAGCAGAGTTACTGCCAAATTCACTATTAAAAATTTAAGTGAATAGGTCAATTGAATAAAAGAAAATTCTCCCCCATCAATTCAAAGAAAAATATTGTTTTTAAAACTACGAACTGAGAAAAATTCACTAGAATGATTACTTTTTGAATTTTAAGAAAATAACTTAAATTTTCAAATAACTTTTGGTACTCTTCGCGGAGAACCGTCACGGCCTCCTGTCTCAAAAATCGCTATCCGGTGGCTGCTGAAAAAAAAACACCAGCTACGATTGAAGTCCGTAGCCGAAGCGGTGTCACTTGCAAAAATAAAAACTAGGGTTAGGGTTAGGTTAATTTAATGGGAAAATAAATAATTTGGGCTCTGTTTTTTCTGGGTCAACCTGTATACATGGAGACCCAGAAAAAACAGAACCCACAAATTTTGTAATAAAAATTATTTTTAACTAGGGGGTTTAGGGTTAGAGTTAGGGTTGGGGTTGGGTTTTCAGGAAAAACGCCCTAAGTTGGTGGTTGTTTTTTAGGGTTTTTTTTTTAGTGACACCGCTTCGGCTACGGACTTCAATCGTAGCTGGTGGGTTTTTTCAGCAGCCAGCGGTTAGCGATTTTTGAGGCAGGAGGCCGGGCAGTTTCCGTGAAGAGTACCTTTTTGCGGGTCTTGAAATTTTTGAATTTTGATTTGATTTTATTCTTTATTTTTATTTTTATGATGCGGTACTTCTGGTTTTATCTTTCTAGAAATGTAGAAATTAGGGATGGGAATTTTTTTTTTTAATCAATGGGCAAATGTTTCTAACATTTTTTTTTTTTTCAATTTTTTTTAACAAAATCTATTTATTATAAATTTTAGGTCATTAATGAATACAGTCCTGAGAATTTCATTAAAGTTGGACGATTCCCTGATTTTGGTAATTGTTTTTAAATTCATTACTTCTCTAGAATAAAATTGCACATGTCTACTAAACATAACAAAATACCAAGAATTTATCGTAAATTTATTTAAAATGCAAAAACGTACGTTATATGTAACAAAAAAAATTTTTTTAACACAAACTTGGAATTGTTCTTTATATCAAACATAAAAGAAAACAAAGATAATTTTCCATTTTTCATTTACGTTTAAAAAATATTTTTAACAATTTAAGCACGTATGAAAAGTCCGTAAATTTAGTATACCCATCCATTACTAATGAATAGCGAGTTCGATTCTCGCTGGATGCCCAAAACTTGTGTCACATTCTACCCATAGTGAACGATTCGGGTAAATAGGGAATGCATATCATTGTGGTGTAACGATCAGCAAGCTAGTTTCGCAGATCCATTATTATTGCATAGCGAGTTCGATCCACGCTGCATGTACCATACATACGGCCTTGTGTCACATCCTGCCCGTAGTGAACGTGTTGGGTAAATAATGATGGTGCCCCGTCGTTGTGTAATGTTTATTTTTTTTCTTTCTTTTCAAAAATGTATCAATAAAAAGATAAGAATCAAATATACATTTTTTCGTCATTCAATTTTTTTTTCTTTTTGTGTGGTGGTGGTGGGGGGATTAAAAATAGTACTTCAAATAAAGACACACTCTGGTTTGAAAGATTTTCATGATTTTGTTTTAGTTAACCAAAAATTTAAGCTTTCTTTTCTTACAATTACAACTGAATTAAAAAAATTAAATAAATAAAAAAACTGTCTATTGGAATGTAAAGTTGGAATATTAGAACCACTATGTGAGACTTTTTTTTTTTTTTTTTTTTATTCATGAAGAACTGTAGTAAGTTCTGCTTAATCGATTAATTTTAATCATTAAATCATATCGTTTCATCTGTAAAAATCAAGAAATAAATTTGTACTTTTCCTCATTAGAAACATGTTAAATTATATTTGACATTTTCTGAAGTATAAGTCGATTCATAAGATTAAATCCATTACTTCTGAGAAGCGAGTTCGATCCTCGTTCGATGCCCCAAACGTGCAACCTAGTATCCAATCCTACCCAAAATGAACGGGTTGGCTTACTTGATTCGATAATTTTGTCAGCTGAAAGTTTATATCCAGATCAATAAAATTATTGTCAAATTAATTAGTACTAAACAGTAATATATTTGGTTCTAAGAAATAAGTCCTTATATTAGGTATACCGAAAAATTCGACTACTACAAAATAAAAATAAAAAAACGAATAAAATTAATTAAATCGGTTATTTAAGGTCACATTTTTGTAAAGTCGAAAAGTAGTAACATAATGAGCATCAGTAAAAAATGCAAAATAATATTACACATGTAATTTATTTTTAATACATTTAAAACGATTTTTCGGTCAATTTCGATCGCGTTCGGCCTGAGCGCTGTTTAAAATGGCTTGTTTACAAAATTAATGTAAAATTCGCGATTGCAAACAAGGAAAAATTACCAAAAATCAGGGAATTATCCGATTTTAATGAAATTTTCAGTATTGATTTATCAATTAATGAATTTTATAATGCATCAGTTATTTTATTTCAAAACTTTAATTAGGTATTTCTGCTATGATAAATTAATATATAAAATTCATTTAAAATATGAGCAGCAACATTTTTAGTTTAAAATGTCAGTATTAGATTCTAAAAAAAATACTTTTTAATAACTAATGGTAAAGAAGAACAATTTCCTAGTATATTCCGACAATAAAATTAAGTGAACCCTCATTTTATGTCCGTGTTTTTGCAATAAATGTTTTATTTTTCTTGCACCCGTTATTTTACAATACTAAATGTATTGTATTTTATTTATTTTAATATTCACTTCAATGTGTATATCTAAAAGTTTTTATTTTGTGAGAATGTTTAGTTTTAAAGCGGGGGCTCGTTTTACAATTTAGGCATAAATTGGATCCTCCTTTTATGACCGTAATTTTGTTTTTTCGTCAACGATGATTAAAATCGGACGTTTTTATTTTAGAGTACCAAAGCCAAAAAGAAAAGAAATAACAACAAAAGGTAAAATTCAACTTTTTACTCGTAAATTCCTACAATTACTCTTAAAAAGAGTAAAAAATAAATCTCCAAAAATTATCTTTATAGTTTTTATTTTCATTTTATTTTCCGATTTTTGGTACTTATTTACTACCCGAGTAGATTATTCATAAAGTTTGTTTTTTCTTCTATTCACACCTTCGGTCTTTTGTCTTTTTATTTATGCATAATTTTAAAATTTAGTATCAATCACATCGATAGTTACGCCCAAAAAACATGGGGGGGGGTCAAAGTTAAGTGACATGAAAAAAATCAGAAAGTTTTGAAATGAAATAACTGATGCATTATAAAATTAATTGATTGATAAATCAACACTGAAAATTTTATAAAAATCGGATAATTCCCCGATTTTTGGAAAATTCTTTTCAAACGGGGTGGGTCAAAATTGTATTGAAAAAA
Source organism: Doryteuthis pealeii (assembly GCA_023376005.1). NCBI lineage: Eukaryota > Metazoa > Mollusca > Cephalopoda > Myopsida > Loliginidae > Doryteuthis > Doryteuthis pealeii. The sequence goes on along the minus strand of CM042143.1, from coordinate 3,452,163 downwards.
GACGGATTTTTCGACTAATTGGGAATACCTACTCTCGCCTAAAATTATGTATCCCCCCTTCAAGAATATATGTTACTAAATTTATTTATATTAACGTAAATTATCTAATGTGAACAAAGTTACATAGAATCACACACACACGCATCTGCACATACAATTCACGTTCCTATACTCTACGAAAAAAAAAAAAAAAAAAAAAATATCTGCATTTCTCTGATTAAATAAAAACTATTTTAATATTTAAAAATGTGTCTATGGTTTGTTTATTTATTTATTTTTTTATATAATATATTAATTTTTTTAATAATATATTAATATTTTTTATGCTACGGATGCAGAATAGCGCGCAAGAGAAAATATCATGAGAATCGAATCCCATTAAATATAGTCACCAATAATTTAGGCGCCGATTCTCACTTAAAAACGAATTAAGATTAATTCAAATCGTTTATTTAAGGTCAATTTGTTTTAGTCGAAAGGTAGTAACATGATGACCAACAATGAAAAAAAAGAAAAAAAGATTACATAAGTAATTTAATTTTCAATACATTTTAAACATTTTTTACATTACAAAATCCGATGTTGTAAGTGCAAGTTAATAAAACACATTAAAACGTTTAAATAAACTTATAAAAGTTTCTTCTTAGAATAACAAAAAAACATTAGACTTTAATTAATTTTTAACAAAAAAACATTAAACTTTAATGAAATTTTAAAATTTACTCACATGTTCGGAACTTTTTAGCCATGTAATATCCAGTGTTTCATTGAAAACTCTAACTGTTTTTAACAGACGATAATTTATGTAAATGTTTACACACCATTTTTCCCGCCAAATATTTGTTATGTATGGAATCGCCAAAGTGAAATAATTGGTTTGCACTTTTTTTCTAGTGTTTGGATTTTAAAAGATTATTTGGGAAATAATTCTGTACTGATATTTGTTCTGCTTTGAAATTACTTTTAATTTATTTAATTTAATTTATCTTATTAATTAATTAAAATATTAAAATAAATCTAAGTGCAATTTTTATTATTCTATATTTCACTGGTAATAATTTACAGACCCTTCATTGCCCCAAAAAACATATATTTTTACCTTTTATGTTTTTATAACTTTTTATTTTTATAACAAAACTTTATTTTTTCTTTCCACTTTTTTCTCTTAAATTACGTCTTTTTTGTTCCTTGACATTATTTAATTACTCCTTTATTTATTAACTTTTATAGGACCCCCCCCATTTTATTTCATTGGTTTTTTCTTTGATAAATTATGTTCACCTTTTTAATTCTCAATTTCTTTTTCTGTTGATCCTTTGAGAAGTGTCACTGCTTTTACTGTTAGAGATTTCTTTTAAATAAAAAATTATTAGAAGAAATATTTTAAATCAAAGCGAATATTATAAACCAAGGGAAGTAATTCATAATTCTTCTTCGGTCTCCATATTTATGTCATTATATCGTGTTTTAAATCAATAAAAATTAATTTAAAATATAAACTACATAATTTTAAGTTTGAAATTTCATACTTTTAGATTCTAAAACAAATATTATTTAATAACAAGCTTATGTTAGTTTGGTGAGGTAATGATTGAGAAATCTCAGTTTAAAACTTAGGCCCCCACCCTTTCAAACGGAACAAATATCGATGTATAATTTTTTCACTGATAATCTAAAAGGCAATTATATACATTAAACAGCAAATTTTAAAAATCTAAAAAATAATATTTTTAGTTTTCTTTTACATTTAATTTTCAGATTTTCCTTACTTATTTGAGGACCTGCTCACAAGAAGACTACTAGAAAGAAGATAGTGGTAACAAAGTGTAAATATGAATATATATATATATATATATATATATATATATATATATATATATATATATATATACACAATTAAATTCCCCAAATTTATATATATATATTTGTGTATATGTGCTTATATATATATATATATATATATATATATATATATATATGTGTGTGTGTGTGTGTGTGTGTGTGTGTGTGTGTGTGTGTGTCTGTGTATATAGGAAGTATATTTCATATTTAGCCAAAGTATCCATTGATTATTTTGGCCAACCATTAAGATTTTTCTCTTGAGGCTCTTTTCTATGCTTTACTAAACTCCTTATTTCATTAACTGCTACCTTATTAGGAAGGGACTTAATTCACTTAATCTCTACTTCCCTGAAAACTGACAAGTTACGCTTGACTTCTTTTTCAATGGCCATAAAGTATAAATATTTACTAACCTTGGAACTTGATTGGACAAGGCAATTTGCAGAAGTATCAAATATGATACCATTTTTACTTTAGATGCTAGTGTACATGTGGAGTATGTGCATGTGTGTGTACATGTGTGTGTGTGTGTGTGTGTGTGTGTGTGTGTGTGTGTGTGTGTGTGTTTAGAGTGTTAGTGTGTGATTAGTGTGTGTGTGTGAGTCTATAATTTGTGTGTGAGTATTAGAAAGTGTGTGTGTGTGTGTTATTTAGAGTGTAGTGTGTGAATTAGTGTGTGTGTCCGTGACTCTGTATATATATGTGTGTGTGAGTACATATGTAAGTACGTGTGTGTATACATATGTGAATATGTGCATGTGTGTGTGTGTGTGTGTGTGTGTGTTATTTAGAGTGTTAGTGTGTGAATTAGTGTGTGTGTCCATGACTCTGTATATATATATGTGTGTGTGTGTGTGTGTATACATATGTATGTGCATGTGTGCATGTGTGTGTGTTAGTGTGTGTTTTTATTTAGAGTGTTAGTGTGTGAATTAGTGTGTGTATGTGTGAGCCTGTATGTGTGTGTGTGTGTGTGTGTGTGTGTTCATTTATATAGAAGTGATAAAAACTGAAATCTATTAACAAAAGCAAAACAAAGAGAAAGAGAATCTTACTCAATATTAAGGAACCCATTTTCATTTAGATCAACCTTAGAAGAATTGTAGGTAATTTTCACCTTTAGTTGCTAAATTCCTACAAATAAGGCAATTAGAGTAACCTCCCTTGACTTTCACTTTGAAACAAGCCGGTAGCTATTTTGTCTCCGTGGAAATAAACACATTTTAGAAACTTTTTCGAAAACAATACGACTGCATGCTTTAACACAAAAATATCATAAAAATGTGTTCTTAATAACAATTAAGTTCATTTCAGATAATTTTATGCTAGGAATTTAGCCAACTGACTTTCACTTTGAAACAAGCCGGTAACCATTTTGAAAGTCTTTGTGCGAAATACACAAATCTTAGAAACTTTTTGAAAATAATACAAATGCTTTAACACAAAAATATCAAAAAATGTGTTCTTAATAACAATTAAGTTCATTTCAGATAATGCGCACACTCAATTTTATGCTAGAAATTTTGACAACTTTTGAATATTACCGAATTGCATAGACATAATCAGTGGTGATTTGTAATGTTAGATTCTTGACTATGAGTTCATAAAAACAAAGCATTTGGTTTGATGAATGCAGTGGTGATAAACTGATAGTTACCAACGGCTATTGACTTTGTGTCTCTACTACACTAACTTATATATATATATATATATATATATATATATATATATATATGCACTATAACTGATATTGATCACTCTTTATTCATAAATATAGCAAACTATAGGCACGTTGTCATGATGAAGGGTAGTAGCAAGCATGCTTCCTAGAAACCAATGGTAACAATTGCACCTTAAATGTATTGTATACTATAATAAATAAATAAATAAATATATATATATATCCATAGTTTTCAAACTTTTGGCAGATAACGCACACACACACACATGTGCACACAGTTATATACACACATAAATCCATACAGATACACACATACATGTACATGCTCTGATTCACATCTCTTCATGAAAATATTTCAGTTAAATAGGTAAATAGATAGATAGATAGATAGATAGATAGATAGATAGATTGTATGCTTTCTGCTATATAATAAACCTGATGTTTTCTTTCGGAGTTCATCCAGAAGGTATTCTGCTAAACAGACCAATTTCTTTTTATAATCTGGGATGAGACCTTTGAAGTTAGACATTTTGGAAACAACATTCATTATATTGTAGAAAAGATATATATATATATATATATATATATATATATATATATGTGTGTGTGTGTGTGTGTGTGTGTGTGTGTGTGTGATAGTAGATAGATAGATATATTAATATATGCTATTTTATACCCTTATGTATGTTGGCAACCTGTTTTGTGCATATGTTATAACAACTCATTCTATGAAAGTTGATTGACTGCAAAATAAGTTAGAAACCAATTTGATACTTTTGCCCTTTTCAAGGGAATTGACAAGAAATAGCACAGAATTCTCAGCAGTCAACATTTTAGGGACCATTTGGCTGGCACCAGTTCCAGATGTTGAAATTATTGGTACAGAATCATGGCGTTGATGCCAGATGGGAGAAATGATGTCTCCATGCTAACCTGGATCCTCTTGCTAAAATCCAAGACAATTTTATTCCTCTGATATTTCATGTTGCAGAGTTAAATACCGCTAGCCACCCAGTGTATGGCTGCTTTTACGTCGCCCTATCATTATTAATGGATCCATTTAAAATATCTGCAGTATTAATGTTCAGTTGATTGTAAGGTTGTTCAAGATTCATTGAACTGTTTCAGGACATTCTTCTATATCACCATAGAAATATTACTCCACTGGGGTTGGGACACAGGGCATAGAGGGCATCTGTTTTGGTAAACTTTCAGGCAATTCCTAAATCTGAGTTTTCAAGTGGAAACAAAGCATGGACTCAAGGAATCCCCAGTGGTTGAATGGTAATTTAATATTGGCACATGAAATGAATTAAGATTTTCATTTTTCTAACATAAACTCATGTCTGGGTAAATTGCTGTATTGCTAGAAGCAGTTTGCAAATATCAAAGGCAAACATTTCTGAGCACAACTAGTTTTTGTTAGTCAAGTAATATGCACAAGTCATTAAGTGTTGATTATCAAGAATAACCATTTTATAACTAATTTCTCTCTCTCTCTCTCTCTCTCTCTCTCTCTCTCTCTCTCTCTCTCTCTTAGATATGTGTGTGTGTGTGTGTGTGTTTGTAGGAGAATATAAAAAATAGGATGAATTTATTTATATATGATGTTAAACCAATGAAAATTTTTTTTTTGTTAATCCGTCTTCAGGATGATGTTAAAATCTTATGTTAAAATGCTTCATCTGAAAAATTATTTTCAAATAATAAAAATAAAGTGAAAATGAAAAAATTCTCTTATTGTTAATAGTGTTTCATTTCAAAAATATAGTGATGTAATGTAGGTGATGAAGATGGCTATCATCGATCAAGATGTGTTAATTGTCACACACACATGCACATAAAACACACACACACTCACACACACACATATATATATATATATATATATATATATATAATTCATTCATTTATTTATATACATATATGTGTCTGTATGCATGATAGAGATTTGTAAATTTTTAGTTATGTTTTAATAATAAAAACATTTTTTTTTAGTTTTGTTTTCATGATAACATTTTTAGTTATGCTTTAGTGATATATATATATATATATATATATATATATATATATATATATATAAACAAACGCATATATAAAAATTAACGGTTAATAACATCATATTCACACATTCACTATACACTTAATATATTTCATTTTGTCTCTCACATTCTTCCAAGGGTAAATAGACCAGTCTTTACTACAAAGTGTGGGTTGTATGTATTTACCCAACCCTTCCACTACAGACAGGATGTGATACAAGGTCAATCTTAAAGATCACAGCAGATTTGAATTCAGAGTTTTCTTTTTCCTAGACTGGATGTCATACCAAGGGTAAAGAGCCCACTCTGCCCTACTGTTTTCCCATAGCTGGATTGAGTCTGGAAAAAAACATGGTAAGATTGTATTGGAGCTACCATCACTACTTGCCTATTCAGGTGGCTGTTTAAAATGTGGGGTGGTATATCTGCAACACCCTGTACTATCCAGATATGGAAGACACCTCTTTAATTTATTTATTTGCTAGAAGTAACTACCTAGCGTTGCCTTTGTTAAAGGAGGGGGGATTCTTAAAAAGTTGGTCTCGCAGATCCATTATTACTTATCGCGATTGAGATCCTCGCTGGTTACCCCATAAAAATCCCCAGGGAAATATATAACAATATTGTAAGAAATTTCCATTCAATGATTTACAATTAAAAAAAATATATATATGTTGTGTCAGTGCTACTGTATGGCAGCACCACTTAGACATTAATAAAGTGTATAGAGAATATACTAGATGGGAGCTTCACAAGAATTCTGTGAGCAATTTTTAAACAAATCGTAGAACCAACACCTCACAAGGAACCAGCTGTACGGCCACTTGCCCCTTATTACACAAACTATCTGAGCGAGATGAAAAAGACATGCTGGACACTGCTGGAGAAGCAAGGATGAACTAATAAGCAATGTCCTCTATGATAACCAGCACATGGACATGCCAGTGTGGGCTGTCCAGCAAAGACCTATATAGACCACCTCTGCTCGGATACTGCATGCTGTGCAGAAGATCTCCCGAGTAGAATGAATGATAGGGATGGTTGGAGAGAGATTGTCATGGATATCCATGCTACTGGTGAGGCATGATGATTATAATATATATATATATATATATATATATATATATATATAAGATTTTGGATGTTTGTTTTTATAGAAGCAATGTTGAATAAATTATTATTTATATTTTTTTGCTTGAAGGCAATTATAAATGCATGTATCGCATAAAATTCGATAATTATAGAAATAATCTTGACAAGTAAATCCCGCAAAGGATGGCTCGCTATGCAGAACACCGTACAGACTGTTTCGACTTTATTAAGTCTCTTCAGCGATGTATACTAACGACTCCCTCCGACATTGCTTCTATAAAACAAACATCCAAAATCTTATTCACTTCGCCGAAGAGCTTACGGCCGGTTTGTTTACTAAATAAACGTCCACTTGCCTACTATGGCAGGGGCGTGTAATAGTATCATTGACAAGGTTAATTTCGCAGGGATTGTTCGCTATGTACCGGCGGCCAAACGGATATGGTCTCTGACTATGCCTGTGAAGTCCCGGTTTCGATTCCTGTCGGAGAGAGTCGTTAGTATACATCGCTGAAGAGACTTAATAAAGTCGAAACAGTCTGTACGGTGTTCTGCATAGCGAGCCATCCTTTGCGGGATTTACTTGTCAAGATTATTTTCTATAATTATCGAATTTTATGCGATACATGCATTTATAATTGCCTTCAAGCAAAAAATATAAATATATATATATGTCTGTGGTGCTTGGTCTAATGGTTAGAGTCATAGGAAATTGACTCGTCGATCTGAGTCCAGTTTCTGGTCGAAGCTGTTTGTATTTCACGTAATACTAATATTCTTGGGGAAGGTATGAATCCAATTCTCCCTCCAGTTATGGGTAAATAGCAGGGCAGACTGGACTCTTTAACCATGGCTAAGTAACCAGTCTAGGAGAAGGAAAACTCTGAATTCAAACCTGTTAAACTCTGCTTAAGAAATTGACCTTGTACCACATCCTGCTCATGCAGAGAGGTTGGTAAATATATATGTGTGTCTGTGTGTGTGTATGTATGTTTGTGTCTGTGTGTGTATATATTTTTAGGAACAAAGTGTCCTTAGCATTTACAATTTATTTTATTTTCACTGATAATTTAAATTCCTCATCTTCAAAGCCATTGGAAAAAGACAAAACAATGTGAAAAATAATACGAGAGAAAACTTTAAGTTGTTTGCAAAAAAAAAAATTGAATTTAACCTTTCTATCATTACAAATTGACTCTAATCAAATGTTGCTAAAAATTTATCACTGTTTCATTTGAGTCTATTTTTATTGTCACAGAATAATAAATATTTTTCAATTGGAGAGAAAGCAATTTTAATTCTTTTAATCAACCAATGTTTGTTTTCTTTTGCAATGAGAGATTTGTTGATCAAAATTCGAGGTCCAATTAAATTTTAATCAGAAGATAATTTCATCCGCTGACAAATTCTATCTATTATCAGACTTGAGGCAGCAGCTAACAACCATTTCTTTTCTTTTTTTTTTTTTTTTTTTGTTGAATGGATGGTGTAGTTTGACTTTGTAATTGTTCCCATCTTGGATTCAAAGAATAAACAAAACAGTGAATCAAAGAATACAAAATGTTATTTTTTGACCCTTATTACAAACAACGGTAACACAATCAATGCCTTGCAAGAGTATTTATAATTAGGTTTAACTGACAATGCTAAATATATAGTTGATCCAAGTGTCTTCCAACTTCATGGAATATCAGAGTTGAAAGGTTAAAATATCGAAAATAGTATCAATTCCTCTGTATAGTGGCTCACTGCTTAGAATTCAAAGTTGATCATAGTAAGAAAAAAATTCAATTTCCAAACAAAATATCTCT
>CM042143.1:3358695-3438695 GCA_023376005.1 Doryteuthis pealeii | reverse complement strand
ATTATTATTATTATTATTAATAGTTAAATATGTAAATTATTTTGTTGATAGTTACTATTCTTAGAGTAAATTCTTTTTTTAGTTATAAGATAAAAAATTAATTTAATCTTTGTTGTTTTTTTATCTATCACATACACACACACACACACATATATATATATATATAAATAATAAGATTGAAAAATATGTAATGATGTAGAAATATATATACGCATGTACACAATACATTCATGTATATATATATATGCATATATATGTGTGTGTGTGTGTGCGTGTTTATGTGTTTATATGTATGTGTGTGTGTGTGTATGTGTGTGTGTTGTGTGTGTGTGTGTGTATGTGTGTGTGTGTGTGTGCGTGTATTTTTGTGTATATATATAACAATCAAGTTATAATCAAGTAGCTAGTAATACTGTTGGAAAACTGCGTGTTGAATATTATTTATATTTCTGTACATTTTCTAATTAATTTCTCATCTGAAATAAACTTTTCTGGTTTTTCAATGTTGTTGATTGATTAATCGGTCACTAAAAATATATATATATACATATATATATAAATGTAAAATAATCCAATTAACTGGTAAGGAAGGGATGGTTCTATTTGGGATCATTAAAATCTCACTGTACATCCATACTGTATGCTCTTTATAAGTGCAAACTTATAGATTTATACAAGGATTTTTATAAATCCCTAAAAGAGCTCAATGTATAATAAATTAATTATATACAGACCAATATTTAACTTTCAAAGAAAGAAAGACTTAACAAACTGTCATTTGACTATAATAATTTATTTTGACCAGAGACTCAATATGAGTCTAGTCTCATCAGATGGATTTTACAAAATACTAAAGAAAATCGAATTGAAAAAATATTCACCAGATTTCAATCTTCTCATACGCCCACATAACAAAACCTTTTTATGATTACAAAAACAACAAATTTTAAATTTCAGGACAGCATGCCCAAAAAGTTACAACTGTAACTTTGCTTATTTGTCAGACTTTGCCTAAACCAAATAAAATAAAAAAAATAAATTCAAGTTGTCTAGTCATTTATAAAACATTGTTAGATCTATTAAATTCATTAAAAAAATCTTTATAATTAATATTGATATCAAAATAATAAAATTGAAAAATATTAATATCAATAATATCAATATTAATATCAATATATAATATTAAATTAAATTAAAAATTAATATTAATTAATATTAATATTAAAATAAAACAAAATAAATTAAAATACAATAAAATAAAAATGATTCATCATTTAAGTTAATCATTAAAATGTCCCAGAATATTATTCATTATTGTCATTGTCACATCATCATCATCATCATCATCATCATCCTCATCATCATCATCATCATCATCAACTTTATTCAAATATAATTACCACTACCACTATTTCATATTATAAAATCTTTTTGTTGTTATTATTTTGTCAGTATTAAAATAGTAGTCGCCAAACATTTTATTATTCATATTGATTAATTTTGTTATACTTATCATCATTGTTATTACAATAATTATATTATTATTTACCTTCATTATTAAATTTGTTTTGTTGTTGTTATTATTATTATTATTATTATTATTATTATTATCAATATCCTTATAATCAATATTCATTATTATTATTGTTATTATTACTATTCTTCTTCTTCTTCTTCTTCTTCTTCTTCTTCTTATTATTATTATTATATTATTATTATTATTATTATTATATTATATAATCAATATTCATTATTATTATTGTTATTAATACTATTCTTCTTCTTCTTCTTCTTCTTCTTCTTCTTCTTCCTCTTATTATTATTATTATTATTATTATTATTATTATTATAAAAGCCGGTTCATACATCCTATCCAATATTAAGTTACTACAGTAATCAATTTAAAATTTCCAATTGTTAGATCTTTATTAAGGCAAACAAATAACCTTGAATACCTATATCAAACTCATTCAACAAATGTAGGAAGCAGCAAAATTATCATTATTATTTTATACTAACACTATATATTGTTATTATGATAATATAATGAAAAAATAATATATTGAAAAAGATGCATGTATTATTGAAAATAACTAATAAACGTTTCTGTGATTTCTAAATATTTTTAATACCTTACCTTTGAAATTACCCTCGTAATCTGTTTAAAAATTATCAGTATACGATATGACTATTTTATACCATATAATGTAAATTACTTGTATTGTGTAGTTACTTGAAGCTATTATTGTTTACTAAGGATTAATATTAGTTACCATACAACAATGTGCAAACAAATGACTATTATTAAATAGAAATAATTATTTGAAACTATATAATTATTAGTATTAGATAGTAATACTTGATATAATATGACTGTGTGTAAAAAAAACTCCCAACAACTACACAAACAGTAGACATAAATGTATAATAAATGCGGTTTCCTAGCCTCTATCATAAAATAACCCTAAACGAGTTTATATGCCGTTAAAATCCTTCACTAATTGTCAACCATCACTCAAACACAGATTTTTTATAGTCTTAATTGTTGTACACCCAGTGAGGACCGAGTTCACTAGCAATGGCTGTAAACCGTAAACTGGTTTGGTAGAGCTTATTTGTTTAACTTAATATCAAACCTTAATGGGTTATTTAATGCCGGAATTTAATTCATTTGTAAATGGTTGTTATAAGCATAACAATTTCTATTCAATTGTTAAATTGAAATCATCTGTTGAAATTGCGCATTTTTTAATTTGACAATAATGATAATTTTAGAAGCGGACACCACCAAACAAACAGAGATTGAATAAAAGTTAAAAAAAAAATACCCAGAAGGACAAGAAAACTTCTAGAAACCAGCTCTACCGCAGAAATCCCATGAAGGAAATAAATATTTGAGCCACCCCCATCATAAATACTCTGAACAATTCTTAAAGTGGACAAGAGAGAATACATATATCCCATCCCTATCATCTCTTGGGTGTAATGCCTTGTGTCATTAACCTTCTTGTCTTTTAGTCTATCTGTCGGAGTTTCTCCGGAGGAAGGTGGAAAAATTCCTGCCAATATTGAGGATTGCATAGATGCCCAAATCCAAGACTGGAAGAATACACAAAAAAGCAAGGAAAGATTAATTACGACAGCCAATAATAGCAGCTGTAATATACGGACAAGCAGAAAAAAAAAACAGAAATGGGAAGAAGAACAATTATGTGGATACTTCAAACGACAAATTGGGGAGATTGTATACGAAAATACTTGAAAAGGGTTGAGAAAAGGAAACCTCGAGAGAGAAACCGAGTCACTCATAATTGCAGAACAAAATAATGTCATAAGAACAAACTTATCAAAGAAAATAGATTAGACACAACAGAACAGCAACTATAGGATGTGTGGAGACAGATGGGACGATGAACTATATATATTAAGCGTATGTAACAAACCAGAACAATGAGTATACAAGGCTTGCACGACTGGGTTGGAAAAGTAATCCACTGGGAATTGTGCAAGAAACTAGATAGTGACAATAGAACAAAACGGTATATACATAAACCAGAATCTGTTTTTGAGACTAAAATGAATAAAATTATCTGGGACTTTGAGATAAAGACGTATTACCTTATTCCAGCCAGAAGACCAGACCTAGATTCATTAATAATAATAACAAATTTAAAAAAGAAGAAAAAAAGAAAAAGAAACCTTGTCAAATAGTAGATTTTGCAGTTGCAGCAGATCACTGGCTGAAGATGAAAGAAAACAAAAGATAAACAAACACCGAACCTTGCTAAAAAATTGAAAAAAAACAAACTGTGGAATATAAGGGTAAAAGTGATACCAATTGTAATTGGTACACATGGAACGGCCCCCAAAAGTTTAGAAAACTGACTAGAGGAAGTGAAAATCAGAGGAAGAATTGAGACCATCCAGACAACAGCATTGTTGAGATCGGCTAGAATACTCAAAAGAGTCATGGGGACCCAAGGAGACTTGTCACTTAGACTCCAGTGAAAAACCATTAGTTAACGTTGGTGTGAAAAAAATAATAATAATGATTAAAATAATTTGCTCAAACGATTATATGATATAACGTATTCCAAAATTTATTTTAATAATTCATACACAATTATATTATCAAGTCTTCTAATAATCTTACAAATTTATGCACAATTGTAAGGTTTAAAGGAATTATTATTACACAATAATTATTTGTTTGCACAGTTATATGGTTTTAAGTAAGTAAATAATAATAATCCTTATCCCCGGTTCACAGTGGACGTAGGAGCAATGGCAATGAAGGGGTACTCCACACTTCTCAAGACTGGAGCCTAGATGCAGTTTAAGTGTCATATTCAGGACACCCGTAAACAAGGACTATAACACTGAGAAAAGATATTTATTGCACTAGTGACAACATGATCTTTTCTGTCTAGTTCTTATTTGATATAGAGTCACAATTACTGGACACCTAGTTAGGACCAAAGTCGCAATTATTCTAACCATTTCTGTACAGTAAGATGTATTAAGTTATTGGTTAAAAAAGGGTATTAGTAGCGTCTGTACAACTACTAAATTGTAACTTATGATTGTCTTGCACATTTATTTGGGGATGATATGCCAGTAAGGATCTTGTCATACTAAAGAGTGACGTAGGTAACTATCATATCAAACATATGCCAAACCACTATTAGGTATTTATCGGGTATAGTCAACTTTCTTCTGATGCCAGGTATTTTTAATTTGTTAGCTTAGTACCGCATAAGATCAAATGTTACGTGAATCTGTAGGTAGACAGATTGTTTTAAATTTATCTTCCCAATGGGGAGGTACTGTTTTCCAAATGGAGAACCCCTGTCTGTGTTGAAAAGCATTTTTATGAATCCTGCATTTTTGGTTATAGTTGTTCACATAAATCTGATGAAGCATTCTTTAAGTATTAACAAAATAGCACACGTCTCAAAATCATTCAACCACAAGAATCTTTTTCTGGGTTGTTTTAAAATTATTTGACTTGGATAAATACAAACATGAAGTTTTAATTCTTTACAAATGTTTATCACTAAATAGTTGGTTGGTTGGTTGGTTGGTTGGATCTTACGACATGTCAATCCTCGGCTTCTTTTATGTCGAAGACATTTTTCTTTTCATTTTTGGGTATTCAATTTTTTTTGTACTAATTTTCACATTTTTAAAACTCATTTATTTCATCTATTAACCCATATATGATACCCTAACCGGTACTACCACTCCGAGTCATAGTGGACCTAGGAGTAATGGCAATGGAGGTGTACACCGCACTACCTAGAGCTCCAGAATTCTAGCCTTACCAGTAGATGCAGTTTAACTATTACTAAATAGAAATAATGACTTAAAACCATATAATTGATTGAAAAAAAAGAAGTTCGGTATGCTTAAAACCAAGCAAACCAACACTAATTTATTTTTCATGAGTAGCTAAAAAGAATTTTAATTATTCTTTGCGCCACTGTAGTTAACAAACAAATAACTCATACTGAAAGCATCGTATCTCTCCAGATCCTCGAAGTTAAGCAGCGATGGGTCTGCTCAGAACTTGAATGGGTTACTAATAAGCAACAGCAGGTACCGTAAGCAACGTAAGACTTACCAAATCTAATTTAATAAGAAGTTATATAAAGATTTATTAACCGTTCTGTAAAATCTGTATAGACCTTATCAATGATAGCATTGATTATTATTTGAATGTTAATTAAACTCTTTCACAATAAAGAATGTATAATTAGCATAATACCCGTAAAAAGATGGATTGTTTATGTACTGATCGACTTTTCTTTTTTTCAATGGCTTTTGGATGTTGCGCATCAGTTATGTTAACGAGTTGAGAACACAGCAGTATCAGTCGACTGATATCCGTTCATGTCTTTCGTGTAAATAGAAGAAAAAAAATAGCTGAAAGGATGTGGAAAATAATATTACCTTATTTTTACTTTATGCAAATAAAGAAGATCATAAGCGAAAAACAATTACAGTGACTTCCCTTTGACCATAGCAACAGAGCTCAAGGGTATTGGCCATAACCTGATGAGAAACCTCATGCAATTGGTTAAGGGCCTTTTGTCAGCGACACGTTACCAGGCTCAGTTTGGCCGCCAAATTTGAGGGTTGATACCTTAAATCACTCTCTTCCGCTGGGATTCTCGTCGGAGCACGACGTATGTTTTTTTTTATACAGGAAAGGCATTGGGAACGATTGGGTCTTTGAACAGCATGGAATTGCCGCCGACGCGTAAAATCAAACAACAAACTAGCAAGACACCCCCTGGGTTCAGATAAGTCACGCGGGGCATTATCTCGCAAGCATTTCATAATTTGTACAATTTATACATTTACATACATTCCTATTTGTGACATTTGCAACTCATACTTTACATACATGTTCTATTGTAATACATTGTAAAATTACACACACATTTGTAACACAAGTTACACTTTGTATTTGTATTGTATCTTACGTTTTGCTATGATAAATGCTTTTTGTTTATAAGGCTTGTTGTTGTTGTCGTTAACCTATTCTTTACCCTCATCTGACTGTTTTCTTTATAAGGATTAGAAAGTGTAAAGGTAATACTACGAAGAAAAAGAAAGAAAGAAAGAAAGAAAAGAGAATAGCTAAAAAGATTAGAAATGGTAATGTGAATATTAGAAAGAAAGAAAGAAAGAAAGAAAGAAAGAAAGAAAGAAAGCATCACAAGTGTATCTGCTTGACTTGAAGATCTCCATTTGAAAGTGACTATTGCCTGTCCCCTGAGCGGGTATATGCGACGTATATATTCAGCTAGAAACTAAACAACAATTTCGATAAATTAAATCATTTATTTTCCATCCTTTCGAAACTATTATCATTGCTGTCAAACGATTTCTGAAAAGTTGTTCAAGGATGGAAGACGACGAAAATATTTTCCCCAGTACACGTGCCATACAAAATTACTTTTGATAGATTAGTAAATCGAGAAACACAAAAAGTACAGACGAGACTTAGATGGATGAGACAACAAAACTTTGTACTTTTCTGTCATTGATATATATATATATATATATATATATATATATATATATATATATATAATATATATATATATATGTGTGTGTGTGTGTGTGTGTGTGTGACATCTTAGTTCTGTTAAAATCAATTTGTATTTGAAACTCAATAATATACATTGTTGAATTTATTTTGTTTCTATATTTTTCTTGGTGAAACGAATATAATGCATTTCTATGTCAAAAAGAAGAGAAAATAAAAGAAAATAATTTTAAAAGATCGTCAAGATTTACTGGATACTCTCACCTACACTATCTCTCCAACAAAATCAGTGAAAAAAAATCTTGTAAATCTTCGAGATAAAAAAAGGATTTAAACAAATAATTTTTTCGCCGTTTTAAAATATATTTTTATTCTTTTTCTTTTATTTCTAAGAAGAATAAATGACTGATTGTATTTTGTGTGTGATGTATTCAAAGATTTGACGCTGCATATTTCATTTTGAAATAATGGCATCCTTTCGGCCATTTTGAAAGAAAGAAAATGGCAGAAAATTTTGAAGGATGGAGAAAAAGAAGGGTAGATAGTTAAAAGCATTTGAAGAGTAGCAATAATCTAACCAGTCTTCTTTTTTTTTCTTTTTATGTTTTGAAACATTTTTCTTTATCTATTTGTTCCGTGTTCTTGTCTATCATTTTTTTTTTTTTTGCTTTCTTTAGTGCTCTTGGAAGAAAGAAGCCACCATATTCATCGCCCAACCACAAACACTTGGCACGCTTTAGAAACATGCTAAACAATTAATTCTACAAACCTTTTAAAAATTTCCACTTGAAACTTTTATCCTTCGTTTAAATAATTTATATTTTGTGATTTTTTATTAATCGACGCACCAAAAATATACTGAACTGAAATTTTTCTTTGATGTGCTTAATTGGGTTACTTAATACATGTACACTTGTGTATATAACTTATTTATTGTTATGCCTCCTTGGGCATCTCCCTTCTTTTTCTATCTTCTCAAATCAACCTTGGAAAAAAAAAGAAAAGTGTGAGAGAGATTGTGGTCTGTTCTGGGTTGATATTGGGAAGAATGCAACATTTCTCCTAATAGAAAAAAATACAAAATGAATACTTTCAATAAATAAAAAACGCGAAAATAAGAAATCCTGTCCGTTCCGAAGAGGTTGGACAAATATATACATTATCTTCTGTTGCTATGTAGTTACCCAACACAGTTCAGAGCAAGCTCATCACTACTTAACTCTTAACATCCTGTTGAGAATTTTTGAAGTCCAGAGCTCCATTCCTATAAGGATTTATCAATAAATAGCTAAAAAATGGCCTTTTTATTTGAAGTTACCTATTTTCCCGTAAGACCAAAATATTACATTTAAACAATGGCTATCGTTTGGGGATGATTAGGAAAACGAATATGACTTCCAGCCGGGTGGAATGAAACAGTATAGGATACTAAGAGTTAATTGCGGTATTCTAATCTGAAAGGGTACTATTAGTGTGACGAGACTGTAAGTCACTTTTTCTGTGTCTTTTTAACCCATCCGTAATTTCGGCACGGATGAAGTTGTAAAATCTGTGCTCTTTGCTAGGATTATATTATCACTCATCGACACTCCTGCTTAAGATTAGTATAGTAATTGTACCCGTGGAGTCAGTACCATTGTATGGTTATACCACTTAAACTGTAACTAAACGCTTAGATAAAAAGCTAGATGAGAACTACGCAACGAAGTGGAAGCGTTTGTGTAATGGTCACTGCCGTAAGAAATTAAGTCGGTAATCCAAGTTCGAATCCTACATGAGGCTGTTTACATTTTCACATAGCGCTAATACACTTGGGAAAGGTATTCATACAACTATTCTACTTCCAGTTATGAATAAATATGGTGGACTGGGTTCATTAACCTTGATTAAACAATCAGTCTAGCAGAAAGAAAACACTGAATTTAGACCTGTTAAACTCCACTTAAAAATGACCACGTGTCCCGTAAATATATACACACAAGGATGTCGCATGGCGTTTTGAAAAAAGTCCTGAAAACGACTCCCTATAAAACTGAAGTTGTACGGTCATCTACCTCCCATTTTGCATACCATCCAAGTAAGACGAGAAGACGTGTTGGATACTGCTGGAGAAGTAACGATGAACAATTAAGCGGCATTCTCTAATGGACTCCCACTCTTACACACATTCGTGTTGGTCCAACATAAAAAATTACATTTATCAGCATTCGTTGAACACTGAGTGCCGTTTATAAGACCTATCCAGTACGATGGCTGATAGGGGCGGATGAAGAGAGAGAGAGAGAGAGAGAGAGAGAGAGAGAGAGAGAGAGAGAGAGAGAGAGAGTAAAAGGAATACGTATTATCTGCGCGCCTTAAGGATGATTATAATGATGAAGCAAAAATAAAAATAAAAAAGAGTCGCTAGTATGAATAAGTAAATGATATTTAAAATTCAATAACTTTTTTAGTCAATTGCTTTGTTGTGTGAGTAGTAGCTGATCACATGACTGGAACTATTTGTCTCATCCCTAGCATGTGAAAATCTTTAATGAGGGTAGGTAAACTACCTCTAGGGAGACAATGATTATATCTTTTATAGTATAGACATGTTGGTTGGGCATCGATGTATCACATGACTATCCAGAAACCCATTCTCGATCTCTTTTGACTCTGCTCTTTAAACAAGAGAGACGTGTTTTGAAACTTGTCAACGAATGGTAAGCAACGTGGCGATTGTTTTCCATTTTTGTACCCCTTACACATACTGCTGGTTCATGGAACTATATGTGCATAATTTTAGCTTTTGGGACATGTTTGTGTATACTTTTTTCTTAATACAATGGGCATGTATATCAAAAGGTTAAATGTTCGTGTATGTACATATGTGTTTATCTCGTCTTTCCTTCCGTTCTGTTCGATATTAATATATCACGGATATATCAATATTAATATTGGTCTTTGATGAGCGGGGATTCGATTAAATATATTCATTAGCTCCAAACGCACGAATTCACCTAGGGATATGATGTCTATAATGATGTAATCATTATAGACACTATATTTGTAGGGGCACGTGGTCTAATAGTTAGAGTCGTAGGAAATGGACTCGTCCAAGCGGGTTCAATTCCTGGACGAAGCTGCTGGCATTTCACATGGCGCTAATACCCTCGGAAAAGGTATGAATTCTCCCTCTAACTATGGGTAAATAGCAGAGTAGACTTTATCTTTAACCATGGCTTGATAACCAGTCTAGGAGAAAGAAAACTCTGAATTCAAATTGTTAAACCCCGCTTAAGAAATTGACCTTGTGTCGCATCCTGCTCGTGCGGAGGGGTTGGTAAATCTAATAATAATGGAGATTCGCTTCCGGTTTTTGTCTGTAACAAAAATTATGTCAATGCTTACGTCACATTACCGAACACATAATCCAACGTCATAACATAGAATAAATATACTCAAAATGTGAGCATGCAGCGTTAGACAATCCTCATTGTTTCAATAAATAGATGCCCGGCGTTATAGATTTATATATAGTTTGTTTTATTTTAATATATATTTAAAGTTATCGGAACTGTTTCCATTTCAAATTGTCTTTTTTTTTTTTTACTCCTTTAATAAATTTGACGATTTTACATACTTATGGTACACACTCTATGACATTGAATTTTCAGCTCCCATACCCTCAGCTAGTATATATAATGATGTAATCAAACAATACCTCACTGTTTTTATGGAAATGCTTAGGAAAATCTTCACAGTACATAAAATATATTTTTAAGTCCACGGAGTCGGTTTATCATTCCATGTCGTATCGGAAGTCGCTATTAGACGACATTATTAAAAGGCTTAACCACCCAGTTAGCTACGATTATGCTAACTAAATCGTTTGTTGAGGAGTAAGACCCCTTCCCAAAAAGAGATGCCCTGAATATGACACCAAACTGAATCTGAGATCTAGGGAATGTGTCGTACCTATTCACTTTTATTACTACTAAATCCATTATCACACACACACACACACACACACACACACACATATATATATATATATATATATATATATATATATATATATATATATATATGTCTTAGGGTCGAATCTATAGATCATATAGATATGTTTATGTTATATAGTAAGGTCACGTGAGTATTAGGAGGAGAGTCCATCGTCTAAGTACTTCAAGTGAGTTCTGCACTGTAATATGTGTGTTCTTAAATAGTGGCTAGAACCATTGCCACTGTTGAGGTACGGGGCAGATGGGTCATTCCATTATATCAGTTTAAAAGTTATAAAAACAGCTCTTAAGATGCAACTATATGAAAAATGTAAATATGAACGTACAATGAATGCGATTCTTTAACCACTCGGCATCAAATGACCTCAGTAGAGTCTACATGCTGTTAAAATCAATCAATCAATTAAAAACCTTATATATCCGCATATAACCAAACAGACATATTTCGGATCAGATTTCATTCCATCAATTATTATTTCTTTCAAGACAAACGGTTTATTGCGTTATTATTTTTTCGTTTTTTTTTATTTCCAAAATAAATATTAGATTGAGTTTGAAAAATGTTACCATACATTTTTTCTATAAAACAATACTTTACACACCATTAAGATATTTTTGTGTCCGTTTTTTTTTTTTTTTTTTTTACTTTTTTTAGTGTCCATTCACTAACAGTCTAGAGTATACATTCTAGTGTATACTTTTGCATTTAGTAAATTACCCATCCAGTTTATTTGACGACTAAGTTTGCCGCGCACTAGGAGCGTATTCGAGATAATTCATCTAAACTTATATTGTCTGACGACCCATCTAAAACTTATCAGCCACGAAACAGGACGATGCATCACGAACAGAAGTCTTGGCACATGATTACAAGAATACATATTTGCGACAAGCTGTTTGCTGTCCAGAATAAACTGAAAGCTCTCTCTCTCTCTCTCTCTCTCTCTCTCTCTTTCAATCTCTCTCACCCCCTCTCTGTCTGTCTGTCTGTCTGTCTCTCTCTCTCTATATATATATATATTGTGTGTGTGTGTGTGTGTGTGTGTGTGTGTGCTTATATTCTATCAATATATTTATCTATCACAACCTGCTTATCTATCTCGCAAACTTGTTAGTTTTGCTTATAATCTATCTATCTATCTATCTATCTCTCTCTACACACACACACACACACACACACACACACACACACACACACACACATATATATATATATATATATATATATATATATATATATATATATACCTCAGTCTACTCTGTATGCGTATTTATGTAAAACATGTATAGATATGTACATGTAATAATGTACGTACATGCAGTTGTTCTGATATATATATATATATATATATATATATATATATATATATATATATATATATATATATATATATATATATATATATATTCAGAATATCTTTCTCACTGATTGCTTCTTACCATAAACACCACATTCCATCGATTGAATCTGACATCGATAATGTCTTTATGTCATTTCTTGTAATTGGACACTGACCAACTGACCACACTTTCTTGTTCACAGCTGGTTAGCATTGGACAACAATAGATAGAAACAACAGTCTAATCAACGCGTGAGAGTGCTCACACACACGCACACACACGCGTGCATGCACACACACACATGCATGCGCCTGTGTATCTACGTGTACGGACCTTAACGAGAATCAAATACCCTTTTCGGAAAGTCGTTCTTGTTGTAACGTTGCCTTTGTTTTCTTCTTTTACAACACTCTTGAAAACTGAGCCTCTTGTCGGTCTAATAAGACCGCCGTTCACTGATGCTCCAAATACGATATCCCTTTGGAAAAGAAAGATAATGTTTCTGTCGTTGTTATTTACATATTCATGAGGCTCGTTCCGCTTCCCGTTCTAACTACCATCACCATCCCCACCACCATTCCCTATCCTTTTCGTTTTCTGCTCTTAAACCCAACCCAACCCCGTCTAACCTTTTCTCCTCTGGCCGAATAAAGTTTGCTTTGCCCACAAGAGATATCAGGTTGTAATGGTCGTCTGCAGTTTCACTTACTAAAATAATTACAACAGATTGAGAAACAGGGAAGACGTCCCGCTTTGGAAGATTCTTGAGACAGTTGCTTTACATAAGAGACAAGTAAAAGTCGAGTCTTGTAATATTCTGTAGACACTGTAATCATAATTCAGGCGTTCTCCGTCTGGACTGCTTGATAACTGCAAAGCGAATTCTTGTTTTTATTTATCAATTATTTCTCCTTTGAAGCCGGACAGTTTTGATCATCAGACAAATCGACACAGTGAGTTAAGCGTTTTCTGCAAGTATCCGTTCAACAGGTTATCATCGTCCCACAGGCAATAAGAAAATCTGCATTTCATAAATTCACTACCGACTCTGTCGTTTAGTGTTTCTTTAACGGTCATGTCAGTTTCTGTAAATGCAACTTCGAGTTTTAGAGAAAAAAGTTGTAGAAAGGTGTGACATATTAGACGTTACTACAGAAAATAAACTTGTGAGAAAGGTTTAGTTCCATTTAACTCACGAATGATTGGTATTAAGTTCCGAGTCAGTAATGAATATACAATCCTGTTCAGTATTAAATCCAGAATGGGCAAAGTTCAAAAGTGACAAATCCAAATAGTAAATCCAACATAAGCATGAAGTCTTTTTTCCTTGCATAAGTCGTTGCATTAAATGACTTGCTTGAAATATGTATTTTATGCCAATGAGACTATTAATCTATCTCAGAATGCCATGTAGATGGTTATTTGTTTCAGAACGTTGTTTATGGGTTATACCAAGAAATTATTTTTTGATCTCAAATTTTTTTTATTTGCCAGAGATTAATTTGATCTATTGGTTTAGAACTAAATTGTATACTATACAAGTAGTTGATACCATATAACTTTTAATTATTTGTATTGAGAATATATACTTGAAGCTACAATTGTTTACTAAGGATTGTTATTAAATAATTGAAATCCTATAACTGTGTTCAAACAAATTATTATTATCATTAAATGGACATAATTACTTGAAACCATATAATTATCAGTATTAGATAGGAATAATTAAAACCATTCAGCTGTATACAGATCATTTGTAGTAGATAGGATACTTGTTGTCATGTGCAACGATATATCTTAAGAAAGAATTACACAATAATATATATATATATATATATTATATTATAATATATATATACTAGACAAAAGATGACCCGTTGGGTCACCCATTCAGCTCTAGATAGATAATTGAGATTAGGGAAAAGCGAAGAAAATAATAAATAAATAAATAAATAAATAATAAATAAGGCCGGACAAAACATTAAAATTATTTGTATGTTAAGCTTCCTAGGAAAGGGAATGTTTGACCTAATTTAAGCTACTGATTGCTGTTAGTGAAATTATTTAAATTATCCCCTCTCTCTCTTCTCTCTCTCTCTCTCTCCTCTCTCCCTCTCTCTCTCTCTCCTCTCCTCTCTCCCAGAGAGACTAAGATTATATAACGAGGAGGTAATCAAGAGATATATAGAGGGGCAAAAAGTGATAGGCAGAAAGTAAAGTAAGAGATTGGTCAGTTTTTGATTTAATTGCAAATTACGACTAATTAGAACCAATTAAAATTGATTTTTTTCAAACATAATTCAATCCAAAAAGTAAGGAATAATTTAGTATAATTTCGTGTTGTTAAACTAAATTGAAAAAAAGCTTTAGGGAACCAAAAGTTGATTCGCTCAGCTTTAGTATAATAATAATAATAATAATAATAATAATAATAATATAATAATAATATATATATATGTATAGGTTGGTTTATATATATATATATATATATATATATATATAATATATAATATATATATATATTATAGTAATAAGGTATAAATACATAAAATAAATAAGATCAATAATCATAATTATGATTAAGGATAAAAGTGGAGCGGCTAAAAAACCGTTTTTAATATGACACTAAAAAACAATGTTGATTGCAATCAAAGTTGTGTCTAGTATATATATATATATATATATATATATATATATATATATATATATATATATATATATATATGCGTAATAACATGAAACAGACACTGATAAGAAAGTCCGGGAAATGTAATATTATATCAATTATACTATATTAATTATATTATATCATACTAATTATATTACATTATACAACACAATATACATATGTGCGTATCTCATATTCAAAGCTTTAAAAGTACATAAGAAGATAAAAGACGAAAAACAAAATAAAATAACAGCGGAATATGTGTGCGTGTGTGTGTGTGTGTGTGTGTGTGTGTGTGTGTCTGTATTTAATTGGATGACGTTTATCAAAACTCGACTTCAAAACAATGTTTTAAATTTCATATCTCAAATGTTGATTTTGAAATATTTAAAACCATCTGTTATTATTTTACATCTCAAATGAAGTTCAATGGCTTTGATAAAATCGCCATATAAACAAATGTAAAAGTTACTGCAAAGTTACTTGATGTCATAGCCACTTTGAAAGCTGATAGATCAGTCCGGGGGGGAGGGGGTCAGTAAGGCTATGGCCAATGGGCAAATATGTAAAAATAGGGTTTTAGACGAGGACAACAATGTGTTAAATTGGCAAGGGTTTGATCAGGTTGGCTACTGATGAAATGATTTATATATTTTTGTTTTCGACGGTGTTTAATTATAAAATAGGGTTTATTTTCAGCCTTTTTCTCGAGACAGCATCCAAATGAGATATTAAAAAAGTCACAGCAAGATTGTAGACACACACATGCATACGCAAGCATGCGCGTAAAGATGCACATACACACACTCGCACAGATGAAAAGTTTGAAATAAATTTGCAATATTCTGCTTTAACATCAACACACTACTTAAATATATATATATATATATATATATATATGGCTGCCATCCACAAACACACACACACACAATATATATATTCATATTGATAGTCTCTAAAATTTATAAATAAAAAGTTCTCAATATTATTGATAGACCATATATGACTAATTTAGGAAGGGAGAATAGTCGAATTCCCAAGTGTATTAGCGCTATGTAAAATGCAAACAGCCTCGTCCAGAATTTGCTTTCGTCTACTCGTCTCCATATCCTGTGAGGCTAACCATTACAACATGTGCATCTATATCTATATCTATCTCTCTCTCTCTCTCTCTCTCTCTATATATATATATATATATATATATATATGGGAGAATGTGTGCTTAATTGAAGTCATACCTAATTTGAAAATTAATTATTGGATAATTAATGAATTAGGCGAATGTATTTGTTCAAATGTAGAGCGTAAACAAATTGAGAACAGATATATTCGCCTAATTTATTAATTATCAACTAATTAATTTAAATTAGGTATGACTTCAATTAAGCACATATTCTCCCAAAAATTGTCGGCATAGCCAGATCAAACAAACTGTTTGCGTACTTTCATTTATATATATATATTATATATATATTATATATATATATATATATATTATAAAATAGAATGGCCCTCTACACCCAGTCCTGGTCTCATTGTTAATGAAGAAAGACAAAATTATGTCCGTTTTATAAATAATATTTCAGTATGGTATGTTAGAATTGTATAATTGTATTATCCCTTTTTTAACAATTTTTTTTTGACCCCACATCTACTTCTGGTCCTATCGCTAATGAATGAGGCAAGTGAACCGATAAAAACCTTAAGAATTTGACCGTTGGTCGAGTCTTTTAGAAGAAAAGATGGAATCTAAACTGCAATTTCACGATCTGAAAAAGGTGGTATAATTTTCTTATTTTCAAAAAGTTTTTAGAATGATGATGAAAGATGTGGAATAAACAATCCCAAAATAGTCGAGTTCGCTTCAAAAAGATATATAAGCGAGACACCTAGACTGAAGGAGGACTGCTCAATACTAAAAGTTGGCAAGGACATAGACTTATACATAGAAATTCTTACTTTTTGTTCTTTTACTCTCTCTCTGCCAGTGGATAACAGATATAACGCAGAGTATTATACATGCTATAAGAGTGTGTAGAAACAGAACCATGGGTAGAAGCATGGTGGATGTGAGACGTGGCCGATGAACTCAAGGGGTCAATGGGTCCCTCACAAGATGTTAGGAGGATGAACCTTGTAGGTAAAAGGCCAGGATTAAACAGTTTAGTTAGGTAACTACTGTTACTCATTACTAAGCCTGAAGAACTATTTTATGATTTAACAAAGCAAACACTGAAATATTTCCATGAACTCAGATTAACCCAAAATATCATTTGCCAGTACAAAAAATCACAAAACATTCCGCATCATCCTTCCAATGACCAGACAAGGGACGCGTTCCGCTGAGGTTAGATTTCTGGACAAGTGTCTGAAAAATCAGCTACAGAGCCCCAACAACATCACACCCTAAACCATATCGCTTTAAACCAGAATCAAAAGACATGCCGCATCGCCCTTCTAGTGGTTACATAAATGGTGCGTTCCGCTGACGCTAGAGCTCTGTCTCAGTGTCCGAAATATCAGCTACAGAGACCCAATGACAACGTCACCCCCGGACCGCATCGTTCTTTGAGCAGAAAAACAAGGCGCACGCTCTACTGAGAATCATATGCGGACAAGATCATATGTATTACCATAGCGAATTAGAACCAAAATATCATGAATCCAGTAATAGAGGGAATTTGTGTCAGGATTTGCATGTGTAGGATGCTCCTCAGTCCTCGTGCCTAAAATCGCTAAACAAGTTCTCTCTTGAGAATAGGCTTGTAAGTTTAAACCCTATTCCAAAAACAAAAGGTCAAACTATAGACATACTCCTACCCAAATAATACAAAAGTACAATTAGACCACATCCTAATAATCAAAAAGTATATAAAAAGCGTTATGAACTGCAAAGCATACACCTCTTTTAAAGGAGTATCCTCCGATCACAGAATCGTCTCAGCAAAATTACGCCTGATCTTAAGCAGAAATAAAAGACAAACCAGTAAATCTGTACAATACGACTGGTCTTCACTTGTCAACAGAGATATATGCAATCGCTATTCGGTGACAGTAATGGAATAAGTTTAAATTCTTTAGGAAACCTCAGTAAGGCATGAGAACAGGATACCCCGTGGATTGAATAAAGGAGTTGGGTTCCCGAGTTCGAAAAGGCTACCGACCTGACAAGAAATACCTGAAGAAGGGCACATCGGCCGAAACGTTGTACAGAAAACAATAAGATAATATGCCGTAAAACGCAATAACCAACCAACTAGGTGGCATTGACAAAGTCTTTCGTATTCTTCATTTGAAATATGTTACTGAAAAAATGTTAAACTTATTCCTTTCTGTCACTGAATAACGATTGCATATATCACTGTTGGCAAGTAAAGTCCGAGTCCGAAAAAAGTTCCCAATTTCGCGAAGGCTCCAAAGTCTGACTATAAATACCTGAAGAAAGCGAGAGGGCACATCGGTCGAAATGTTGTACGGATAACAATAAACATGAGGACAATAGTCTGAACAATCCAAATAATGCTAAATCGAATGTTGATTTTTTTAAAATTATAAAATATTATGGTCTTTATTAAAATCATTATAAAAAATCTGGGATTATGTATAATGGCCAGTTGAAGGGGATTTCCCGAAATATAGAAAAACCATTTATTATTTTTCTAATACATCATTTTCAACGGCCTTTAATTGTATTATATTTTTTCAACAGTTTTTTTTATTTATTAACATTAGTTAAATAAGGCATGCTATTTTCATCAAATTTATATAAAAATCCGCACTTCAATATATATATATATATATATATATATATATATATATATATATATAAGGTGTGTCAAAAAAGTATCGGGATTTTTTTGTACTTTTTGACACATCTTGTATTCTGAAAGAAAATAACGTTCCATTCATTAATTTTTTTCAGAATACAAGGTGTCAAAAACGTACAAAGTCTAAAGCTGTATGTACCAAGATAGAAATGAATAATGCATGAATAGAACGTTATTTTTTTCAGAATACGAGGTGTGTCAAAAAGTACAAAAAATCTCGATACTTTTTTGACACACATTATATATATATATATATATATATATATATATATATATATATATATAGCTGGTACTTCGAGTTCGATTATATCTAAAGCATGGCATCATTTTTCTACAATCTATTAAGCAATTCCTATGCCGGAAGCTTATTATCGTAAAGAAAGTGATATACTGATTCACCCCATTCACTAAATTTTAACAACATGGATCCAAAAGGAAATGTCAGTTTTCGGTATTAGATGTTATTGAAACGACAACTTTGACATAAGAGTGTGCTTCTCTTACCTAGACGGAAGCGTTAACAAAAAGTAGATGTCGATCATTCCCAGTTTTATACTAGATAGATGATTTATTAAAATATTGGTATCCGTCATAATGTTGACCTTACAAGACCGTTCATCCGCTATATGTCAGGTAGTATTTCTTATCCTGCCAGGTGTCTAGCCACCCTCCTCATCAGATAAGACAATACAACCATTTTAACTGGATTACATTATACGAGGAGCACTCTTTGGGTTACCTGGTTATGCATACATACATATATACATACTTGTCCTGGTATGACACTAAATTGTAGCTGATAGTGAGGCTTTAGTTCTGAAAATCTTGGGAGTGTGGGGTATCTCTCTGTCACCATTTTCCAGGTCCACTCTGAACCGCAGTGGTAATGCCTGTTAGGGTCCATCTATTGGTTAAATAGTCTGTTTAGAATTAGTTATATTCGATAGGAACACTTGATGTATATATGTATTTACTCTCCGCCAAGGGTAGGACACTAGGTAGTACAACTGTTTTCACTTTAGACTTTTTTCTTTTTCTTCTGGTTGCCGTACCAAGATTAAAGATCCCAATATTTCCTTCTAATTACCATAGCTGGATGAGAATAGTTGGATTTATATCTTTCTCATGTGTATTAGCGCTATGTGAAACGGACACAGATTCGTCCATGATTTGGACTTGGGTTGCCGATTCCATTTCCACCGAAGATAACTGTAAATTATTTGAATTCAGAAAGGTTACTTGAAACTTTAATTCTTAACTAAGGTTTATTTTTAGTTACTTGAAAACATTTAGCTATGTGCAAATAAATGACTATTCTTAAATAGAAATAATAAATGACTATTATTAAATTGAAATTTACTCAAACCATAAATACTTGAAAACATAGACCTGTGCGCAAAAAATTTCTAACCTCTAGGAATAACATACCGCCAGACAGATTGACATGCCGTTAAAATTAATCAATAAATGCGTACATATACAGAGTATTTACGAAGCTCAGCATGAAAGTTTAGAGGCTGACCAAAATACTGTCAGGGAATGTGGCCAAAAAAGGTTTATTTTTCAATATAGTCCTTCTTGCGGTCCACAAATTTCCCCGTCGGTGTTGAGGGCTTGGATCTCATTGTTAAAAAAATCAACGGCAGATATGATGTCATCATATGAACTTTTCAACCCACCCTAGTAGTTTACATTTTGAAATTTTAGTTTTACGAAATAAATGAATATCTATTATTTTTGTGTGGTTATATATAATAAACATTTGTTTACTCGAAAATACATTGCTCTAAAACTCTAAAATAAAAAATGTAAAATGTTTTCAGTAGGCTATAAAAACACATAAGCCCTTGTATTCAAAAAATGTTAAGAGTTAGCATTTCAAAATATTCCCAGAATATATTTGTTTTCGCCTTTATTTTCTGTCATATTCATATGTAATATAAAAGGAAAATTTCGAAAAGTCTAAAATCCATAAGGTGTTTATCGACACCTTTTTCTATACATACGCAAAGAATGAGATAAAGTGATATACAATGATATTTTTGTTTATCTATAGATAAATGTAGCTATATAGTTACTGGTAGATAGATAAATAGACAGATAGATAGATAGATAGAATTGCTGGCAGCTCCCCCAGCGTAAATATAAGTCCCGTCATCACTGATAATATCCAGACCTTCCGGTCTTCCCGAAGCTTTTACACACCTTTCTGAACTTTATCCTTTCTTTTGACTCTGTTTTTCTTTTTATTCACGCGTCACATCACCCTTCACAAATTTCTATTTATTATTAAAATCGTCATCTTAGGTTCGTCACTCTGTTTGGTCCTTTGCCGAGTGAGAGTTCATCTCTATTGCCGCCACACTAAGTATGAACTTATCTTATAATCACTGAGATAAACACAACGTGTCATCTCGGTTTAATCTGTAGAAAGCATCACCAAAGCCTGGATGCTTGCACGTACACTGCCCCCGAACTGTTAAAAAAAACAAAACTATATTTTTTTAAAGTTTTATTCTTTTTAATCATCGTTATCATCATCTTCTCTATTATCATCATTAAGCGCAAAGGGCTGAGAATGTTTTGTAGTAGTGACAGTTGTTGTGATGGTATTGTTAGAATTTTGTTTTCAAATTTAAGATAGAAAAGAGCTGAATCTGTAGTGATAGTAGCAATGGTGGTATTAGATATTTTTTTTAAAATATTCACGCAATGAGTACCTAATCATAATCGCTAAAGTGACAGGAAGTATTCTTAAATAACCAGCACCTTCCACAGTATTTCCACCAAATTCAGTACTTCAATAAAAAGTCGTCAGCGCGGCCTAAAGTCGGTATCAGCCAATCAGCGAGGGGTCTATCCCCTTTTCACTAGAGCTAGACCAATGAGATTAGTTTAGCTTCTGAGGTGGAGCGCCACACCTACCATCAGCTCCTTACTTTACCGCACAGACCCCTGTGCTACTCATACGCTGAGTTGGCGAGGACCGGTATCGAACTAGAAACCTTGTGGTTTCTAGCCGAACGCTCTACCGACTGAGCTAACCCGGTCCATTATCCAATTTCCCCAGCATTGTTACAAGGTTCTTTAAGACCGTTTCAAGATATTTCTTTTGGTCGCTTATTAAATTCTACTCGGGATTGTTTTTCTATTGAAGATCGGCTGAAAAGTTCATAGGCTGACCAAGATACTCTCATGGAATGAGACCAAATAAGGTTCATTTTTCAAATTAATTTTACAGTACACACTTCCTCCATCGATGTTGCAGTGCTTGGATCTCATTGGTAAAAATATCAACAGCAGATATGACGTCATTTTAACTTTTCAGACAACCCTCGTATATGTGTTTCGGGGTAATTTTGGCGAGTCCGATTTTTTTCTTTGTCAGTGAGTATCAACATCCATCCTGTCGGAAGGTGGTTACAATATGCTGACTGCATCTCTTACATAGAGGTAAGACCTCCTCCTACCCACAAAAGTAGGAAGACCTGTGTAGGTCACAAAAATGCATCTGATGGTGAAGCTCCAATTATGGAGATCTGGGAAGTTATCCCTTCAATGCCATTACTCCCAAATCCACTCTGACCCGGAGTGGCAATTCCACAGCTACAAACTAAACAAATATGTTAAAAATTATTCCTCTTCAATAGGAATACTTGATGCCATATAACTGTAGATCATTTTATAAGAATAATTACTTGACGATATAATAGTGCTACTCATACGCTGGTGAGAGCCGGTATCGAACCCGGGACCTTGCGGTTCTAGTCGGACGCTCTACTGACTGAGCTAAGCCGGTATATATGTATATATGTATATGTAAGTCGGGTGGACTAAAATCTGTATAAAGACGATATAATAGTTTTCTAAGGATTATTATTAGCTACATGAGACCATATGATTTTGTGCAAACAAATCACAATTATTGTATATATACAATAGAAATAATTACTTGAAACTATATAAATATTAATATTAAATAGATATACATCAAACCATACAACTGTGCGCAAATTATTTGTATTAGATACATATTAGAATACATGATATCATATAACTGCAAATTATTTCTATTAAGAACAGTTATTTGAAGCTGAGGTTGTTTACTAAGGACTATTATTAGTTACTTAAAATGTTATATTTGTATGTAGACAAATGACCATTATTAAATAGAAATAAGTGCTTGAAGCCATATGATTTTTAGCATTAGATAGGAAACTTGAAACCATAGAACTATGTTCAAATAAATTGTATTAGATTGGAATGCTTTATATCATATAATTGTAAATTATTTGCATTGAGAATAGTTACTTAAAATTATAATTATTTAACTAAATATCATCTTGTATATACTTATATGCTCCGTGTGCCATACTCTGTTGCCATCTCAAATAAATAATAGGCCATTCTGTATTTACCGAAGATAGAAAGGGAGGAAAAAGCCCATGCTACACATCGGAAAGTTAAAAGACAGAAAATACAATAAGAAAGAAAGAAAGAAAGAAAGAGGAAAGAAAAAGTAGAAAGATATACAGACAGACCGATATATAATATATATATATATATATATATATATATATATATATAGAGAGAGAGAGAGAGAGAGAGAGGGGGGGGAGAGAGATGTGAAAATACGTACAAAACTAAGTCTATGAGGAGAGAAGGGAGTAGAACGAAAGGTGGTAAAGAGATAGATAGATAGATATAGATAGATAGAGAGAGAGAGAGAGAGAGAGAGAGGGGGGGAGAGGGGAGAAAAACATACATACATACATACATACATACATACATACAAAGAGAATGTTTATGCAGAGAAAAGAGAGAAGGACGATATGGATGAGAGAGAGAGAGAGAGAGAGAGAGGGAGAGAGATAGAGAAAAGAGAGAAGGAGAGAGGGGGGGGTAAAAGAAAAAATTAAGAACGTTTTTGAAATTGAAAGTGAGCAGGATTAGTTACATCTCATAGTAACATGAATTTCTATTGATTTGTGGCTTTGTATTTAATATCAAAATCATTGTGCTATTCTTTGAAACTTTTTATATTACACTTTCCCAATGGCATCAAAGTTTCTACTCCAGTTAAATCAAGATTAATATTAAACTATTTTGCAATACTTAAATTATCACATCGTGGTATATCCACGGGGCCCGCAAGTTATTATTAATAGTAATAGAAATGATTACTTGAAACCATAAAATTATTAGTAGTAGATAGAAATATGTTAAATCATACAACTGTGTTCAAATTATTTGTATTAGGTAAGGATAGTTGATATCATATAAATGTTAAACAATTATATTAAGTATTAATACTTGAAGCTATAATGGTCATTATTGAATGGAATTAATTGCTTGACGCCATATAATTAATAGTATTAGATAGGAATACCTGAAACCCTACATGTGTATTGCAAACATCTCTTAAAACAAACCTACACAAAAATATAAATATAACTGTACAATGAACGCAATCGTATAATGTTTTAAGCCTTGAGTAACCTCTATACATAAAATAACCCATGACGAGATGACGTGCCCTTTAAGATCATTATTTAGTCAATCCTAAGTATTGACGTCGTTACCAAATAAGCTAAGACCAATAACGACTAGATTATCTTAGTTTTCGTTTTATAGTCACATATTGAATATGTTCTTCTCAGAATGTTTGAGATGAGGCTTGATGATTAGTATTATCTGCGTTATTCGGACTATTGTCCTCATCTTCATTGTTATCTGTACAACGTTTCGGTCTATGGTTAGCGGAATGAAAACAGGATACCCACGTGGTCTGAATAAAGGGTTAGTTCAAAGTTCCGTGATGGCTCCCGATTAAGACAAGAAGGTTCCAGATCACAAGAAAGTTCCCGAGTCCGAAAAGAAGGTTCCCGAGTTCGAAAAGAAAGTTCCGAGTCCGAAAAAGGTTCCCGAGAAGGTTCGAAAAGAAGGTTCCTGAGCCCGAGAAGGTTCCCCGGTCCGACAAGAAATACCTGAAGAAGGCTGGATGGCATATTGTACAGATAACAATGAAGGTGAGGACAATAGTCCGAATAACGCAGATAATACTGAATATGTTTTATCTATGATTATGTTCATTTCTCTTATGCAAAAGTGTAGAACAGCCCCGTTGCGACATCCCAAAATCATATATCAAGAATGACATTCCATATTTTTAGGAGATATGAATTTATTGAACTATATTGACTTTTAATAATACGCGCGTGTTTGTGTTTGTTGTGTTGTATCCTTGAGGTGGCAAAAAGAATACATAGAGAATACAGGATGTGTGAATATGTATTTATTCAACACTTAACATAGAACAAAGAAGTAGTACAAATCACAAGACAGACGTACAAATAAGGGATTGGAGTAGACGTAGTAATTTCGTTCGAATAAATTTCGACCTCAGTTACTGCTACGTCGACTCTTAAATGCTTCTGGGTCAGTCCATCTTGTAGGGGTGTTCACTCCTCTACAACAGTTTGTTGGCTTGTTTGTTTGTTTGTTTGTGTGTGTGTGTGTGTGTGTGTGTGTGTGTGTGTGTGTGTGGTTCTGTATAAATAATTTTAACAACATTTGTTCTTGCAGGTGATACGGTCATTTAAGTTCCGTAAACTACTTTCAAAGGCAATTTCCTTTTTTCTTTTTCCTTCTGCCATAAAAATTCTCTCTTACTTACAGACTTTCAAGTTATGAATATGCAGAGTTACGAACAAAGCTGTAAGATACTACGCCAATAAGGAGAAACTTCTTTTACTTGTTAACCGATAGCAATACAAATTGTTCAAACATCAAAAGAAATAAAGGAGTGTTCATGCGTAAGAAAGCGATAGGAACAAATAAATAAACATGCTTCATTGGCGAGAGACACCCGCGAAAAGTTGTATTTATATTTATTACGGATCATCATCATCATCATCATCTTCATCATTATCCTCATCATGTCGCGCTGGTAGCACGGATTCCCATTACTTTCCCTTGCTAATCGTCTCTATTGCACCCGGCAGGTCTTCCACGTAGCGTCCAGAATCGATGCAAATGTTGAAAAAAATAACTTTCATATATATATATATATATATATATATTATATTATATATATATATATATATATATACGTTGAAAAGAGAAGTAAAGGAAAGAAAGTATAGAATGGATAAAATAGGATATCTTAATATCTTAATCAATTTTACTTCCATGTGTTTCGGTCAGGAGTTTATCCATGTGTACATTATTCAATCTATTATTATTATCAAATGAAATAATAATAATAGAAAAAATGTAGAAATGTTCCTCACACAAAGAAGTATCGACCTTCCTCAGAGTAAATCCTTATTCTCTCTCTCTCTCTCTCTCTCTCTCTCTCTCTCTCTATATATAATATATATATATATATATATATATATATATATATATATATATATATATATAATATTTAAACAGGTTTGGTTGAATACCACAAACAATTTCTTCTTAATGATTTTTAATTGTTTACGTTCAAGCAATCGAGTAATTTTTTCTTAAATCGGAGTGAAACTGGTAAAGAAGGCACTCCATATTTTTCCCAAACGCTTTCGACCACATCCATTATTGACTTCAGCGGGGTTGGGTATAATTGTTGTATAATTTGTTGATTTAATTGGAAGTGTTTATTGTGTTTTTTTTTTGTGTTG
Source organism: Doryteuthis pealeii (assembly GCA_023376005.1). Classification (NCBI taxonomy): domain Eukaryota; kingdom Metazoa; phylum Mollusca; class Cephalopoda; order Myopsida; family Loliginidae; genus Doryteuthis; species Doryteuthis pealeii. The sequence continues at coordinate 3,412,137 of CM042143.1, read as the reverse complement.
TTGCAGCTTATTCAGTTAGTAGGGTTTATTGTAGATTGGATGCTATTCAACCAAACATGTTTAAATGATAGGTTACTGCAGAAATATACACTATTCACACGCACACACATAGAAGCTCACACAGACACACACACCCGCTATACATACACACACACACACAGTCTGTCTCTCTCTCTCTCTCTCTCTCTCTCTCTCTCTCTCTCTCTCTCACACATATATATATGTGTGTATATATATATATATATAATTTTTCATTGAAAACAGACAAGCTTCTGCTTTAAAAATGTGTTCTTTTTTATAAAATTTGGTTTAGGAGAAAAGCTGATATATATATATATATATATATATATATATATATATATATATATTATATATATATATATATATACTGTTTTAGGCTGTGGTGCATGAAATATCTCCCTGGCATTAGAGCGACCCATTAACACGGCTGTCCAGCACCAAGTAAGGATCGAACTCACTGCAGTAAATTATCATTCATAAATTTCATTTCTTTAATTTTGACTTTGTGTTTACTGAAATATTATTATAATCCGTCTTCATTCTCTATTTTATATTCCTTATCTTTCTGTTTTTCTTGTTTAAATCTTAATATTTATTCAATCTTTCTTACATACTTTTTTCATTCATTTTCCTTCATTCTCTTTCCGACTCCTTATAGACATTCCTAATTCTTCTTTTTCATTTTTTTCCCTCTCATCATGAGGTTTTCTTTCTTTCAAAAATGTTTCCTTCTCACATTCAGAAAAAATGCCTTTTCTTTGTCTTTCTTTTTTCTTTTTTTTTTCTTTCATTTTAACTTTTTATTCTTTCTTTTTACTATTCATTTTTATCAATTTTTTATCCCATTTTTCTTTCTTTTTTTCTTTTTTTAATTGTTTCCCCGTTTATCTATTATTTCTTTCCTTCTTTCTTTCTTCGTTTTGTTTTGTTTTTCTTTCTTTCTTTCTTCGTTGCCTCTGTTTTTTTCTTTATTTCTTTGTTTTATCCTTTTTTTCTTTCGACCTTTACTTTGTCAGTTCTTTTTTCTTTCTTTCTTTATTTCTTCGTTGTGTCTGTTCTTTCTTTTTTCTTTCTTTCTTTCTTTCTTTTGTCTGTTCATTTGTTTTTTCTTTGTGTATCTTCTTTCTTTTTTCTTCATTGTGTCTGTTCTTTATTTCCTTCATTGATTCTGTTCTTTCTTTCATTCTTTCTCTTTCTTTCTTTCTTTCTTTTTTTTCTTTCTTTCTTTCTTTGGTCTTTTTTTTTTTTCTTTGTGTATTTTCTTTCTTTCTTCTTCATTGTGTCTGTTCTTTCCTTCATTTTGTCTTTCTTTCTTTCTTTCTTTCTTTCTTTCTTTCTTTCTTTCTTTTTCTTCTTTCTTTGGTCTATTCATTAGTTTTTTTCTTTGTGTATTTTCTTTCTTTCTTTCTTCATTGTGTCTGTTCTTTATTTTCCTTCATTTTGTCTGTTCTTTTTTCATTTCTTTCTTCTTTCTTTCTTTCTTTCTTTCTTTCTTCATTGTGTCTGTTCTTTTTTCCTTCATTCTTTCTTTCTTTCTTTCTTTCTTTCTTTCTTTCTTTCTTTGGTCTGTTCTTTTTGTGTATTTTCTTTCTTTCTTCTGTCTTTTTCTTTCTTTCTTTCTTTCTTTCTTTCTTTCTTTTCTTTCTTTCTTTTCTTTCTTTCTTTCTTTCTAATCACCAGTAAAACGGCTGTTATCATTCCAATCGGCAAGTACCGACAGAACCCCGAACGCCTGTCACCTCTCCCTAGCACGTATTGGCCTCAAAATCTCTTGTGGCAATTCTGTGAGCAGTTATTTGTACCTGACAGAAACTGGCAGAAGGCATCAGCAAGAACTTTGAAAGCTTCACATGCCGCTTCCTACCCGGCATATCTTCAGGATCATCTTGCGTTGTTTTTGACAGCTTGTTGCAATTCAGGTATTGTCTTTCCTCACCTAATGACTTTGTTAGACAAAGCGAACGGAAGATGAGAAGGATACGGCAAGAGGAAAGTTTCTTTTTTATATTAGAAAAATGTATTTTGTTTATGTGCTTTCAACTGCATGAAAAGAAAACCTGGAAAAAAGTGAGGCTCTCGCAAGAGAAAAACGAACACGAAGAAAGCCGTCTGCATGAACGGAATTGGAGTGGGAAAAATTAAAATATGGATGAAAATTGGGGTAGAAAGAAAGAAAGGGGGGTGGAGGTAAAAGGTGAAAATGAATTAAAGGGTCAAATTAAATTGGGGAGAAAAATGAGACATTAAAAATAATAAAAGAAAGAAAGTAGTTGTAGTACGAAATAGATAGATAAATAGAGAGAGACAGAGAGAGGGGGATAGAGTGAAAGATAGAGAGAGAGAGAGGGAGGGTTAGAGAGAGAGAGAAGAAAGAGAGAGAGAGAGGGAGAGAGAGAGAGAGAAAGCGTAAACACCCGAAAAAGAATAAGAGAGATACGTAGTAGTAGTAGGAGGAGAGGAGTAGGTATGAGATGTTTAAAGACAAATAAATAAGAAAAGTTAAATAAAGGACGTGATACGAAGGAACTGATAAGGAAGAAAGAAAGAAAAAATAATCGAGAGAAAAAAAGTTAAAGAAAAAGTGAGAAATAAGGGAGGGAAAGAGAGATAAGAAAAAATATAGAGAAATTAAGAAAGAAAAAGGTTAAGGAAAACAGCGAAGACAATATAAGAAAGAAGGAAAGAAAGAAAGAAATAACGAAAAAAAAGAAAGAAAGAAAGGGAATATAAGAAAGAAAAAAGAAAAGAAAAAAGAAAGAAGTAAGAAAGAAAAGGACGTCAAGAAAGTAAACGAGAGAAAAACGAGAGAAAAGTCAGAGATTTAAAAGGAAGAAAAAAAAAAGAAAAATGGTAAAGCAAGGAAAATATAAACACGAAAGAAAGAAAAACAAAAAACGAAAGAAGGAAACAAGTTAAATGTACAAGAAGAAAAAAGGAGAAAATGTTTAAAAAGCAAAGGAAAGTAATAAGCTAAAAAGGTTAAAGGAAGAAATAAAAGACGGGGAATTTACAAGAGAGAAAAAGAGAAAAATATAAAGGGAAGAAAGAGCGAAAATATATCAAAGAATTATTGACGGCACAAAAAAGGAAAATTATTGAATATACGAAGAAAGTAAAACGAAAAACAAAAATGGAAAAATCTTTGAAAAATATGTCGTGCCAATCATGTGACATTTGATTAAATATTAATTGAAAAAAAAGTTTTTAAAAAAATGGTGATGAAGAAGGGAAAAGACAAAGTTTATAAAGAAGGAAAAGTTTATACACAGAAAATACATAGATAATAAGTATTTAAGAAATAACCGAGATAAACAAATATTTTAGTGGGAAAAAGAAGGAAGAAACGAAAGATCGAATCAAGAGAAGATAATGAAATAAATAAACAGTAAAAAGTAAAAAAAAAAAAAAAAAAAAAAAAAAAGAAGAAAAAGAAAAAAAGAACGTTTAGATGAAGAAAACTGCGAACTGAAAAATCTTGTGTTTGGCGGGAAAGTCCAAATAAAATAAAACAAAACTGAGAAATGATGTAAGTGAGAAGATAGAAAGAAAAAGAAAAAAAACAAATCGCCAACATTATTATCGACGAGCAGAAAGGAAATGTTTTGAAATTCAAATGCGTTGAAAAGGTTTGGGGGTAAAAATGAGAAAACTAGTGGTCAGATGGTCACAGAAAAAGTCATCTACTGATTGCACAAAACCAGAACAACTCTCCCCTCCTCTCTCTCTCTCCACCCATCATGGGAAAAGAAAAGTCTGACAAAACCGAAAATAAAGAGATAAAACAACAAACATGAACAAACAAAAAGTACAAAGGAATAAATAGAGGTAAAAATAGTTGTTTTTTTTTAAGTACCTTTCCATGTTTTTGTTGTTAAAAAATGAAGATGTACAAAAATACGATATAAAAAAAGATGAGTGCTAGGCAGATATGCAAAGCAAATAAATTATCTTTGATTTGCTCCGCCTCTCCATCTCCATTTTGACTTTTTGCTCTTGATTGACAGCGCCAACTGCACTTGACGGATGAGCTTCAAATTCTACGACTCACATTCGACTGGCATTTTTATGCATATGATTTTTTTCACTTCCACTAACTGGTCTTTATACGTTTCTTTATGGCTAATGTTCAACTCCTGTCAATAAGTTAGTTTCTCCATATTCAAAGGTTGCTTCATATATATATATATATATATATATATATATATATATATATATATATATATATATATATATATAAACCAATCTATCTAAATATATATAAAAACTACCTATATATATATATATAAACCAATCTATCTATGTATATGTATATATATATTATACATATACACATATATATATATATATATATATATATATATATATATATATATATATATATAAACAGTTCGTCAATGCCCTGCAAAAACAAAATGTTCCAGGAAGACCGTTTCCTCAGTTTTGCCCTAACGTAATCCACCTTGTCGACCTTGCTGCAGAATTTTCGACAGCCGAAATAAACTCGGAAACCACAAATACTCAGTACAATGTTCTTAAGATTACTTTCTATTCCCTGTAAATACGTCGCAGTTACTTGGCATGTGATGTGATTTTTTTTGTTTTGGATTTAGATTAGTGATAGGAATTTCCATTCCGGCATCCATATAGATAATCGTTTTTTTTAGCGTACATATACACGTTACTTACACTCCTGTACGTATCTTAATGATGAATGCTTTGATTAAAAAGCATGACGTATAATTTATTGATTCAATATTTGATATAAAATTAATATAAATGTTTATGCAATAAATGTAAATGTTTATGCAATTGAAAATATCCATTAAACATAGATGTTACATTTCTTCTGTGATGCACATTATATATATATATATATATATATATATATATATATATATATATATATATATACCAACCCCTCTGCACGAGCAGGATGTGACACAAGGTCAATTTCTTAAGCGGAGTTCAACAGGTTTGAATTCAGAGTTTTCCTTCTCCTAGACCGGTTACCTAACCAAGGTTAAAGAGCCCAATCTGTCCTACTATTTACCCATAGCTGAAGGGAGAGTAGAATTCATACCTTTCCCAAGGGTATTAGCGCTAAGTGAAATGCAATTACCACGTCCAGGATTTGAACCCGGGGCGACGAGTCCATTTCCTATGACTTTAACCATTACACCACGCGCTTCCTATATATATATATATAAGTAAAGTGATCGGGTGACATAAAGTCGGAATCAGCCAGACAGCCAGGGAGTATATCCCCTTTTCACGAGCGCTAGACCGAGGAGATTGATTTGGCGTCTGAGGTGGAGCGCCGCATCTAACATCAGCTCCTCACTTTACCGCACAGATCCCTGTGCTACTCATACGCTGAGTTGGTATCGAACCCGGGACCTTGCGGTTCCTAGTCGGACGCTCTACTAACTGAGCTAAGCCGGTATATATGTATATGTAAGTCGGGTGGACTAAAGTCGGTATCAGCCACTCAGTGAGGGAGTCTATCCCTTTTTCACTACCGCTAGTCCAAGCAGCGCCACACCTATCATTAGCTCTTTACTTTACCGCACAGATACCTGTGCTAATCGTACGCTGAGTTGGCGAGGACTGGTATCGAACCAGGAACTTTGTTGTTGCCAGGTGGATGCTCTACTGAAAAAGCGTTAAACTATGAATCGTAATTTTTTAGTCTGTTTTATATGTTATTTTATATTTGATATATATTGAGATATTGCTTTAAATATTCATGAGATATGTCGAGAGCACGGATTCCTTTGATTCTCTTCCCTCTCTCTCTCTCTCTCTCTATATATATATATATATAATATAATATATATATATATATATATATATATCGTAAAATACATCTATGAGATGATGGAGAGGGGAGTCATCAGCGTTGTTATTCTTGGTGTCATTGGAAATTTTTGGTCTTTCAACAACGGATTTCCTCCCCCAGGGGACCAATCGGGACTGATCAAACGCCGACCCCACCTCAGCAAATGAATTTCTGACCTCGCCTCCTGATGACCATAGCGTTATTGTACTAGTCACCTGACCCCAATTAATGGCAATGGAGCTCTCCTTATTTATATTACATTAATTTTATTACTCGAGTTTGGTCTCACTACCAGGTAAGTTTGTCTTCTTTTTTCCCTTTCCTATCCCCCTCTTTGTTAAATTTTTAATTTTAATCATTTCTTCCCTAATTTATTTAATTTTTTTCCATTCTTCTTTTTTTTCTTATTTACAAGAGAGGGGTTTTTTCTTTTTTCCTTTTCCAATTTTCTTGCATACTCTAAGATTTTAAACAATACGGGGATCATAACAAACCCATATACTACGAATTAAAAACGTTTTAACTATAAAATTTACTAATACGCCACGAATATATACAAGAAGACTAGTTTTTACATATATAAATATGATAAAGAACGATTAAAACTAATACATAATGAATGTTACCAATAAAATTATTTTTTATAAATATAATGCCGGACGTTTAAAATTGATACGCAACGAATGTACACAATAAAACTTTTTTTTACTTATATATATATGCTATTAAGCTCGATATTTTTGCTGATGACCGCCAACCACGTAACGCTTTCAGTACTCTTGCCGGCCTTTACATACAAAGCGATGTGAGTATTAAAACAACTCAAATCCCCTTCGCATTCTGGAAGTGATGACAGCCTGATGGTTTGACCTGACACTGAAGCGATCTTCAGCTTATGTCTAGCCACACTGAAGAGACTAGTCGAAACATGTGTCTGTGGATGACATATTTTCAATTATAAGTATATAAAATTTCTTGACAAGTGAATCCCGGCAAAGGATGGCTCGCTATTACAGACTGTTTCGACTTTATTAATTTAGGAATACTTCACATTAGATAGTACATAATGTATGGGGACGTTTATTTATAAGCTCTTCCATAGAATTGCTTGAATGCGTTTATCGCATAAAATGCGGTGATAACAATATATATATATATATATATATATATATATATATATATATATTGTCTAGAAGTTACCCAGTGTCCACACAGAGACGATGATGCAATTTTGCAGCTCGGTCAACACTAATGCGAGCATGTGTAGGAGGAGTCCTAGGAGAACATCGCTATGAGTTTGTCCTTAGTTCTCCATCATGTCTTATTAGTCTTACTTGGATGGTTTGTGAGATGAGATATAAATGGATGTACAACTGTCGTTTTGTAGAGTGCTGCTACCAGAATTTGTTCAAAAAACACGCAGCATCCTTGGTAGTTACCATCTAACGTTTAATTAGAATTGTGTGGTACATGCATACTATAGTACTGATACTGCACAACTTCATATTTCTATATGGTAAATAGGAGTCCATACTTGCCTATACGTATGTTGACATCACCTTCAATAGAGAAATATTCCTACCGAGGTATATGAAGGGGTCTACTAATTTCAGAAATTCACCAAATATCCATCTGTCAGTAGAGCCAACGTTCCGCTATTTTTGGTTCAATTTCCAACCGAACTTACCGGAAGTTTTCGTCATGCGTGGAAACATTTTAAACGATAACCGGAAATCCGTCTCATATTGATTTTTAGCGGGATCTGTCTTTCAATTCATATGTCTTAATGTCTCCCTCGATCTAAAAGTGTGTCCATCTTACAAGGTTTAGCCATTTTCTTTGTAATCGTTACGAGAGCCATCTCCCTCTGCACTTAGACCTTATAAGTCTTAGTTCAGGTGTCGAGTACTAAGAGGGAATCCATTACATCTCGTCGATTGCCCGGACTAAATAAATTATTTTTAAGATTACAGATTTTTAAAGATATATCATTTCTCCTCTTCAACATCTGGAAAATAATAAAATCAAATATTCATTCAAAATGTTTGTTTTTACGGAGTTTTGAGTTTATCTGAAATCTCGGAATTATTCCCAATCGTCGTCTGTACGCCACGCTCAGTGTAAACAATGCAGTAAATAAACAATGAAAACAAATAAAACCTTCTTTAAATTTAATAAAGATGAATCAACATCCGTTTTTTTTTATAATAGCCATCTTACAACCCATATGTAATATAGGTAAATACTCCTAGGCCCAATGTTGATAAAATTTGTCATGAACTCTTCTTCCATGACAAGGAGTGTTTTAATTATATTGTTTGATAGTGGGCTGTTAAATTTCCGCTCTCCTATTTTACATAACATTTTTGATTGCAATTAACCAGGAAAGTTTAATTCGTTCAGAAAGCAAATAAAATTGGCATCTGCGTGAGTTTAGGCCTCGCAGGTGACGGGGTATTTCTGAGGGGAAAAATTCTCAGAAAGAACATGTTTAGTTTATACACTCCAGGGCTAATTTTGATAAAATGTGCATTTGAACTCCTCTGACCTCACAGAGAGGTGCGCAGTGACTCTCATCCCGGAAGTGAGCGTAACATTTTTAGCTTAATATTAATCAGGAAGGTATAATTCCTTTAGAAAGCAAATAAAAGTGCTATATACAGGATCCAGATACTTTCCCTTACAGTGACAGTGGGACTTTCTTGAATAATAATAGTTAACGTTACATTGTCAGTAACTAAGAGGTTTTAACTGGCAAATGAAGTCAATATAATTTGAGCACTTTGCAGACATAGGGCATATTCTGAGGGAGTGTTTTTTTTTAACAGCCTGGTATGGTAATTCTGATTTGCCAGGTTCATGCCCCAGAGCTTTCAAACCCTGATTCCAAGACAATTAATAATGTGGAAGAACACTGGGTGGTCGCACTAATGGTCATTTCTTTTAGTCTGGGGATTCTGCCTAATGAAAATTCTGACATCAAGACTGGAGCTGGGTGGTACCGACTGGTGTTGGGAGTTAACTCAAACCTTAAACAATAATTGGAGATTTTCTTAGCCATTTACATATAATATATTTTTCACGTTCTACTTACTGTTACCTAATACACTGATTATATGAAATATAAAGGACCCTGGATTGTGTGTGGATGTGCATTTGTGTGCTAATCTGTGTGCATTTGATGACACGAGAATGCTTTTTGTAAGTTATAAGTTAGATCGAAAAACAATCGATGAAATCTTTTATCAAATTTTGCATGTAAAAACTGCATGACTTTTTATAAGCAGAAGCTGATGATATAATATGAATAGCACGTAAAAATGTTTCTTTATTTGGTTTATATACAACTTTCGAGTGCCATGATTAAAATTAAAAAATAAGTTTAGAAATTAAAAAATAATATTTATACTACTCCTCAAAATCTGGAAAATGATAAAATTAAATATCTATTTGAAATTCAGTTTCTCAGGGTTTTGAAGCTATCAGAAATCTTTAAATGATTCCCAATCCGTCTTCTGTACGCAAAAAATGGTCTACTAATTTGAGAGACTTACCATCCAGTGTGGAGATCTTTTTAAGACATATGAACTCCGTTTTAACATTGAATGAAAGTGACTCTGTGCTTTATTTTTAATAATGGCCATTTTATAACCCATGTATAATATGGGTAAATATTATTCGGCTAATGTATCAATGTTGATGAAATTTGGCATGCAAACACCTTTCGTGTCAATGCTAGGAATATCTTAGAAGTGTATTCAAAGTTTTCATGCTAACATTTTTATGTTTGTATTTTCATACCTGCACTTTGATACAAGCTCCATTCCTTTGTTTGGTAATCTGCTTGATTCATGTTAAGCAATTATTCTTGATTTCTCCTATAATTCCCATTTACGTTTTCCTTGACACCTTCTGGACTTCAAGTGTCGTACTATTTGCATCTTTACATTGCCCTATGTACTCTAGACAGTTTGGTGTAAAATAATAGATTGGTCGAATCTTTTATTTGGCGTGTAGTGTAGATAGTTTTAAAAGATTTAAAACGGTTGTCCCATCAGCGCAACCGTTCGTACTAAAAGTTTGATTAAAAGTTTAAGGTCAGCCAAAATCTTGGATTTCATTGGACGAGTTAGGTCAAGTGACTAAAATTCTAAAAGCTAGAAGATATATTTTAGTTAAAATCAATTTAGTCGTGCATTGCCCGAGCTGTTAATGATTGCTATGTTAGGGCCGGGTTATATTATGTAGAATGAATAAAGTTATGTGCATAGCAAAAGTAGTGTATGTTATTCATCCCAACGAAACTACGTCACGTCACAACAGACTGCGAAAGCGATGACCGACGAGAAGACATGATAGCTGTGAGATGCAACGAACGGCTGAGAGAGAAGATAACTATATAAAATTTGAACAGTTAGCGTAACTGGTAACTTAAAAGGTTGCTTCACTATCAGTTCATATTTTGTCGCCTTTTGTAGCTTATCAACCCTTTTAAAAAGTTTTTTTTTTTAATTAATAACTCTTTTCACAAATATCTTTTCCTGGTCATTACCTAAGTTCAAAACTAGTTAAGAACAATTAAAAAAAGAAAATATTGGTATTTGTCTCATCACTTTGTTCACTCTTTCTCTCTTTCTCTATCTCTCTGTCTCTTTCTCTGTCTCTCTCTCTCTGTCTCTGTCTCTCTCTCTCTCTATATATATATATATATATATATAGACCCGGCCAAAAGGGTGGGGGTCCAGTGGCTTGGCTGGATCTTTACAAGTAAATAGCGTCGATCCCATCCCAGGCAATACCTGCCCTTGTTTAAAGGGGCAGGGCTGGGTTTATTGCCAGCGCCCGAAGTGGAGGGGAATACCGATGGGATCGACGCAATTTTTCATCCGCCACCATGAGCTTTTTTGTGGGTGGTCCCACATAAAATGTCCTTGTGTCACGCCCTCATAAGTGGGATAAGAGGCAATATATATATATATATATATATATATATATATATATATATATATATATATATATATACACACAAGGTGGGTCAAAAAGCATCGAGATTTTTGTACTTTTTGACACAATTTGTATTCGGAAAAAAAATAACGTTCCATTCATTTTTCATTTCTATCTAGGCTTTAAACTTGTACTTTTGAGACAAAAGAATTAAATTGAAAAGAATTAACGTTCCATTCCTTCTTCATTTCTATATTAGTAAATAGCTTCAATAACGATACTTCTTTGACACACCTTGTATATATAATCCTGAGGGTTACATTATCAGTAATTAGGAAATTCAAATTATCCAACGAGGTCAATGAAATTTGAGCACTTTGCGACATACTGTATAATGATGGAATGATTATTTTTTTCTACTTTAATTGTCTGGTATGGTGATTCTGATTTGCCTGGTTCATGCCCTGAAGCTTTCGAACCCTGATTCCAAGACAATTAATAATGTGGAAGAACACTGGGTGGTCGTCCTAATGGTCATTTCTTTTAGGCTGAGGATTTTGCCTGATGAAAATTTTGACATCAACACAGGAGCTGGGCGGTGTGGACTGGTGTTTAGAGTTACCTAAAACAATAATCGGTGATTTCTAAACTCTAAACAGATAATTTTTTCACGTACTACATTCTGGTATCTCATACACTGATATACATTTAAGATATCCTTAATTATATACGATATAAAAGACTCTCGATCGTGTGTGGATGCGCAATTGAAAGTTAATCTTTTTAAAGAAAAAAGTTGAATAAAAACTGAAACTACTTTTGAACAACATTATATTTCTGCCCTGTCAGTGGGGATTAAAATACACTGACTATCTCGAGAAAAAAGGTTTCCCAGAGAGTACACTAAAATACATCTGATGGCGAGGCTCCAGTTCTGGAAATCTGAGGAATGTGGAGTACCACGTCTTTGCCATTACCCCCAGGTCCACTCATACCCGGAGTGGTAGTACTTGTTAGTGTCCCATTTATGAGTCAAAACAAATAGGTTTCAAAATTATTCCTATTCGATAGGAGTATTTAATGCTATATAACTGTAAATTATTCATATTAAGAATAGTTGCTTTAAGCTATTATTATTTACTTAGGATTATTATTAGTTTCTGGAAACCATATAACTGTGTGCAAACAAGTGACTGTTATTAAAAGAAATAATTACTTGAAACCATATAATTATTAGTATTAGATAAGAACACTTAAAACTACATAACTATGTGCAAATTATTTGTTGTAGATACGAGGATTTCATATGATATAACTGTGTGCAAAAATGTCTTAACAACACACAAAATGTAAATGTACAATGAACACAATTCTCAAACATCTACAGCATAACATAACTCTAGACGGATAGACGTGCCGTTAAAATCAATCAGTCAATCAATTTAATTTTTTTTATACTTTTGTTCATGTGATAAAATGTTCTGAATTCGTTTATTTAAATCATTTAATTATGTTTCAAATTTATCAAAAAATATTGAAGCTTTGTAACAATTGCATTCTAATGAACATATATATATATCAAAGAAATGTTTTATAGTCATTTGAAAATTATACTGAGGATTCTTTTTATATTAATTTTTATATAATATTTTCATTGTTCATACATTTTTTAGTTATTTTGTAAGTAATGTTTAAATATTGAAAGGAACTTTCAAAGCGTACAAATGTAAATGTATTTAATTGAGAGAAAAAAATTAAACAACTATTTCATACATCATTAGGCTTTTAAAGGAAGTTAACTTTTTTACCAGTTGACCTTCCTCTAAATGTTTCTATTATTTTAACAGTCATTAGTCGAAAAACCTCAAGTTTGGTGAGTCATCAACAACAATTACGTTTCCATTAGTATTATTATAAATAATATCAATTTAAAAGTGGAATATTTTAGTCCAATATTTGTTAAATCAAATGGGTTAATTTTACTTTAGTATAATATTGATTTTGATTTTAATTAAATTTTATTCTAAAATCAATTTTTAATTTAATTTCAATATCAAATTTATTAATTTGATTTTATTCAATATTTCTTTTTTATGAAATGTTTTAATTCTAGTTTAGTCGAATATTAATTCTAATTCTAATGAAATTTTACATTAAATTATATTTTGAATTATATTGTTTTAAATTAAATCGTATTCAATTAAATTTTAACTACATTTTCAAATTTAATTTGAATTTAAACTAAATTCTAATTAGATTTTAATTTCAATTTTAATTTCCAATATCAAAAGCATTAATTTTATCTTAGTTCTGTATTTGTTCTTATAAAACGTATTAATTTTATTTTAGTCCAATATTAATTTTAATTTTAGTTGGATTTAAAATTAAATTTCATTTTGCATTTAATTCTAATTAAATTTTCAAATAAAAATACTTTAAAATAAATCTTAATTTTAAATTCTAATATCGTTTGTATTCTTTATATTTAAGCCTCCTATTTGTTTGCTTTGTTTCTTTTGTTTTTCAAATGTTTTATAGCTTAAAACTTTGAATAAACAAATTTAGAAGTGAAATCATATTCATATCTATTTTTCAAACAGTTGATTTAAAGGTTTTATCAAATATTGTTCTATAATATCTGTCCTCTATAATATTAAGTGAATGAAAAAGTGTAGATCACCTTTGAATAAAATTAGTTAATTTACAATAACTAGTGCACAATTCCATTGTAGTAAAATACCTTGTAATTCTCTATAATAGCATTTGGTTTGCTCTACTAGTTTTTCAATCATCGTTCCCCAGAAGCTACCATAGATATTTGCTAATCGTTGTTTGGGAAGTCAACAAATTTGGGGCATTCAGTATTAATAGCAATGCCAACCCACATGTCACAAAATTGATATCCATTGACAAAAACTAATTAATTTAAAAAGAACAGTTTAATTAATTTTCATGAAATTTATATCATTATAATGAAGAAGAATCTTTTTAAAAAGATTCAAGTTTTATTAAATTTTATCGATTAGTTGATTTTTAATACATTGTTTAATACGAGTGTATTTGGCCTGAAAAATGTTCTGCGATGATGAGTCAGAGGTTTTGCAATATTTTGATAAGTGCTAATTTGTGGCACGTATATCACGTGATCGACACAGTTCAAGCGTTATAAGTTGTACCCACTGATGAGAACATGCAACGTAATCTAATTGGAGAACTTATGATTTACGGGTTCAATCTGGGTCATAAACCCGAGGAAGCAACAAACAAAAAAATTTGTGTGAAAAAGTGAAGGCCAAATTGATTACAGTGTAGAAACTGAATGGTTCAAGAAATTTTTCTTGAGTTGCAAGAAATTCGCTGAGTAGGCAAGGCCATTTAGGCTTAAAACTGTGGATTCCGAGTCCGTGTTCAAAGTCATTGGCGGGCATGCAGTAAGATGTTTATGGTCCACATCTTCGGTCATATAATGTATTCTTTATGGGCCGCAAGAACAGTATCAAACAGAGCACTGTGCCGATTCGCTCCGGCCAATTTGGACTAGAATACGTAAAATCGCCAGACAAGTTGAATACGTCACACCGTTTTTTCTTTCTTTCCGGTTGATTTATAAACATAAACAAAGTTTTACTGAGATGCTCACTTCCGGCAAATTGAATAATTTTACAAAATCCTTTTGGTGATTGTTTACAATGGGACCACTAAAATAAAAATAAACGTTTATTTATTTATTTATTTATTGCTCATTTTTTTTTGTTTTTTCGAGTGAGACGGACAATGCATGCAGGACACTGCGGAGAAGCAAGGATGGGCTCATAAGCGACGTTCTCCTGTGAAAGCCAACACATGGACATGCAAGCGTGGGGCGCCCAGCAAGGACCTACATTGACCAGCTATGCGAAGATGCTGGTTGCTCCGCAGAGGACCTCCCAGGTGCAATGAATGATAGGGAAGGTTGGCGAGAGATTGTCATGGATATCCGTGCTGCATGCACGACATGATGATGATGATGATTGTTTGATAACAGTGTATATTTTCATGTAATTTTGTGATTAAAAATATCAGAAAAAACTAGCCCCGAGCATCTTCACTATCAAATTAGATACTCTTTGCAAAAAGTTTGAACACTGCTGCATAGAGGCAAATCTAACGAGTAGCACTAGGAGAGTATCAGTCGAACTCGGTATCTCAGTCCACTGTAGTCCAAACCTTCATGACTTCGGCAAAAGCATCCGTAGCTGCCATATCACATTACCAAAATATTGTACTCCATTTTTTTTTTAAAGCAATAGATTTTATAAAATTAATTAAAGCCGCATTTTGATCTGGGAATGTTGATACATAGATTAATCTTCTGCTAAAAGTTTCTTAATCATCACAACTTACATGTAGTAGCAAAAATTAAAAAAGGAGTTTGTTATATAAGGCATGCTTGCTGATGTAAGAACCACGGCTGGGACCTGCATCTTATGTATGCCCTATCGACGAGGTTTTGAATATGTTGACTGTATCCCAGTAGAAAAGGGATGTCCTTGGTATGACACTGAATTACATCTGATGATGAGGCTCGAGTTCCGGAGATCTGGAGAGTGAGGAGTACCCGTTCATTGCCATTACTCCTAAGTACACACTGACGCGGAGTGGTAGTACCTGTTAGTGTCCAATATTTGGACCAAATGGATCTGTTTAAAAATTATCCGTATTCGATATGAGTGTTTGCAAAAGAAGTCTTAAGAAACAACTATACAAAATTACAAATTTGAATGAAAACGTAATACGACTCCTTAACCTTTGGTCATAAAATAACCTTAGACGGGTTGACGTGTCGTTAAAAATCAATCAATCAATATGAGCTCATGTTTACATATTTGCGATAAATATAACGTTGACAACTTTGAGCAAGATATTCAATATAATGAGCTATCTGACCAACTAGCTAAATGCTTTATTGGCCAATAGATTGACCAACATGATCTCAAACTGACCACTTCATTTGATTTAGTCACTATTGGAAGCTTAAAGAACTAATTAACTCTGCCCTATTATTGCTGCATGAAATTAAAATCTGACCTTTCACGGACAAGTCCAAGACGGGCGCATAACCAAATTGACTTTTCCATTCTCCCTTACACATGGACAACCACATTAACACACATCACACACACCCCACCGGCAACGCCATCTTAAAGACTTGTAAAGTTCCATAAACCCAACTGTGATCTGACAAGTTTTGTGGTTTGAGAACGAGGCTTGATAGTGGTGGCGGTGGTAGGGGTGCATGGTTTCAGTCGACAGGTGGAATTACTAGAAGGGGCTTATGTTGGAGTGAGTTGACAGGCTGCTGCCGAGAAGATTGATTGACTGTAATGGGTGCTCGGGTGGTGGAAAGAGCAGTAGACTGGAGGTTGAGAGGGGTGACATACTTGGTTGTGGTTGGAGTCATGTGGTTCAAATGAAAACTAATTGGCTTGATGATCTTGCATGGAAATATAAAGGAAAAACATTTCGTTGTGTTATCTTTGAAAGATTCCCGAAATTTGTGGGCAACTACCGGTTCATAGAGAATAAAATATATAAATGAATTCATTGAAACATTTAAGCAAAATATTCGTTACAATATTGTCATGGCAAAAATAATTGCCAGTGATGGTATGATCGTTTGAAATTGCTCAATGAAGAATTCGAACTCGTGGTTGTGTTATTACGCTATTAAATTAACCGGATTGAAAGCCGTGGAGTCTTCAGAAGTCAATATACAGGTACGACAGCTAAAAAGATCGTGAATGAAAATACACTTTTTGAAACAGCGGATGTATCTATTTCATTGTCTTTCGGGAAGATTCCTTCGGCTGGGGGTGTTCCGCCAACTGGAAGTCTTCGTCAGCGAAAAGTTATTCCATCAGTGTTGCCCGAACAGCAAAAGCATACATTCATGTGCTCCCTGCGGACACTGGATGCCACGCTGAGAAACCTGGACCGATGACCGGGTGGTGAGAGAGAGTCAGCCAGACTTGATAATGATGATATATATATATATGTATATTGAGATAGATAGATAGATAGATAGATAGATAGAGAGAGAGAGAGAGAGAGAGAGAGAGAGAAGGGGGGAGAGAGGATACCGAAACAAAAGTAAGACATTGCGTTGACAACAAGTTTAGCCCCAAATAGATATGACTGTTTCTTTTCTTTTTGTCCTCTAGGAGCCGCTCTTTCCAAAATAAATTGTGTTCCTTCTTCTTGGTCGTGTGAGACAATTAAGTTTCTCAGTGATCAGTCTAACTTTGGCCTCCCATTGAGGCCAATACGAGAAGAGCCCCCAGCCTTATTTTTACATCAGGCGTTTTATTTTGTAAAATAGTCTCTTAACTACTGTTCTTAATATATATATATATATATATAATATATATATATATATATATATATAAATGTTCTTGTTTTTTTAGCTCTACCAATCATAATCATCAATAATTTTAACTAATATTGTCTTACTCTAGTTACTTTTTAACACACCTACTCGGATCGTCACTTCTATATTTATAAGAATTATTAATAATGGGATTCGTGGATATACCACAGTGTGATAATTTACTATTACACGATTTGATAATTAAGAGATATTCCAAAATATTTCAATATGCAAAATTATAATAATCTTGGTTTAACTATTTTTCTGTCTATCTCCCCTCTATGCTTATCCCTATCTATCCCCCTCTCTTTCTATCTCATTCCTCTCTCTATATATCCCTCTCTATTCACAGCGAATTTAACCTGATGATCGGTATCGTAAACTCAGAGTTGTGAGCTATTAGTGTATTTTTTTATTTTACTTTTTATTTTTAATAATTTGTTCTACATATTTGTTTAAATACTGCAAACATTTTGTGACTTTGATTTTTTCAAACATTTGGCATTCTAATTTATGTTTATATCGTTGTTATTATAAAGAAAGCGATGAAAAGGACATGCTACACGGAAAAGATATAGTAAGAAAGAAAGAAAATATATATAGAGAGAAAAATGAGCGCGCTAATTTGTTTCGATCAAACAACATGAAAAGATGAAAGAAGAAAAAAGACATCAAGATTATTATACTTGTTCAATATTGAACAATTTAGCAATCACTATTAATTAATCATATAAAACATTGAAATAATTAGCATACTATGGTATATCCACAGGTCTTTCTAGTTAATATTTTAGTTCCGATTCTGGAGCTCTGGAAAATGTGGAGAATCCATTCATCAACATTACTCCCAGGTCCACTCTGACCCGGACAGGTAGTACCTATTTGTGACCCATCTATGGCTTAAATAAGAAATGAGTTTTAAAAAGTGAGTTTAAAAATAATAAATGTTAATGTATATAAACAAGTAATATCTTAAAATCAAAATGAAATAATAATTAAAAAATTGTTGTCAGCTTGTTTCTACCTTAATTCATCGTCAGAAGAAATAGTTTGTTTTTTGTGGATTTTTTAAAAGTCGTTTACAAATCTTTTGAAGAAATTGATATACTTTAAGAGAAGCAATGAAAAATGTACTGGTGACGTAGCATATCCATTTGTTGAATGGACATTATTTTTTGTATCCGAATGTATTGAATTAGTATTTTATAGATTCATGATGAAATTATCAGGCTAATGTGATTTTTAATTAAGTTTGGGAACATCATATTTCAGGTTTATTTGTTCATATAGGTGTTTATGACTGTTAAATATTATAAAACAAGATAATTAAGTTTCATGTTAAATCCAAAATGGCATAAGTATTTTAGGCACTTTCTCTATTTGTCTTCTTGTTTGTTTTTTAAAGTATTATATATATATATATATATATATATATATATATATATATATATATATATATTATTATCATTTATATTTTTGCTTGAAGGCAATTACAATGCGTACATCGCATAAAATTCGATAATTATAGAAGATAATAATGACAAGTGAATTTCGGTAAAGAATTATTCGGAGTGTAGAACATCGTACAGACTGTTTCAACTTTATTAAGTCTCATCAGCGATGTATACATCGTATACATCGCTGATGAGACTTAATAAAGTTGAAGCAAAAATATAAATAATAATATATAATTTATTCAAAAATGCTTCTAAAAAAAAATCCTAAAATCTTATATATATATATATATATATATATATATATATATATATATATGAAGGAAAATTCCGCAAGTCCTTTCAATTACAAAATTAAATAAAATAAATAAAAATTATTTTATTTCTTTCGATGTAAAAATGTGCTACACCATTTTCAGTTTTCTTATGAGTCTTTTTAAGATAATAAATTCTGGGTTATGTGTTGAGACTTATTATATATATATATATATATAATATGTTTATTTTTATTTCTGGTATGTTTGTATGCATATGTGTATGTATTCCCTCTGTGTGTGTATATTGTGTGCAAGAGGATCTAACAGATGTGTGTGTTAGTGTGTGCTTTGGAAACTGTGGTGCGTCCGCACACACATATACATTTACGTACACTCATATAAACACTCACCCGTACACACATATTTCCTAGCTATTAAGTGGGTCTAATGTATGTAAGAATGTAGTTATTTCCATATATACTTGTATATTTAATGGTTGAGTGTGTGCGCGACCATCGTGTATGTGGTCATGTTATTTCCTGTTCTTATTCGTGTGTATGTGTGTGTGTGCTTGTAGTCATGTTGTCCCCAGTAGATTTTGTGTTTTGGGGGGTGGATTTATGATCTTTTTAGTGATGGTTTTTCTATCAAGTCTTTTCCCTTGATCCAAGCAAAGCATACTTACCGGTCTGATAGATCGGCATTACTTTAAAATTTCCGTTGCTACGTTTGTAAAAATGATTCACAACATAAAGATAATTTAATGTTGCTTTTATGTAGAGAAACCCAATTTTTAGTTATTGCTTGCATCTTATATAAATTAGTTTGCTATTTGTGCATTGGGTTATATAAACTATATTTTTGGAATTGCAGCTTAGATTTCTATCTATTCTGAATATTGTTTTGGGAATTTTGAAAGTATAGTATTTTCATTCAATAATTATACTATATACACCACTATTCTTATTTCTGCATTTTGAGAACCTATGTGTTGTGTATTCGCCAAATTCTGTTAAGGTTATTGTATGTTTTAGATGTTTTCACTGTCGTTTGTTTTTAATTAGTTTCTGTTGTGTCTAATATTTTTTAATTCTGTAATTGATTTCAAGTTGATCTAGGTTTCTTGATATTTGTGCGAATAATTCTGGATTGTTATTGTATGTTGTAACATATGCAAGTTATTCTAGTGGTATTTTTCTGCTATTTCGAATCCCTTATTTATTAGTTGTATGATATCATCTCTGATCGTGGCTCTGCGTAGTTCTTCTATGTGGAGGTTGTTTATGTGCTGATCCGATGGGTTAGGGAATAAAGGATGGATTTTATACCGTTTTGAGAAAAGGGATATTTAAAGTAGAGATATTATTGTGTGACAATGGGTTTGGGGTAAATATTTTGATCATTAGGTCATTTTGGTTTTTAATTAGGATGTCAAAAAATGATAGATCTTTAAAATTATGTTCTATGGGGAATTTTATCTTAGTATTGGTTTTGAAGTAAGTTGTGTATATCATGGATGTTACCCCATGAGAATATCAGGTTTGGTACTCGACAATTCATGCACTCATTCGAAATCTAACGAAAAAAATTGATTTTTGACCGTTCACCCTCTGTCAGACACAGACATGGTTAAGGAAGTGGTTATTAAGCAGTGAATTTGAATAAAAATGTAAAGCTACCTATTGGAAGATGGGACATATTAGATGTTAATATAAAATACAGAAAAAAAAATCTGTGAAAAGGGTTTAGTTCGAATTAGTTTACAAAATGATTCGCATCAAATCTCGAATCAATAATGATTATATCATCCAATTTAATTTTGATCAAAAAAAGAGTAAATAGGTAAATCGAAATAGTAAATCCAGCATCGGCAAAATAGTCAGTTTCTTGCAACCGACATCGCAATAAATGGCTGACATGAATTAGGGTTTTTCAGCACAAAGAATCTCCCTAGTCTAGCGCTAGCGAAGAGTGGATAGATTCCTTTGCTATCCGGCTGATGCCAATAATTGGCCACTCGACCAACTTTTTTAAAAGTAGATAATCGAAGATTTATTTTCCCCAGAATGCAAAATCGATGGTTATTTAGTTTAGACAAGAAGTTGTTTTTGATTTATAACCATAAATAATAATCCAACACAAACTTTATTTCTATGGTTTAAGTTCATTTTTGTAAGGAACGTTATCAGAATAAATGAATATTTGTGGACCCAGAAAAAAAACAACTTACATTATTTCATGGTTTCATTTGTACATTCACTTTTAGATTGGTTTATTCGATACGTTTTTCCATTTAAAACGATGTTTTCTTCGTATAATTTATGTAACCTCAAATCTACTAAGTTCATACTTCATTTATTGCTGCATAGATTTTATCGTCTCTAATCAATTCTTTATAAGAATTGGCCTTATTATCCATCTTATCATCACCATCATTATCCTCAATACAATAATCATAATTATTATTAATCTTTTAAATCACCAAGATAAGGATATATTTCTTTGAATCATTTATAAATCATTGTTATTACTGAAAATTTTTTATCAAATCATCGTCATTATTATCAGTGTTTCTAGCATTGTCATATTGTTATCATTATTTACAGAATCAGTTATTATTATTTCGATTTGTCAAAATTCTGTTATTATCTCTATATATCGAATCATTACAATTATTATCATTATGTATCGAATTATTATCATTGTTATTATTATTTATCAAATCGCCATCATTATAAAATATTAGTATTGGAGAAGAATACGTGAAAACCTAATTTTGCACAAACAAATGATAGTTATTACATAGAATTATCAATGTTAGGAAGACTAGAAACCTATGATTTATTATTATTAGTCACCTCAAACTATATAATTTGTTGATAATCATTTGTGTTAGATTTGAATACTATTTGCCAATTGATTAATTAATTTTAACGGCATGTCAATTTGTCTAGGTTTATTTTATACCAAGAGCGTAGGGAATCGCGTTCAATGTACATCTATATGTACACCTTTTTGCAATTTCTGCTTGTTTTTTTTTGTACGCGGTTTTATTGAATACAAATAATTTTTAAATCGATCAATTTGACCTATAGATGGATCAATAACATATAATAACACATCGATTAGAGCCAGGGGGTAATAGCAATGAAGGGGTACTCCACACTCCCCTGATTTCCAGAACTGTAGCCTTATCACCAGATGCAGTTTATTGGAATATCAAGGACATCTTTTTCTTTTTTTTTTGGTGGGGGGGTATACAGTCAACATATTCTAAGCCCCGTTGACAGAGTGGTCTGAAGATACAAATTCAGTAGAGAAAGCCAAATTTGAACTGCGAACCTCTTCTTTCTATCATCTTAACGAGCCCCGAAGTTATCAGCCAGTGTGGAAATTAAATATTTAAATAAATTGCTAAAAAATGAAATCTGTTTTACGATTTTTGTGAGTTTCGTGGAAACTCCATATCAGCCATTAATATACATTTTTTTGGGGAGTTCCAGGTGGGAAAGTTCCGTGAGAGAATGAAGAAGAGGAAGAAGAACCATCGGGTGGCGTCGAACGGTGAAGGTGAAGAAAAGTCGGAACTTGAATAAAAATTAGAACGAATGAAATGAAATAAGCGAAGAGGCAGGCAAAATTAATTAAGGGAATGAAGTGTATTGGCTATAAAAATGAAAACAGTGATTAGATTCGCTAGAAATGACATTTCGCTGATAATTGATGATCACAATGATAATATTGGTGGAGATGGTGATGGTGATTGGAAAGAGGGAAAGAGGTGAACGAAGAAAGATAATAATTGTCATTGGTATTATTATTATTATTGTTATTGTTATTATCTTTATAAAAATGGAAAACTCGTCATGATGATGATAAGGCTGATAATGAAGAAGATTTTGATAAATACTGATAATAATAATAATAATAATAATAATAATAATAATAATAATAATAATAATGACGACGCTAGAAATAATGATAATGACGATGGTTTGATAATAATGATAATAATGATAATAATGATAATGATTTGATACATAATGATAATAATGACGAAAATTTAGCAAACCGTGATAATAATGACGGAGATTCGACAAATAATGGTAACAATAATGGTAACAACAAAGCTAGAAATAATGATAAATAATGAAAATAATGGTAAATATTAAGTAAATAATGACAATGATTCGATGCAAAATGATGATTATGATTGAAACTAAACAAATAGATTAGCAAGACTTTGTGTTTGAAGGGAAGATGTAGATCCGTTTATATATGATCAGATTCAGAAATATAAAGTTATCTGTGCCATGTTCTATATTTTTCATTTTTTCTTTTGATTTATTTCTACCATGTTCTATATTCATTTTATATTATTTTATTTTTGTGGTGGGGTAGTATTATGTGGACAAAATTACATATATACCTACTTCTGTTCTACTTTTACTTGGGTCACAGCAACCAAGGCAGAACAATTTATAATGTATAGAAAATAAATTGATACTGATTCAGAGATAGTTCGTTTCGTGTTTCTGCAAGAAAATCAAAGGTTTCAGCAATTTGACAATACTTGGTGAACATTTTGCTTTCTGGTTTTTTTTATTATTGTGTGTGTGTGGGGGGGGGGTCGGTACTACAGACCTATTTGATTGGATCCGAACATATTACCACTCTGGCTCAGAGTGGAAATGGCAATGAAGGACCACTCTAGATTGCCCAGATCTCCGTAACTGAAGCCTCGCCATCAGATGCAGTTTAATTAGTAGTATATTATACCCCGAACACCCTTTTTTTGTGGGGAGTGGGTCTTAATCTTCCAGAAATGGAGTCTCATCATCAAATGCAAAAGAGATTCCTTTTTTTTTTGTTGGAGATAAAGTCAGCGTTTGAAATATATTTGAAGAAGAATAGAATTACTAATGTTAAAAAGACTTGAAACATAAGACTTATTATTATTAGTCATTTCAAACCATTTAATGTGTTGCAAATTATTTGTGTTGGATAGAAATACTAGAAGCTATACAATTGTGTGTGAATTATTTGCTTTTGATAGGAATATGTGATATCCCATAGCTGTATGCAAAAGAATTCTTGAGAAACAACTACACACAACGTCAATAATAAGTGCAATTCCCTAACCCCTAGGCATAAAATAATTAGTATTGGTCGTCAAAGCATAACTATGATCAGATAAAGAATTATTAGCAAATATAATTATTAATTTAGCTTTGAATACTCGAACCCATTTAATTGTGTGCAGATTATTTGTGTTAAGAATAGTTACTTGAAGCTATAAATTCGAATGTCAGTGTCACATCCTTTCAACTTTACTTCTAGAGGCCGTACCCCGACTTATACCATTTTGGAATCAGACCGATTCTCTGAGCAAATTAAAACCATTCCAGACAAAATCCGGACCCGGGGTCCTGAAATGTTGAATCCCAAGTTTTACTTACTGTGATTGTTTTCCATGATTTTTCACGTGGCTTTTTGCGACAAATTTTTTATACGATAATAATTTTAAAAACTTGGAAATAATCGAAATTGATTGCAAAACCCACCGAAAATCACCCATAAAAAAGAAATAATATTTTGTACGGAAAGTAACGGCCTATGTAAATCAAAGAAGAAGAATTATCGTTGAACTTTTAAAAGGTAAGTTGAATATCAATTAATATTAAAAGGTAAACAATACTTATATACAGTGATCAATTTTGAGTTCTTCTGTAGTTATTGTTGCCTATCGCATATCTATTTGAACTGACCCGAAATGGAAAAAACAAAAATGTTATCTATCATGCAGCTTTGGAGTAAGTTCTAAATAGACAATTAATTCATTCATTGGTATTTCAGTCTCGGAAGACTATAATATAGTTTTTGTACCCCTGAAGTTTCCTGTGACTGTGAAGTCCAATGTTTGAAAAACATTCTCGACCACAGATGTCGCACGTGAAGGCTGTCCCTCAAGATGTTGATGTGCCGGTGCTTTGATGCCGCCACTTACTTCTGGACCTCCTTGCTTCATGGTGTTGTGCCAATGTGGCTTCAGACATGAACAGTCCGCTACGGAGAGCCTTCCACCACCGAGGGCGGCCTTGAGCCAAATTTTCCCAGCTGGAAGGGGCAATGCACCTGAGATTATTCTTGCAGACATCCTTGAAATAGACAAATGATATCATTGTTTTGATGAAAACTCTTAATTGTTTGAAAATGCTAATCAAGATTAAAAGAAAATGTACTCAATGCATGAAGTGTCATTATTGTTTCCCTCTCTCTTCTTATTTTATGCCCTCTGTACTCCGTTCTCTCTCTCCCCCTCTCTATCTCTCACACTCACTCACTCACTCACTCACTCTCTCTCTCTCTCTCACAATATCTCCCTCTCTCACTATCTCTCTCTCACTCCCTCTTTCTGAGCAAAGCTGCCATTCCTTCTTTCTCGATTTCTCTCGGCTAAGATGCCTTTTTCCTTTCTCTGTTTTTCTTTCTTTTTCTCTTACACCCACCTTCCTCGTTAAGTTGCCTTTCTGTCACTCTGTCTGTCTGTCTATCTGTCTGTCTGTCTGTCTCTCTCTCTCTCTCTCTCTCTCTGGCACACACACTCCCGCGTTCTCAGCTAACCTTCAAGTTCAACCTAAAAGTTATTTCTTTATCTTCTTTTTTTCATTTGCTTTTAAGGTTTCTTTCATGAGTAATTTTATATCTATGATGTATGCTTTTAACGTTGTCACTTGTTTTACCTCATATAACTTTAACCCGTTCAATGCGATATGATTAATGTATGGAGAGTGCAATATTTTTGGTATATGACCCAGCGGTGGGTCGGTGCGCATTATCAAAAATATAGAAAGATCGACCCGCGAATTGTATCGTATTGAACTTGTTAAACCACTCCGCTCTCACTAAATAGAAGTAGACGAATATGCTTGATTAATTCCATCGGTATCATCTCATCTACAGAAATTGATATCAGCATACACGTAGGGAAAAGTGTGGATTGCTATTGACAGGTTATCGAAACTATCTCAATCTGATCTCTCAAGCATAATAAAACGGGAATTCTTCCAAACTGTAGCCATGTTAGTGCTATTGTATGCTTGCACCACTTAGACTTTAACCAAGCCGCTGGAGGAAAGACTACATGAGAACTACATAAGAATGCTACAAGCTGCTTTGAAGAAATCCTGGAAGCAGCATTTACGGCCACTAAATTCCCATCTCACAAACCAACCATGTAAAACGGGCAATATGTGCTGGACATTGCTGAGAGGTAAGAACGAACTCATGAGATGTTCACCTATGGACTGCTACACATATACCTAGCAGTGCTCACCAATAAGCAAAAACATCATCAACTCTGTGCAGACACTGGGTGCCGTGTAGAGGACTTGCCAAGACGGAGAGAGAGAGAGGGGGAGAGAAGGGAATCCGTGCTGTTCGTGATGATGATGATGATGATGATGATGATGATGATTACTACAAGAGAACCACAAATCGGAGAAAACTGACAATGAGCGGAGAATCGAAACTTTATCAAATAGTTTTATCAATTCTGAGACGGGGTAGGAAGCGTTAGGTCTGACCAATTATATTTTCGAAATGTCTGAGAAACTCATCATCCCATGAAAACTTGTGAAATTAATCCTGTAATCAATAAAAAGAAATCTTGTCACATATTACAATTTGAATAATAACCAAATGAATTTTGATTAGTCTTGCAACTCATAGATCGGATGATCCGACTTCAGAATAATGAGATTAATATGATTAATTCGACGATAACAGAGAAAACAGATTTGAAATTTAACAGCGTCAAGTCTGGTCTGAAATTTCCATTGAATAGCTTTTCCTTTTCTTTCTTTTTTTCTCCCCATTTTTTCTTCTTCCGAATTTCTTCAAATGGAAAAAAAATCAGATTTGTATTGATGAGATGTGACTGCCATTGCTACTTATTAATTTATTTAGATTAATATCTTTCTGGTCGCCATTTCTCCCTTTTTGTTCTCTGCGTATTTTCAGTGTGAAATGGAGTCAACTGTAACGTCGCGCTTCATTTGAATACCGTTATCTATCGCTGAAAACAAGAAATATTACCGTCACTTTATAAGGAATAGGGTAACGTATATGCAAATGATTAAGACGGTTTTCGTTTATAGGTAGAGTTGTGACCAATAAATGATTAGTCCATGATATATCTCATGTATAAGTCGACTAAATTTTCAAGGTAATTAGATTAAGAAATCTCCAGATTTTATTACAATCGGATACATTTTACGAAATACTCGCAAGAATTCCCGTCTTTAAATTAATGTTCAGGGAGTTTAGATACATATGCACTATCACCAATACTGTGTTTTCTTTATCTTAAAAAAAATACATTATATATATTAGCAACAGAAAACACCCTCCGGGTGTCGTAACAATTAATTTTTGAAAGGCATTGCCTGCTGAGAGGGTGGAAGTTAAAAATTCAATGTCAGAGGGGTTGTTTCATAAGTAAGCAAATCCTCATATTTATTAAAGGAGTAAAATATATATATATAAAACAATTTGAAATGAAAATTGAGCCCCGTCCCTCTCAAATAAAATGTTGCGTGCATATAATAATCAAACAATTATTTTGAATATTTTCCACATCAATTTTCCACAAAATCGTAGGTATTTATTTATTTGTAAACTTTTTAGTTAACTTCTTGTTACAGTAAAAAAAAAAAAAGGAAAAGGACGAGAGTAAAAAACAATTTTTAAAATTGCTTACTCGTATTTGGCATAAAATATTGTGACGTAAGCTGTGACGTAGAGCTATGACGTAGTTTTTGTTACAGACAGAAATACGAACAATCTCCATTATTAATAGATATATGCGAGTATCACAAAAGATTGATTGTCTTTTTAGTATAGACATAAGGAAGCTACATATAACAGAAAACTAACAAAGAAACACTGGAGTGAAACTTTAACAAATACATTTTGAATTTTTAATCGGGGTAGGTGATTTATTTACTGGAATGCTGAAAAATGTAAGATGTTTTACTAATTTCATACCTTGATATATATATATATATCAAGGTATGAAATTAGTAAAACATTTTACATACCTTGGGAGCAATATCTCATCTAAGAAAGCAATGTCAATATAAACATAGGGACAGTATGGGCTGCTATTGACTGGTTATCGATCATATGGAAATCTGCTCTCTCTCTGTTAAAATAAAACGAGAGTCCTTCCAAGGTATAGACGTGTCAGTACTACTGTATGGTTGCATCACTGACTTTAACGAAATACACAGCGATGCAGCTTGACATTTTCTTGTTTCATTGAATAATATCACAACTTCCTTATTTTTCTCTTCTTTATGCTTTACTTTTTACTATGTATTACTTTTACCTTGATTTTAGTTTTGGCATTCAACACACTTTTTCCAGTGTGATATTTATTCGTCGAAGCAATCCTGAAACCCCTTTAAGATATTATTGAATAAAATAAAGAACCTGTTTGAAAATAAAAGTGTTGGTTTAGTTTTGTCTTGTCTTGGTAGATTTATTCTTGGAAGCATAACCGAGAATCATTTTTACTTCAGCTTTTTTCTTTACATAAAAGATGGGGCTATTAAAATATTTTCATATGAGAAAAAGATTAATAATTAAGAATGGATACAAATATATTATTTATCAAAGGAAATGCGAAACTAATCACTAAAGTTGATTTTGAATGCATATCCTGCTGCAACGATCAGTACTATAAAAGAATCTGAAAATCTCTCTCCTACGAAATTAGTCGCTTTACTAATACTGCATAAAATATGGCAACAATCCATCAAAGAACTTCCAAGGGAAAAGATAAAGCCTAATATATAATGTCTTTTTTTTCTTCACGCACAGACTCGTTGCTCTTACTGATTCTCTATCTCTGTTGCATAATCTATGTGGTAGAATAGATTACATTGTAGCGAGAATACAAAGAGCGCAAATGAAAGATTACAGACCGTTGGGAAACTTTGACCCCTAGGCAGGGAACCCGCAAGTCAGGTGAGAACTAATTAGGTCCTCAGTTGATAGCCAGGTACTGGGTGAAGCAGACGTGTTTCAGCCGACTGTCATCACCGCGTGCTGAGTTAGTTACAAAAGGCAAATAAAGCTTTGAGAAGCATCAAGCGTTATTGATAAACTGAGCATGCCTTAGAAAATAAAGAACCAACAAGTAAAGATGAAACAGACAGATAAAAGAAAGAAGCAACAAGTACGTAGACATCACGGCCGAAGTAGAAAGAAGAAGAAGAAGAAGAAGAAGAAGAAGAAGAAGAAGAAGAAGAAGAAGAAGAGTCTAACAAAGGCGACTTGGCGAAGAACAGCAATTAAGTTATATATGTATCTGTCTATATCTCTCTAATACTCTCTTCTCTCTCTATTATAAAAAAAACTCTGGTTATGTACCCGACGAGAAAGGGGTACGTAACAAATGCACAATTCTATTTCTTTTATACACGAACATATTAATTACGTTCTTATATTTACTACCAAACACACGAGCACCGTGTTACTAAAAGAGTTATCTGTACATCCGTTTCTCACTCCCTGGGGACACAATTTGAGAGAAGGTGGTCTAGGCAGCCCGAGGAAATGTGTCAAATCATTATTAAATGATTGGATCTTTCACCTTATGCATCAGTTGTTTTTAAAAAGAGTTGTTTACTTAAATCTGTCGCCATTGCAAGGTTACCCATAATTCTTTATTGTGATAAATCTCCGACAGAACTAAAATTCTCCTCCAAGATTGAGTCTACAAATTTAAAGAATTTTATTAAAAGATGGTTGTTGCAATGAAAGCCAAAGGTCTATTCAATGAAAGACACACAAAAATAGCCTACATTATATTCAATGTCAAATTCATTTATACACACATACATATGTATATATTATTATTCATATTTTTTTGCTTGAAGGCAGTTACAATGCGTATATCGTATAAAATTCGATAATTAATATATATATATATATATATATATATATATATATATAGAGAGAGAGAGAGAGAGAGAAAGAGAGAGAGAGAGAGAGAGAGAGATACGGTGAGGAAATTAATCCGACAATATGAGAAGAAAATATTTTAAAAAATATAACAAACACAGGATGTTATGATCAGGAAAGCAATTTTTTGTGTCAATACTTAAGCATTTCGGTATATTGTACCATACTTAACAGTGTCCTGAAGATGGTACAATTTACCAAAATGCTTAAGTATTGACACAAAAAATATTTTCCTGATCATAACATCCTGTGTTTGTTATATTTTTAAAAATATTTTCTTATATATATATATATATATATATATATATATATATATATATATATATGTATATATATATATCAGCGTATGAGTAGCACAGTAAAGTAAAGAGCTGATGGTAGGTGTGGCGTTCCACCTCAGATGCAAAAACAATCTCCTTGGTCTAGCGCTAGTGAAAATGGGTAGACTCCCTCGCTGATTGGCTGATACCGACTTTAGGCCACCCGACGATTTTTACTTATATATATATATATATATATATATATATATATATATATATATATATATGTGTGTGTGTGTGTGTGTGTGTATTGACATTGCTTTCTTAGTTGAGATATTGCTCCTGAGGTATGTAAAGTGTTTTACTAATTTCATACCTTGATATATATATATATATATACATCAAGGTATGAAATTAGTAAAATATTTTACATACCTCGGGAGCAATATCTCATCTAATGTCGATATACGCATAGGAACGGTATGGGCTGCTGTTGACTGGTTATCGATCATATGGAAATCTGCTCTCTCTGTTAAAATAAAACGTGAATTCTTCCAAGCTATAGTCGTGTCAGTACTACTGTATGGTTGCATCACCGACTTTAACGAATCACTTGGAGGAAATATTAGATCGGAAATACACATGGATGCAGCTTGCAGTGCCCCAAAAACAGCTGCTATACAGCGATAATCTACCATCTCATAAAACATCCGAGTAATACTAATAAGACAATGCTGGGCACTACGAGAGAAGCACGGGAAATCTCCTGTGAACTCCCACACATGAACACACCAGTATAGGTCGACTATTACAACTTATATTCATCAGCTTTGTGCGACAATGGACACCATGTAGATGACTCACCGAGCGATGACCGATAGGAACGGATGGTGAGAGATGGTCAAAAGAACCCATGCTATCAGCGCTATTTAATCATGATATATAATGAACACCCCCTCGATATTTACGTATAAAAGTCAACGGGGTGGCCTACAGTCGGTATCAGCCAGACATCGAGAGGAGTCCTTTCACTGTGCTACTCATACGCTGAGTTGGCGTGGGCCTGTATAGAGCCAGGAAGCTTGTGGTTCTAGTCTGACGCTCTACCAACTGAGCTAAGCCGACCCTCACAAAATTCCATTTAAGTTTTGAACCATTAGCCTAACTATACGGTTGATTCATAAGGTTTGTTTATGAAGGTCTGTGTAGAACAAGCCACACCTTTTTGGATCAGCCGATAATAGAAGAATTGCGCACAAATGCGTTACACATTCTTCCGAACAACAATCCACAGGGTTTTAATTCAGAAGCTTTTCTCCTTTTAGATTAGTTGTGCTACCAAAGCTAGATGACCGAGTCTGCCCTACTAGTTTACTTATGCGGGAGAGGGCAGAAGAAATTGGTCCATGCCTTTCCAAATGGCATTAACGCTAAGTGAAATGCAAACATGTATTTCCTCAATGTTTGATTATTCCCTCTTTTCATCTGGATGGCTTGGAAAAATATGCCATTAACTAATTAATTTAAACTATTTTGTTTCAGGTATATCTTATAAAGCCAGAATGTTCAGCTATTAAATAAAATATGTTTTGTGTATTTTCTGTTATTAGTTTATTTACTGCTAAATAAAAAATAACCATACGAACATTCTATAAGTATGGTATTTCTATACTTTTTGCTAGGGGTAGTATTTTCTCATTTTATTTATATGTAAGTCGTCGGGGTGGCCTAAAGTCCGTATCAACCAGACACCGAGGAAGTCTATCCCTTTTCACTAGCGCTAGACCAAGGAGATTGTTTTTGGTATCTGATGTAAAGCGCCACACCTACGATCAGCTCTTTACTTTACCGCACAGATCCCTGTGCTACTCATACGCTGAGTTGGCGGGGGCCGGTATCGAACCTGGAACTTTGCGGTTTCTAGATGGACACTCTACCGACTGGGCTAAACCGGTCCCGATTATATGTAGACTCATATTAATAGACATAAAATGTAACAACATGATTTGAGAAAGATACAGTGAATAGACAACGAATATCAACAAAACTACCAAAGATTCCTCTTCGTTAAGCATATTTCTCGAAGTTACTTTCATTCTTTATGCCTTAAAATTCTCTCACAGACAATATTTGATATCTCGGAAATTCTCAGCATATAAACTAATTCTCTTGCCTAACAAATCATTTCTCCTGTTCTCCTATTTATCAATAGTATCTTCATTTCCTCCCCCCTACTTGTAGGGTCCAACTCTACACACGGAAAAGATCCTGTACTGCATCGCATCAAAGTAGGATGATGGTAAAATATCCTCCTATCTTCATTTTCCTGACTTCATCTTCTTGTTCTTTTTACCCTTGGGTTAATACCTGTTTCCCTTTTCTTTACTATCATCGGCTTACCTTCTCCTTTCCCACTTTATTGTTAGATGTAATTCAACATGACACCAAGATACGTAATTCTTAAAATGTCCCCCGCCCCTTATTTCACTTTTTCTCTCTTTCGTGCCTTTCTCTGCGTCTTTGTCGCAATCGCAAAGCCAGTTGCAATTTTGGCAGAAGGCGGAATCAGTTAAGCTCATATTTATCTTCTTGTTCCTTGCTTGACCCATCATCTTTACACCCAGTTTTCTACCCTCCATTTTTTTCCTTCTTCTTCCTTTCTTTTACGGTTAAGGCTTATGATTTCCAATTAAAATACGTCCCTTCGTTTACTCCAGAACGGAGAGGCGGTACTGTAGCACGTTGATCAGCAGACGGCTCTATCATCCTAAGCAACAAGCCCAGAAGCTGCTGACCAACATCTACATCCCTGGCACTTTCACACATCTATCCGTTCCACCATCATTCACTTCTCCTTCTTTCTTTCAATTCAGTTACAACTGCAAAGACATCAATGCGCGGGGCATGAGAAACGATTTCGTCCCTGGCCTCGACTCAATTACTAATTATTCGTACCCACATCTCGTAATTTCAATTCAATCCCTTACTCTAACTTTCTTACAATATCTTTCCCCCTTTTTTTTATAAGCCGGCCATTTTCCATCGCGCTCATTTTATCTTCTGACGTGTCTCTTGAATCTTCTTTCCCTGCCGTCAGCTCTGATAGAAGTAATGCTTCAAATTGGAGATTGTGGCCAATGCTAATCATAGGAGGATGGGATCAAATGAAAATTAACTCCTCACTGTCACCCCCCCCCGTATCTTTGTATGTTTTTGCTAAAGAACA
This sequence comes from Doryteuthis pealeii, assembly GCA_023376005.1. NCBI lineage: Eukaryota > Metazoa > Mollusca > Cephalopoda > Myopsida > Loliginidae > Doryteuthis > Doryteuthis pealeii. Next base: position 3,378,699 of record CM042143.1, on the reverse strand, counting down.
GAATAGAAGGACTTTCTTTTTTCTTCTTTCTTTCTTTTTATTATGTCTATTGGTTTCTTTCTTTACGATTAATACTTCTTTTTGATTCTCTGTCTCTTTCTCTACTTCTTTTCTTCTTCTTCATATTTCAGTTCCTTCATTTATATCTGTATTTCTTCATATAGTTCTTTTTCATTTTTCTTTTTTTTATCAATATTTGAATTATTTGCCATTTTCATGTTACATTGAATAATCTCACAATTTCCTTATTTTGTTTCTTCGTGCATTGTTTCCTCTTTCTCTGTATGACCTTTAACTTGATTTCTTTTTTTTCATTCATATTTGTTATTTCTTTTCTCTTGTCATTTAATTCATTCATTATTTCTTTCTTATTTTCTTTCTTTATGCCATACTCATTTATTATTCCTTTATTCAAATTTCACTTCCTCCTTTCTTTCTTTCTTTTTTGGGGTGCTTCTCTTCTTCCTTTTTTCTTTGATTCTTTCTTTCTTTCCTTCTTTCTTTCTTTCCTTTCTTTTTTTCTTTCTTTCTTTGTCTCATGCTCCTCATTTATTATACTTTCTTTCGATCTTCATCTCTTTTCTTTCTCTTTTTTTAGTGCTTCTCTTCTTCCTTTTATTCTTTGATTCATCTTTCTTTCTTCTTTCACTAACGCTCTCCGTTTATCGCCCTTTCACTCAATCGTCACTAGTTTATTTATTTATTTATTTATTTCATGATCCTCATTTGTCGTTCTTTCCATCAATCGTCGCTTTCTTTCTTTCTTTCTTTCTTTTTTCTCTCTTTTGACAGACACTCTTCTTTGTTTGTTTTGTTTGTTGTTTGTTTGTTTTCTTTCATTCTTTTTCTTTCATTTTTCTTTTCTTTAGTTTCTCTTTTGACAGACACTTTTCTTTCTTTCTTTCTTCTTTCTTTCTTTCTTTTTTTTCTTTCTTTCATTCCTTCTTTCTTTAGTTTCTCTTTTGACAGACACTTTCTATTTTCTTTCTTTCTTTCTTTCTTCAATGCACCTCTGCGTTCTTTCCTTCTTTGATTTCTTCTTAGTTTCTTTCATTACTTTCGTTGTTTTCTTCCTTTTTCTTGTCTTCCCTCTTTCTCTTTTTTGCTCACCTTCACTTCACACATCCTCAAATTTCATCCACTTGTCAGCCCGACAGGTGGCATTAGTTCTCACAAATCCATTTCATTACCAAAATGCCAGGTCTTTTCCATTCTCCCGCTTTGATTAGAGGCCACAAAGAGACAGTAACTGGGCTTACAAGAGCCTCCAACTTACCCTGGAGAAACGGCAAGAAAAAGGGCGGGGCACATCTACTAAAGTAAGAGTCATATAAAGTAAATGTATCAAACCTCTGGAATTTCACTGGATTTCTCTACACTTGCATCCGTCATTTCAGTTGTTGAAGCAGCTCAGTAGTTAGAACATCGGTCGGAGTAATCGGAGAGATCAGGTTTCCTCACCAGCGTATATTTTGAAATATGTTAGTATTACTTGGAGGTTCGATTCTTAAGTGGCGCTTCAGTTCCTACAACTCTTCTCTCTCTCTCCTTCTTCCTCCTCTCTCTCTCTCTCTCTCTCTTCTCTCTCTCTCTCTATATATATATATATATATATATATATATATATATATTATATATATATATGAAGTGTTCAAACGATGTGTTTTCAAAATGGCGAAGGCCGACAATTTTTAGGGAGATTATGTGCTTAATTGACATACAGAGATTGACTTTTTTCTCGAGTTGTTTACGCTTTACATTTAAACCGATATGCACGCCTAATTCATTTAATAACTACTTAATTAACAAATTAGATAGGACTTTTAATTAAGCACATAATCTCCCATATATATATATATATATATATATATATATATATATATGTTTTGATAGATAATTTTACAGTCTCGAACATCTATTTAAAAAAAAAACTGTGTATTTTAGCTCAGTCGGTAGAGTGTCCGACTAGGAATCCCAACTCAGCGTATGGGGTATAACAGGGATCTGTGCAGTAAAGTAAGGATCTGGTGGTAGGTGTGGCACTTCACCTCAGACTCAAAACCAATCTGCTTGGTATAGCGTGAAAAGTGGATAGATTCACTTGCTGTCTGGCTGATACTAATTATTATATAAATTATAATTAGATATAAATTATTGAAAACAATTAAAAAAAGCAATTTGTATAAATATGAAGTGGAAAACTGGATCAAAATATTTTAAAAGATTTTCAGCTACTGTACAAAATTCTCCTCTAATAAAAGCCCAAATAAGGAACAATGACACCGACATGGTTACCCACTAATTACCGAAGAGGTCCATTGGTGCTTAACTTCTGTGATCTCGTACGAACTGATGCTCTCAGTGTGACTTGATCTATAGATATTAGTTATTTAGCTTGAGCTTAGTTTAGCACAGTGAGAAGGATGGGGAAACCAATGAGAATCAAAAGGAGTCTAGAATGAGTTTCTAGGACTGTTGGGTGATACCTCACAACGCACCTAACGGACACGCCCATTCCCCAAGGGAGATAATTATCTATTGTCTTCCTATACTTCCTATACCCCATACTTGCATGCTGGTGTTAAATCTGATCTAAGATTTTGGGGGGAACTTCACGTAGTATAAAGGTTAGTTGATGACTCTTAGGGAAGTTGATTTTTCACCGGGGCAAATGCTTCTGAGTTTGTGCAAAGTTTAAGCAACAATGAACCTGTTCAGTACTTAAGAGGGTGACCATTAATGAATCTAAGACCTGTGTGTATGTGCGTACTTTATAACGTCTTCAATATGTGGAAACGTTAGGCTAACACAGCAAACATGCAAAGAAAAGATTCACAGACGTTATACTTTCTTTAAGAGGACCAAAAATCGTGTTAAACCTATACCTTCCAAACTTCTTTTTTTCTCTCCCCAAACTCACATAAACAGATTTCTTAATGAAGATTTTCTTAACCTGACAAATGCTAACGCCAAATTCTCAATCAATAAAAAAGAAACGAGAAAACATTCACCGTCCAGAAAAAAAAAAGAAAAAGTTTAAAAAACACTAAAGTGCCTAAAGTATTGAGCAACGTCCTTACAAATGTAACTCCCGTTAGAAAAACGTCCATTTTTTTCTCTAGCTTGTATCATCGGCTTGTCAGACTTGAAGGAAAAGAAGAGGATATATTTATAAGTGAAACCTTAAAATGTCTCCACAAATATTTTTTTTTCTTTTCTTTTCTTTTTTTTAAGCAGAAATGGGATGGAGAAGAGTGCAAAAAAGAAAAGAAAAAAAAAGTAAGAAATATTCAATGTTTTTCTTCTGAAAGAGTCACCCCCTCTCCTCACTCACACTCTCACCTCTCTCTCATCTCTCTCTCTCTCTTCTCTCTCTCTCTCTCTCTCTCTCTCTCTCTCTCTCTCTGTAACATACATACACATGCATTTATATAATGTGGGCATATAGATGTATCTATACGTATCTATGAGCATGCATAACATACTGGCATGGGTATCCATACATATACATATATACATATATATTCATATATACTTATATAGGTAGAATGCTGCATGTATTCGCATAGGTGTACATAATACACATGTATGGATAGAATTTCTGAAAAGTTTCTCAACACACAAATACATATATACACGCGCACATACACATATAAAACACATAAAACACACATATAAACACGTATGTTCCAATGGATAAATTAATTCGTTCGGGTCTCGAACCCGACCAGAGGTAGCTGCTGAAAAATAAGTATAGCTGCACTGATGAGGGGTAAACCCCGAAACGCGCGTCTGTAGATTGCTTATATATATATATATATATATATATATATATATATATATATATATATAATATATATAATATATATATAAAAGTTGTTATGGGTCCAACGGGAGAAAACTAAATATTTTATAAAAAAAGGTCCGCAAAATAGATTATTTAAAAAATTAATTATCAATTTACATTAGCGACACATTTTCAGATCTTCTGATATCTTTTTTACGCGTTAATTAGGCATTGCTATAATCTCTAATTTGAAGTAAACCAAATAATAAATATCTATACAAGTAAAAACGTGTATTTCAAATTTTCCAAGCACAACAAAAACTGAGTTTCATATCCAGTCCTTGTTTTGTCCCTGGTTCAATTTATTCCGATATTCGGGTGACATTCACCCTTTATCAAGCTATGATTACTGTGTGTAGAAAAGTAAAATCGAAAAATGTGAGAAAAATGTGTGTGAGCATATATATATATATATATAATATTTGTATATGTATAAGTATTAACTTACCGGTGGGTATGCACAATATCCAGCAATATATATATATATATATATATATATATATATATATATTGCTCACACACATCACATATATATATATATATATATGTGTGTGTGTGTGTGTGTGTGTGTTAATGTGTGTGTGTGTGTGTGTAAAGTATATTAAGAAAATTGAAAAAACACAGGTTTAAATAAATTGAGTGGTAAGTTTATTAGCCGACGCTGCAGTGTTTTGATCTATTAATTGGTCTTCTTCAGGGCATTTGTTGATATAAGGAAAGGTAATAAAATGATCACAAAATAACGAGAAAAACTGCGATAGTCCTTGTTTATCAGTCTGTTCAAAATTTGAAGTTTGAACAAAGAACGCTGGAAAAACCATTAGGTTATCAAATTATAAATTTATTTCAGCTTTACGCTTCTTCAGGTTAATTTGATATTGTAAAGGTTATTCATCTATTTATTTATATTTTGCTTTGTATATTATGTATTTGTACACAGTGTCCAATATCTAAAAAATGGCACTGGGAATTATCCCATAGCTATTCATACTCCAGCAAAATTGTGAAAGTTTAATATGTTTATTACTGGAATTGTTAAAGGAATTCTTATCCAAATTGACATATAGAGAGAAGAATGAATGAAGTAATACATTACATACATTGGAGACAAACTGGAGCAAAAGGAAGTAAAGGGATTGAATAGATAGAGAAACAATGAATGAGAGGAGAAAGAAAGAAAGAAAGAAAGAAAGAAAGAAAGAAAGAAATAAAGAAGTGAGGATTGAGGAAAGAACGATAAATGAGAAGTATAAATAAAAAGAAAAAAGAAAGAAAGAAAGAGGTGAGGATTGAGGGAAAGAACGATAAGGGAGAAAGTATGAAAAAAGAAAGAAGAAAGAAGAAAGAAGTGAGGATTGAGGGAAAGAACGATAAGTGAGAAGTACGAATAAAGACAGAAAGAAAGAAAGAAAGAAAGAAAGAAAGAAAGAAGAAAGAAAGGAGGATTGAGGGAAAGAACGATAAGGGAGAAGTATGAATAAAGAAAAAAAAAGAAAGAAGGAATGAATGAAAGAAAGAAAGAAAGAAAGAAAGAAGAAAGAAAGAAAGAAGTGAGGATTGAGGGAAAGAACGATATGTGAGAAGTATGAATAAAAGAAAAAAGAAAGAAAGAAGGAATGAAAGAAAGAAAGAAAGAAGTGAGGATTCAGGAAAGAACGATAAATGAGAAGTATGAATAAAAGAAAGAAAGAAAGAAAGAAAGAAGAATAATGAGAAAGTAATCAAATGCAGGTAAAGTTAAAAACGAAAAAGAGATAAATGAAAATAAAATTTGAAGCTTTTGAAATCTCACTGGCAACTTTCAGTCGGATATAATGCCAGATTATACTTTCTAACTTTGACAAAAGCAGCAGCCACAAGACAGTCGGTCGGGTGGAAACACTAATACATATTTATGTGTAGATCCAGTATACACGAGTCGATACAATCGTCTACATAAGCAGACCCTAACTATGCATAAATTATTTATCAGGCATTATATATATATAGCGATTATAAAAGCGTAGGCAATTTGTGCAACTGTTTGTCTGTGAATTGTCATCACTTTGTCATGTAATTGAGAATTGATCTATGAGAAATGTCTATTACTCAATCTCTTTTTTTTCACATCAATTTCACTTGTGCATCATTTAGCTTAGCGATTGAAATCGAAATTTAAATAACACCAATGAGGGCGCCTACTTTGGTGTAATATTTAGTAAGTTTGTGCAATTAGATAAATGTGGCCCATTGCTAAAGTCCAGCCTATCAGCAGAGCTTAGAATATGCTGACTAAACAATGTGCATATTTCTAGCTGTTTGGACACGGTGGTATATTCTCCTTAATACAATTGATATATATATATATATATATATATATATATATATATATATATATATATATATATATAATATATATACTAGCAGCACTACCAGGTCCATGACCGTAATAAAATGATTTTAGGTACATCGGGATGTGAGAGAGAAAAGTGAAAGACAGGAGGAAGTGAGTGGATGAGAAAAGAAATAACTTTTTATATAACTTTTTATCATATATATATATATATATATATATATATATATATATATATTAAGAAATTTGAAAAAAAAACAAGTGTTCCAAAATAAGCTAAATTTATTTATCAACTCTTAAACGTTTCGGTTTTTTGAACCTTCATCAGGATATATTAAGGGGTGAAGAAATTGACGGATGTTTTATAGATGACAGGATAAAAAATCTTTATAAATTTTGTTGTTGTTGTGTAACTGTATTTGTTCCGCGTTATATTTTTGAAAGACGAGTCGCGATCCACATTTTCTTCACCCCTTAATACATCCTGATGAAGGTTCAAAGAAACCGAAACGTTTAAGCGTTGATAAATAAATTTAGCTTATTTTTGGAACACTTGTTTTTTCAAATTTCTTAATATTGTCGGATTTACTTCCATATTTAATCACACACACACACACACACACACACACACACACATATATATATATATATATATATATATATATATATATATATATAAATGAGTAAGTGTTTTATTTGTATAAATGCATTCATCTTAACTTTTCTTCCGGATACATCAATATTGCTGCTTGGTGAGTAGAGACTCGACAAAATATACGTCCCATCGGTGGGGCTGAGAATAACTGACTGTATGTCCTGCTGAGGTGGGAAAAAAAGAGTACACCGTGGGTATTACACTAAACTGCAACTAGTAGTGAGGCTCCATTTCTGGAGCTCTGGGGAGTGTGGAGTACACTTTCATTGTCATTACTCTCAGGTTCACTCTGATCCGGAGCGGTAGTATATGTTAGAGTCCCACTTATGGGTTAAGAGATCTGTTTGAAAATTATTTGTATTTGATAGGAATTGTGCAAAAAAGAACAAAAAATACTCTAAAGAAATATCTACGCAAATATGTAAATACAATGAACGTGATATAAAAATTATTAGTAATATAAAAACTTACTTGAAGCTCTAATTATTTAATAAGGATTATTATTATTATTTGCTTGAAACCATATAACTGTGTGTAAACAAATTACTGTTATCAAATAGAAATAATTACTTGAAACCATATAATTATTTGTATTAGATAGGAATATTTGAAACCATACAACTGTGTGTAATATTTTTTTATTGATAGGAATACTTTATATATAACTGTGTGCAAAAAAAAAAACTCTTACGAAAGAACTACAAACAATATGAATAAGAACCGGATTTAACATCCCTTGTCGTGTTGATATGCCGTTAAAATTAATCCGTTATCGCTAAACCGGAAATATATACTCAAAAGACTTTTTTTTCTTTTTGTATGAATGTTTGCTCTAAAAATCAGCATTACAAAACCCTAGTTTTTACATGGATTCGAATAACGTCAACTAGTACTGTATAAGTAAATCGATCTAGAATAAGTCATGGGCTTTCCTGTCTCTATATTAAATTTATTAGAATAACAATTTTCGTTTATAATAATAATTAATTAATAGTAATTAATATAAAATATTTACCAAGCTTAAAACATTAGAGCACAAGGCCACAGTTACAAGAGTAGGGCAGGTGTTAGAGGAACCATAAATTCTGGCCCACTTGAGTTGTTTCACATTGTGAGTGCACAAGTAGGAAAATAAATATATTTAAAAAAATTTTTCCTTCTATAAAAAAGATAAGTTAAACTTTGTATTTGGTTGAATTTTCATTGCTCCTATTATTAGACTCTTATATAAATTCATTTTCAAAATATTTCAAAATATTTAGTTATCATAAAATTTCTCTTGGACATATACTTCATAAAGGTATATATATATATATATATATATATATATATATATATATATATATTTGGGAGAATATGTGCTTAATTGAGTAGTACCTAATTTGAAAATTAATTAGTTGATAATCAATGAATTAGGCGTGCATATCTGTAAGGCGTAAACAAATCGAGAAAAAGTCAATCTCTGTATGTCGAAATGTACATACAGAGATTGATTTTTCTCGATTTGTTTTACGCCTTATATTTTAACAGATATGCCGCCTAATTCCTTAATTATCAACTAATCAATTTTCAAATTAGGTATGACTTCAATTAAGCACATATTCTCCCAAAAATTGTCGGCTATCGACATCTCAAACACATTGTTTGTTTACTTTCATATATATATATATATATATATATTTCAATAATTTTAACGGCATGTCAAACCGCCTTGGGTAATTTTATGTCTAGACGTTAGGGAATCGCGTTTATTATATATCCATATTTACATTTTTTGTGTAGTTTCTTTGAATTCTGTCCTTTAGACACGGTTCAATTGAATACGAATATGCGACACCAGGAGAAATGACAATGAAAGAGGAATCTACATTCTCCAGATTACCAGAACTGGGGCCTCACCACCAGATTCAGTTTAATTTCATACCCAACACATTCCTCTATAAACGTTATAATTTTTTTAAAATTCCAGACTATATATATATATATATATATATATATATATATATATATATACATTAGCAGCACTACTGGGTCCATGTTTAGGAAAACCGGGAAGTGAGAGAGAAAGGTGGAAGACAGGAGCAAGTGAGTGGATGAGAAAAAATAATTTAGACAAGATTCTTATGTAATTAAAAAAAAGATAATTCATATATTACAATATTCGTTCATTTTATTTTTTTTTGTTTACATTTAAAATATTATTTAAAAAGATAATATATCAATAATTTAAAAAGATGTAACCCTAATCTCGTGGGAGTTTTGAAACTGTTTATTTTCGAAAAACTGTTTAAATTCATTTTTTAATTGATTGTTGAGTTAAAGTGATGAAAATATATTCATTTAATTTATTTCATTTTTTTTTACCCAAGAATAAAACAATGAAAAAAAGGCTAACAATTAAACGTGTCCTTATTTGTAGGTGAAAAATTTAGCCTATTAATTCAAATAAAATTATTCGTTTATTCAAGTTTTAATGATGAAAGAAGCTCAAAATTTGCGTATTATAATTTTAGGAATAGGTTATGTTGTGGTTTACATTTAAAATATTAAAGATGTCCCATCGTGGTGAAATGTTTAGCAAGCTTGTCAGGCTGATCCATTACTAGTGAATAGTGAGTTCGATCCTTGATAGTTGCCCGATAGTCGCGGGCTTGTGTCTCATCCTACGCGTGGCAAACGCGTTTGGTAAATAAGGAAGGCATTGAATTGTGACGTAATGATTAGCATGCTAGTCTCGCAGATCCATTACTATTGAATATCGAATTCGATCCTCGCTGAGCGCTCATACTTGCAACCTTGAGTTACATCCTACCCGTAGTGAACCGGTTGGGTAAATACCTACATTTAAAAGATTATTTAAAAAAATGTAACCTCAAATCGTCAGTAGTTTGAAATAAGTTCATTTTTCTAAAAGTTAGTTCTTCCTTGCCTGTTGAGTTACAATGATAGGAAATATATTCATTTTAATTTATTCGCTTTTTACCCAATAAAAATGTAACAATAAATGAATTAAAAATGTAATATTTTTCGTATTCCAATTTCTTTTTGGTTTACATTTAAAATTGTATTTTTAATAAAAGTACGAATTGGTTTGAAACATTTCATGGCTTTTGTTTACTTCTAAAAAAATTTGTTTTTTTTACAATTAGAATAAATTACAAAGAAATAATTTTATTGGAATCCGATTGATATTTAAACAGCGTGTGTCTTTAGACTTTTTGTACTCAATTATGAAAAACTGTGACGTGTTACACAAATCGATTGATTTTTAATTATTAAATTATATCATTTGATGAGTAAAATTCAAAAACTAAATTTTATACTGTCCCTTATAATATTATTATTTTATATGCCTTCTGGTTTCATCTTCAACAAAGACAATTTAGGCACGCTGTGGTGAAAGATTTGGTTCAATAATGTTCGTAGTTTAATGGTTATCAAGCTAGTCATACAGATCCATTACTACTGGGTAGTGAGTTCGGTCCTCGCAGGATGCCCCATACTTGCGACCTTGTATCACATCCTAATCATGGCGAACGAGTCAGGTAGTCTTGCAGGCTCATTATTACTGAATAGCGAGTTCGATTCTCGATGTATACTCCAAACTTGCGACCTTGTGCCACATTCTACTTGTGGTAAACTGGGTAAATACTTAATTGGTTTGAACATTTTGTCAATTAAAGTTTATTTTTCTTCATGTCAAAAAAGTCCGATTTTTTGACCAGAGGTTTTCAAAGTATGTGTCCCAAACCTTCTGTGGTTGCGAAATAAATTAATTGGGTAAAAAAAATTAATTAAAAAATTTTTTTAAAGTCATTTTTAAAAAAATTGGGTCGCGAAAATAAAGAAAAGATTAAATACACTGTAATCTAGACTTGATTATTTTAATGTACACTCTACATTCTAAGAAGTGAATCGAAGAAGAGTATTTCCAGAATCTTAAAAAATATTTTATCTTCATAAAATTGGATACGTATGATCTATATTGAAAGAAATGTTCTGTACGAACGTGTCGTCTTATAACTATGAAAAGAGAACCATTCAGCATGGTATATCATTACACCTTGATATGTTTTATAAGAAACATACGAAATTCAGTTTTTGATTTTTTACTGACCTTGTGTCCCATTTGGCTTTGTGGGTAAACAAACACCCAATCAAAGATCCTTTACAACTGAATACTGAATTTAATTGTTACATGATTCCCCACACTTGAGATACCTCTTAGTCGTGGCAAATAGGTTGTATAATACCAACTCTAGCTCTGTGGCTGGGACTTTAAAATACACCGATTGCACCTCCGCAGAGTTGAGGGGGGCCCCAATGAGGCCACCGGTTGGCTGTGGATGGTGACCCATGGTGGCCGAGCAGACCATGACATGCAACATTCCGCTTTGGTCCTTACTTGGGCTAGATGGACGGTCGAAGCTGCCCCCTGTCAAATGGCTACTCAGATCAACCTCTACCACCTATGAGTTTTCCCAGCTCTATTGCCCTTATGGCAAACCCCCAAACCTTTTTTATCATATATGTGTAAAAGTTATCCAGATTTTCGCTAGAGTTATTTTCGAGTAACAAGTAATAATCTCGCAAAAATCTCATTCGGGATCTTGATAAAAATGGAGTCAAGCTTAGCCTGTGCGAAAATCTCATTGACCTGATCGACTTTTTAGACTCGTTATCAATCGTGGCGTGGAATTCAGCTACACATTTGGAGTTCGTTTATAATTTCTGTCTCTAGTTTACTACTCAGTAGACTAAACTTGAAACAAACAAAACACATCAATTACGTATGACACCACACACACACACACACACACACACACACACACACACACATATATATATATATATATATATATATATATATTATATATATATATATCAGTTAAGTTATCCAATATTATGGCTCCTGTATCACGTGATCATTGGGGTAACCTTGAAGACAATTCAACAAAAGAGTTCTGACTCCTTCATTATACTTTTTTTCTTGTATTTTAGGCATTGTGATTAAAAGAAATAAGCACACATAAACACACATACACATACACAAGAAAGTACACATATACATAAACACACACTTTCACTCTCTCTCTCTCTCCCCCCTCTCTTTCTCTCTCTCTCCTTCTTATGCACACACACATACACATACACATTTAGGTGACATGATAAGTGTAATGGTTATCATATTATCTACCGTGTTCAAATCTTGGACGAGGTTGTTTATGTTTCATTTCATGCTAATCCCCTTGGGAAATTCATGAATCCATCTCTTCTCCCTGTCCCAGCTATGGATAAATAGTAGGGCAGATTGGGTAATTTAGCCCTGGTTAAGTAGCCAGTCTAGAAGAGACTTTAAGGAAAAGGGAATTTGAACCAGCTTTTTACTGCACTTAAAAAATATCCTTGTGTCACATCTTACCTGGGCTTGTATGTATATGTTCCAAAAATCTATAGAAACTTTGTTGATAGCAATGATGCGTTTTCATGACTTAATAATATATATTATCAAACTGTCTCCATAGTCTATGAACTTAGAATTTTGTCAGATTCTTTGTTCTATACATTCTGAACATACGAATAAAGTATCATTAAACATAAACATCCAATGCTTTTTCTCTCTAGAATTCATTTATTCTTTTTTGTGAATGTGTTTAATTAACTTTCAGGTAAGAATCATAGCTGCTGTTGACAGATAAAATATACATATATTTTTTTCTTGTAAATATTTTTGACATTGTATAAACAAAAGCCAATATAGATAGATAGATAGATAGATAGATAGATAGAAAAACCTGACTGACAGACAGACGTTATTTGTTAATTTGCTTTGTGTACTCACATTACTTGAGAAAACACAATTTGTCTCTTTTTACCAGATTTTTTTCTCATTTTATGTATGTTTTATTTGTATTGTTGATTTTTTTTTAGTGACGATGGCGATTTCATTTTCTCTTTCCGTTTCATTAAAAAAAAGTTTTCTTGTGTATTTATTTACGTCTCTGTTGTAGCGTCAGCAATTGCTACAACCAAACAAATACACACACACACAAACCAACAAAAAACAAAAAAAAACAAAGACAACGAGAAAAAAAAAACAAAAAAAACACACACACTTACTTAAACACACACATGAACTTACGTGCATATACACAATCTTCGGCACAAAAAGGGAAAATGTTAAAAACAAAAGAAAGCTACACTCTATAACAAGAGAGAAAAACTAAATTAAAAACATAGAATAATAAGCTATAACAAAAAATACCTTTAAAACACATATAATTCAAGAACAATATTTTAAAAAACCAATAAGCACGCCCCCCCCCCCCCCCCCCCCCAAAAAAAACAACTAAGCTCTTTAGCAAAAATATAAATAGCCCCTCATTTCGGGTCCGTTTGCAAACAAATATTATAACTTTTCTCGTATAAATATGTAAGTATTCAGCTGGGCGGAGCAGACATTCGTGAAAAAGGGGGTGGGCGAAAAAAGTGTCCGTGTGCAGTAGGAATAAGATGAAGGGGTGTGGCTAGGGGCATTGGCTTTTTTAGTGATGACAGTCGACGAGCCTTTGGACGACGGTGGGGTAGAATTTGCAGGCCTGGCGGATAGTCAGGTGTTCAAAATGAAGCCAAGCCAGAAAACCCGCTCTAAAAACAATGGTGGTGAGCGAAAAAAAAAAAGAGGATAAAGGCACCCGAATTATGAGCAGATGACCTCACGGGTCAGTCTAAATTTTGCAACCAATCACGTGGTGAAGCGCGGCAGAGTGGGGATGATGAAAGAAAAAAAAGAAAGGGGGGCGTGAATGGTTTGAGGGGGGAACACCGAAGGTCGGGTCACACTTCAGACAGTCAATCAGGCAGTTGAGCAATATAAAGAAAATCTAACAAATGGCAGTTAAAACTATAAAAACACACACACACAAACACATACACACACACGTACATAAAAGTATAAACGAACGAGTAACACACACACACACACACACACACACACACACACACACACACACACACACACACATATATATATATATATATATATATATATATATATAGAGAGAGAGAGAGAGAGAGGGGAAGAGAGGAGAGGGAGAAAGAAATAGAGAGATGAATAAAGTAAAAGAAAGATAGAAAGGGAGGAGATATTAGATGTATCTTCTAAAATGGGACATATATACCGATGTATACATCTTCAGAGGTTCATATTGCATTTTGTCTTGATATCTGTCTACTTATGGATTCTTCTTAACTATATATATATATATATATATATATATATATATATATATATATATATATATATATATATATATATATATATATATATGTCTGTGTGCGTGTGTGTTAGTGTGTGTGTATGCGTAAGTTAGTGTTTGTGTACAATGTCACATATTTACATATATACTGCGACTTGAGAAATTCCGGATATATATATATATATATATATATATATATATATATATATATATATATATATATATGAGTAAGTGAGTATGTGAGTGCGGGGTGATATCTGTGTGCCTATATATTGACTTTTTCCATAAATATCGAAGTGAAAATTGTATTTATTTTGCGCAATCAGTATTTTCAATATAATTTCATTTCTTTTTAAAACACTTAATTCAACGATATATGGTAATCATAAAGATAAAACGTTATACAAACGAATTTTCAGTTCAGAATACAGGTAATATGTAATCAACACTGTCAGCACACAAACACACACACACGCAAATATATATATATATATATATATATATATATATATATATATATATATATATATATATAACAAATGTCAGTTAAACAGTCGTGTGTAAACAGATATTAGTTTGAGATCACGTACATATAAGAATGTCAAATACAATATACTCTAATATATATATATATATATATATATATATATATATATATATTTGGTACAGGAGAACTGTACACACACACACACACATATATATATATATATATATATATATATGCGTGTATATATGCGTGTGTCTGTGTATGAATCTATGTGTGTGTGCCCGCCCATATGTGTGTGTTTGTATAAAGTGTATATGTACAATAGTGTGTATAAATATATGGACACCAAGTGAATGTATGTATTCATCTGTATATGTACGTGGAATTTTGTTTTATTTTGTCTGTGTGGGCGCATCCCCAAAATCGAAAATGACGTTGTGCCAACAGTTAAAACGAAAAATATAGATAATTTAGAAAGGGGGGAAAAAGAAAGCCAACAAAAATCACCCTCCCTATCACCACATCCACACCCACATACATAGAACTGGACACGGGGGTAGGAATTGGCAGGTGGCGTATGAGATGCACCGAACGAAAGACAAGGGTAGAGAAATAAGCAAATAAGAATAAAAACAAAAGAAATAAACCAAATTTCAAAAAGATCTACAAAAACTCATAGAAAATGTTCCCAATTGAGCGTAACTAATTTGTATGCATTTTTCCTTATTGTCAAACGGTGCCCATTTGTGAATGTGATGGCATGAAAAAACGCCATTGTTAAAATATTCGCATTCTGGACGAGCTAATATTCCATGGAGGTTTTTTCTACAAATAAAGAAGTCATTGCCTGATAAGTCACTAACTCAAGTCACTAACTCAAAAACTAATAGACCAATACGCTGGTTCACGCCTTAGGTATTTTAAACAACATGTAGCAGCAATAGATTATTGCAATAAATAAGAACAACTCTAACAATTTTCTTATAAAAACGTTAATTTTCTTCTAAAACATAGATATTTGGATATTATTTCTTGTGAAATATTAGAAAATAAAAACGGATATCACTGTGTATGAGTTATTACCAAACTCTACAAATCTTACAACATATAGCAATTCCATGATAAATATGTCTCATTCACTCAGTCTGTCTGTCTGTCTGTCTGTCTGTCTCTGTCTCTGTCTCTGTCTCTGTCTCTGTCTCTCTGTCTCTCTGTCTCTCTGTCTCTCTCTGTCTCTGTCTCTGTCTCTGTCTGTCTGTCTGTCTCTCCCTCTCTCTATATATATATAGCATAGTCACTGTAAATGGCGCCTTAGTGATAGCCAGTTCTGTAACTCTGTGATCACCGGACCAAGCGCTGTTGTCCAAACGCGATCGTCCCTGTGTCTAACTAACGTAACTAATATATTCATGACCTATCACCTATATTGAATACTCTGTATATATAAATATACCAAACTACATCATTAGTATATATATATATATATATATATATATATATATATGTGTGTGTGTGTGTGTGTGTGTGTGTGTGTGTGTGTGTGTTACAGTGTTTCAGTGCTACAGATTTTGGTATGGAATAATACCTAAACGATTTGATTGTATAATGATTTATATAGAATTGCTAGAGATATTTTGTATAATTTGGATTTTTAGGACTATTGTCCTCATCTTTATTGTTATATACACAACGTTTCAGCCGGTGTGACCTCCAGCCTTCTTCAGGTATTTCTTGTCGAACTCGGGAACCTTCTCATCGAACTCGGAAGCCTTCGTGTCGTAATCGGTCGCGACATGGTACAACATACATAGGGGTTGAGTTAATACAGTTCTAAGTGACAATCATTTGTAGGTTGCAGGTTCAATCCTAATCACGAGTGATAATGGCATAAAATATTTAACATTGTTTATCACTTGTACCTAGTCATGGTTAGCGGAATGAGAACAGTCTACTCCGGTGGATTGAATAAAGGGTTCGTTTCAAGTTCTGAGTAGGCTCCCGATTACGACAAACTGCACCACACAAAACAGCACCCCATCTACCACTCATTTCACAAATCATTTCTGCTGGAGAAGTAAGGAGTAACTCATATGCGACTTTCTCCAATGAACTCCTGTAGATGAACACACCAGTTTTGACCGACCAACAAAAACTTTTAGTTGGACATACCAAGAGCGATGACCGATAAGGGTATATGGCAAAATAGAGTCAAGGGAATACATACTGTCGGCACGGCTTGATGATGATGATGATGATGATGATGATGATGATGATGATGATGATGATAGCAATGGTGAGATTAATTAGAATATTGAGAGTCTGCTGGAAAGCAGAGGTGAATTGCTATCAGCCGAAGTTCAGTGAAGACCATCAACTGGTGAGAACACCTCACAAATAGTGAAATCCTAATAATAGTTTCGTATTATTCAAAGTTTGAGTTTATAAGATTTTACTTATTACTGTGCAATAAAAGAATAATTAAAGTTGATGCGCGAATTTTTAATATAAATTATTCACGGCCGAATTGAAACATTGTGTTGTTTACGGATCATGTAAAACGACGATAATCATTTTAAAAATCTATTAAGATTCAAACAATTACACACATTTACACGCATTAATATACACAGACACTCACATGCACCTTACACACACACACACACACACACACACACACACACATATATATATATATATACTCCCATGCACCTAACACACACACACACACACACATATATATATATATATATATGTGTGTGTGTGTGTGTGTGTTGTGTTTACTTTATCAAACCGCACACTTTTTGGATTTTTTCTCTCCCTCTTTGTCCACTTCGTTCTTTACATTTTTTGTTCTTTCTTTTTCCCTTTCTAATCTAACTGAATTCTTTTCTCTCTTTAGACAATCTTTAACCTACTAAGCACGAATGTTTCATTCCTTCTTTGCTTATCTCCCCTTCTTTTTTCTTTTCAACTACTTTACAAACTTCTCTGTGCTCTCCGGTACATTTTTCTCCCTTTTTTCTTCTTTCATTCCCCCATCTCTATTCCTCACGAGCAAACCATCGATGTGTGGTACTGTGTTTTCCCTTCATTAACTCATGTTATGGTAGCGGCGAGTTTTTCGGTCCGCTTTTTGACTTTAACCAGCACAGGAACTGATTAGGCAATCAAATCTCAGTTAAATTGAGGAGTAACAAGCAACAGTCATAAAGAGAGAGTCATTCCTTGCTTCTCTCTTATATATATATATATATATATATATATATATATATATATATATATATATATATATCAGTGTGTGTGTGTGTGTGTGTGTAACTTTTTCTTTCTTACATTCTTTATTTTTTTCACTTTTTCTTTGATCCCATCTGTTGGAAAAATGTGCAAGCACCTTTGTTTCAAAGTAAATTCATATTTTAGGTCTGGTGGTAAACACCATTCTGTTATCTATCTATCTATCTATCTATCTATCTATCTGAAACTATTCATATATATCAATATATATCATTCTATTCATATCTATCTATCTATTTGAAACTATGCATATCTATCAATATATATCCTTCTATTCATATCTATCTATCTATCTATCTATCTATCTATCTATCACACATGTATACACACACACACACACACACACACATACACATATATATATATGTGTGTGT
Source organism: Doryteuthis pealeii (assembly GCA_023376005.1). Lineage (NCBI taxonomy): Eukaryota > Metazoa > Mollusca > Cephalopoda > Myopsida > Loliginidae > Doryteuthis > Doryteuthis pealeii. The sequence continues at coordinate 3,360,451 of CM042143.1, read as the reverse complement.
GTGTGTGTGTGTGTGTGTGTGTGTATAATGTAGTGCGTTTATATTTGTCCAATTATGCACCTATATTCATGCATCAATAAACAAGAATCTAAGTATATTGATGTATAAACACATGGATTTGAAGTTTGATTTCAAATGTGCCTGTTGGGTTTGCGAACCTACGTGCTTCATTTCAACGTTATTGATTTAAATTCGCGTTGGAGAGTCTAATAGCAAGGTCGTCAAGAATTAGTTTGAAGACGAACGAGAATTACAATCACTAAAAATTATTTCGCCAATTAACTAAAAAAAATGCAATGTTTAGTCAAAGAAATATAAAACAAAAATATATCGAAGAAAAAAAAAAGCTGTTAAGAGATAAACAAAAACGTCAAAGAAAATGTGTTTGAGAAAAAAGCAACCCACATGTGAAAATCCTTTTTATGAAAATTCTTATAAAAATAAAATTGAAATAATCTACCGCTAAATATAAAATGAGAGGAAACTGGAAGTATAAAACTCTCACGCCAAAGGGTGGGGGGTGTTCTTAGTATGAGACTAAAATGCATCTAATCGCAAGGCTCCAGTTCTTGAGATCTTGGGAGTATAGCGTACCCCTTTATAGTCATTGCTCCCAGGTCCACTCTGTTCCAGAGTGGTAGTACCTGTTAGGGTCCAATGTATGGAACAAATAGATCTGTTTAGACATTATTCGTATTCGATAGTAATTATTGATATCGTATAACTGTAAATTATTTGTATTAAGAATATTTACTTGAAACTATAAGTGTTTACTAAGGATTATCATTATTAGATACTTGAAATCATATAACTGTGTTCAAAGCACTATTATTAAATAGACAATAATATCTGGAAACCATATGATTATTAATATTAGATATGAACGCTTGAATGCATACAACTGTATGAAAATTGTTTGTATTTGATAGGATATATATATATATATATATAAATAAGTATATAAAGATTTTATATATTTATTTATTTGATGACAAAGGAACAGTCACGCCATTTGGTTTCATGCGTCAGGTGACATTGGGGTTTTAAGTTCAAATGCAAGGAAAATCGAAAATTTCAAAAGTTTTACCGACATAAGATGTGTTTGATTGAGTGAAATGTTATGCGTATGTATGTGGTGTTGTTATGGATGTGTATGTGTGTTTATGGACAGTGCAAAGTTTATGTATACAAGTCATTATTCTGCGAGTATGCAACGTCTGAACAATATATATATATATATATATATATATATATATATATATATATATATATATATATATATATATATATATATAAGTATACTTGGGCCAATTTTCAAAGTTGTGAGGGACGGGTTTAAAAAATGTGAATCCAGAATAATTGCTTTAAAGTCAATTGATATTTTAATGACTTAGAGAACGTAAATAGAGATAGGAAGATTGTATAGGGCCAATATTTTAAAACGGATTTATTTGATCCATGAATGATACTTTAACAAGTATTAATACTCCAGGTGAAAGTGACCTGGAAGTATTGGCATTGAAGGAGTATTCCCCACTTCGCAGATCTCCAGGGAAGAAAGAAAGAAAGAAAGAAAGAAGTATTGAAAGAAATAAAAAGAAAGTGAAAGACAAAAGTGAGAAATCAAATTATAGAAGAATGAATGAAACAAATGAAAAATATAATGAATAAATAGGTAAATAAAAAGACATTAGTAAATAAAGAAATCAGGAGATGAAGAAAAGAAAGAATAAAGGGAAGAAAAAAAAAGAAAGAA
>CM042143.1:3353695-3356195 GCA_023376005.1 Doryteuthis pealeii | reverse complement strand
CGCCACACCTACCATCAGCTCCTTACTTTACCGCACAGATCCCTGTGCTACTCATACGCTGAGTTGGCGGGGACCGGTATCGAACTAGGAACCTTGTGGTTTCTAGCCGAACGCTCTACCGACTGAGCAACCCGGCCCCTTGATATCAAATAACCATGCGCAAAACCCTTAAGAAACTAAATAAAAGAATGTAAATATAAACGGACAATGTACGCAATTCCCTAACTTCTAGCCGTGAAATAACCCCAGATGGGTTGACATGCCGTTATAATCAACCAATCAGAACATTATTTTGTTTGCGTGAGCCGTAGCCCTCTTCGGGGAGCAGTTAGTGTATTGTTGCCCCCCTCTTACTTTATCCAAATAGGGTTTTGTGAATGTTGCAAGACACGTTCCGTTTAAACAGAGCATTGTCATAAGCGATAAGTTATCTTGTAGTATGTACCGAGTGATACAAAAAAGATTGTTAATCAATTTCATTTATCTTTGACTGAATAAAAATGTAAGTTTTTAGTCACGTGTTATGTTTACTGATACGTCCAAGTGTAAAAAGGTCACTTGGTGCGTTATATATATTTTTAAATCTTGTCCCAGAAGCGTCGTTGCAAACATTTCCGTTTCGACCTCCACAAGTTTTCTTTAAATGTTTCATTACAAATATGGAATTAAATTATCATTACAGAAATTTGTTCAATTATCACTTTTCAAAATACAGATATTGCAGTCTGCCTCGTGGATAAAATACTTGCCTATTTTTATGTCTGAGATCAGTTTTCAGTCTCAGGGAGTAACGATTACTAATGCGGATTTTCTAGGCAAACAGACTCTTCTCGTTTGAAATATTTATATAGCATGTTTGGCATTCTTCATTAAGTGGAGTAACACCTCACAAAAGGTTGTCATGGATACAACATTAAACTGCATATGGTGGTGAAGCTCCAGTTCTGGAAATCTGGGAAGTGTGGAGAGTGATAGTTCCTGTTAGAGTTAGCTCAGTCGGTAGAGCATCGGACTAGGAACCACAAGGTTCCGGGTTTGATAGCGGCCTGCCCACTCAGCGTATGAGTAGCACAGGGGTCTGCGCGGTAAAGTAAGGAGCTGATGCATGTCGGAATGATAGGCGTGCAAAAACAATGATGTCATTATGAATGGGACCTCCAAAAGTTCATCGACGCCTTGTTTGATCAACAGCCAAACTATTGAAAATTTCTCAGGTTGGGTCATTGCTTTGCTCTGATACAAGGGGAACACTGAGGAAGACCGGAGGATACAGCAGCCGAAACGTTGTGATTTTAAAAACTACAATAAAGATGAGGACAACAGATCAAAAATTAAAATTATTCACATCAAGCTCATCTAAAAAATTCAGACAAATAATTAGAAATAATTACTTGAAGCCATATGATTATTAGTGTTAGATATTTGAAACCATACAATTTGTGTTTAATTATTTGTATTAGACAGGAATACTTGATAACATATAACTGTAAAAAGATATTTGTATTAGATAGAATATATGATATCATATAACAGTGTGCACAAAACGTTTAAAAAACAAAGCATCCTGATAATTAAAACTGACTTTTTTGACGTGATTTTACATACCAGAATAAAGATGAGTCCGAAAAATCAAAATTATAATTATTTTTATTCAATAATTTGTTTGCACACAGGCTTCAATAAACTAATAATTCTTAGCAAAAAAAAATTATTGTTTCAAGTAACTATTTTTAATACAAATAATTTACAGTTATATATCATCAAGTATTCCTATCGAATACGAATAATTTCTAACCAGTTCTATTTCACCCATGGATGGGATCCTAATAGGTACTACCACTCCGGATCAGAGTAATTCAAGGAGTGATTGCAATGAAAGGATACTCCGCACATCTCAGAGCTCCAGAACTGGAGTCTCACCCTCAGATGCAGTTTAGTATCATACCCAGAAATACCCCTTTTGTTGATGGGTCTTATCCATCAATAGGATATACAGTCAGCGTATCTAAATCCAAGCCGACAAGGCGTGTTTGATTGATTGATTAATTGGTTTTAACATGTCAAACTGTATGGGGTTATTTCATGCCTAGAGGTTAGTAAATCCTGTACATTATACGTCTATATTTACGTTTTTTTTTTTAATTTAAAAAACATTTTTTTAAAATGATTTCTTAAAAGAATATTTCGTTTTAACGATATGTCAAAATCCTCTGGATAGTTTTTTTTTAATAATTACTTTGTATGGAACTGATCATGATTACGTTTATAATTTTTGGTATAATTAATTTTCTCAAGAATTGCAAAATAAAATGACATTTTCAAATAGGTCCTTCATATTGTTTGTAAAACGTTGTCTAATGAGAGCTAAATCTTCGCCCTTAATGAGAAAATGTGTAATAGTGTCAGGTGATACACACTGTGGTTGTTCCTCTTGTTTGATTATAAGGGTGTGCGTACGTCTTGTGTAACCAATGTGCAATCGGGATATAGTGACTTGTTC